>VZTY01022883.1:0-99944 GCA_013400935.1 Turnix velox
ATTCTATGATTCTATGATCCAAGTGAAGTTTAGATTTCTGAAGCAATATTCTGACTTCAGTACTGTAGGGGTGTTTTTGAGGGTTTTTCTTAAAGGTTAAACCTGGGCTTTTGCTTAAGGTGACACACTTTTTGTGAAACAGTTATATTAAATAACTTTTATATTCAGTATTAAAAATATGCAGTTAATACAGCTGCTGAATATCCATTAAAAACTAGATTATCTCCCACAGTGGTACGTAGTCACACAAATCATGAATTTCAAAGCTTTTATCACTGCATGTTTTTCTTTGTGGGCCCTCGTTAGTATGGCTTAGTGAGATTATTTGCTATATAGGCTATGGTATCCTGGAATACAGTCTGCTGTATGTTGAGAAAAAGAAATCAACTAAAATAAAGTGAAGCTGTAATGAAGGTGATACACATATATGCAAACAGGATGCTGTTTGCATGTGGAGTACAAGTAATGAAATGTCCCAGATTTTCCTCTCTACAATAGTCTGTGTCCATACAGTTTTGAGTCTGAATATGACTGTTTTATTCCGCTACTCATCTCTTATGGTGGTTTTGAGTACTTCTGAATAAAAGATGCATTTTCAAATCTGTGTTGTTATGTCTTTTCAGAGATATCCATTTCTACAAACGGGCAAATTTCTAAGCCTTAGAAAGGTAAGTATCTTTGCCTCCTAGTTGTTTTCAGCTTTTGAAGCTGACAGTGTGGGATTATTGTAGTGCATAATCACTGCCTGTAACAAGGAAAAAATAAAAAGACTATGTGTGGTTTAAAGTTTTTCAATATTGACTTAGGTTACTTCTGTTTTTCTAAAGATACAGGGTCCCGCTGTTTTGAATAAGAAGAGAGAACCATGAGAATACGTGTAGGATGTTGCTCACTTTAGAGTACAAAGCTGATCTAGAAGAAGATTATACAGAATCACAGAATATCAGGGATTGGAAGGGACTTCAAGAGATCATATAGTCCAGTCACTCTGCTGGAGCAGGAACACCTAGACCAGGTCACACAGGAATGCATCCAGACAGGTTTT
The DNA here is from genome assembly GCA_013400935.1 of Turnix velox. Lineage (NCBI taxonomy): Eukaryota > Metazoa > Chordata > Aves > Charadriiformes > Turnicidae > Turnix > Turnix velox. Next base: position 1,046 of record VZTY01022883.1, read on the forward strand.
GAATGTCTCCAGGAAAAGAGACTCCACAACCTCTCTGGGCAGCCTGTTCCAGTGTTATGTCACCATCACTGTTAAAATGTTATTTCTTCTATTTCTGTGGAACCTCCTGTGTCCAGTTTGCCCCCATTGTCCCAAGTCCTATCATTGGAAGCTAGTGAGAATAGCCTGGCTCCATCCTCCTGTCACTCACCATTTACATATTTATAAACATTAATGAGGTCACCGATCAGTCTCCTCCAAGCTAAAGAGACCCAGTTCCCGCACCCATTCCTCATAAGGGAGATGCTCCAATCCCTTAATTATCTTTGTGATTCTGTGCTGGACTCTCTCAAGCAGTTCCCTGTCCTTCTTGAATCAAGGGCCTCAGAACTGGACACAATACTCCCAACATGGTATCACCAGGGCAGAGTAGAGAGGGAGAAGAGTCTCTCTCGACCTACTGACTATACCCCTTCTAATATACCCCAGGATGCGATTGGCTTTCTTGGCCACAAAGGCCCATGGTCATCCTGCTGTCNATACTGATACATGGGTTTTTGTAAGACCCTACACTTGCCCCTGTTATATTTAATTGAATTTCTCCCCGACAACCTCTCCAGCCTGTCCAGGTCTTACTGGATAAGATTAAGTACATCCATGCTACTTTACAAATCTGAGGATCCTGGTAGATCCCTGATAAATGGGGGGTGTATGTCTGTAGTAATTGTCCTGCTTTAGACAGTGCTTCCAGTTCAGTACTGGTAAGTGACAAAAAGTTAAATAAAACTGTGACACAGTGGCAAACATGGTGGGTAAAACTGCATTTTATTAAATAAGTTGTCTTTAGCAAAATCCTGCTAGGAAACCCTTACTGCTGCGATTGAGAGACGGGATGATGCTTGATGTTAGCAAAATTTTTCTTTATTGTACCTACTGACATACTTTTATACCTTCCTATATGGAACATACTAGAATCTTGTACCGATTGGTCAATACCTTACAAAAGGCGCTTACTGATTTGTTAAAGCAAATACCAGCACCGCCTGCAAGGCAGTCACGAGGTAAGTAGGACATCCTTGGTCATGCAAAGGACTCTGCAAACCAAGCACACTATTCCCTCTAGGCAGCGGCGCCATCTTGCTCCTCCCAAGGCTCGCCACCGAGGAGTTCCAACATGTCCGCCGCCATCAGTTGTGTTCTGCCTAGGTCAGTCATGTCGCATCCTTCACCTTACCACTGAGAGATTAACTGCAGACATTGTAGAGTTTCTCTGCAAAGTTCTACACTGTAGACATTTTAATGAAGCTTACATTTAATTACTTGTACTGATGAGATTGTAATGCAGGGCGTTCTAAGTCATACTAAACTTCTAAGGAAGCTTTAATCTCTGATGTAACATGATCTATAAATGAAATTATTAGCAGGCATACCAGTAAATCATCTTAATGTTTCTATATATGTGTGAGAAAAGAAGAGCAGCTCTAAATTCAGTGTGAAAACAAACACAATTGTTCATTTGATTTGAACACTTTCTACATGCCTATTTGTTTTGTGGTCTTCCACACATATATACTGATGTCTGTCCTTACAGGTACAATGTGTGATACATGCTGCTGTCATTTCCCTGCCTAATGAGACTTAATATAGGATTTTTAAAAGTCTGAGTCAGAAACATTCCTTCTCTCGCTCATCATTGTCATTGCATTTCATAGCTACTTGTTTAATTGAAAAATCTGGATAAAAAAACCAGGATGAGTGAGGGTAAGTCTGTGTAAGTGGTAGTTGTTACAGTGAGGATACTTAGAAAGTAAGGACGAACCTTAGAGGGATGGAGTATTTCAAATCATCCCTTTAATACCTTTCTGGTAACATTCTCCTTAAGTCAGATGGTTTTTTCCAAATTACAATACTTCTTGAAATCTTCAAGCTAAAAAAGATTTTTTTTTCCTTAAGTCAGATGGTGCAAATAAACACTTCTGGTAATAGTAGACCTGGGTAAATTGTTTGAGACTGACAAATGGCAGCTGACAGAAGAGTGGAGGCACTCAGAATTTTGAACATGGTTCTTGATTATTGTCCTCAACTGCAAATCTCTGCAAAATGTAAATTGAGTTCTGCTTTCTCCTTCCCCAGATCTGCCTGCCCTTCTGATACTTTGCTAGTTGTGTTGTCAAGACTAAAGGAGAAGCCATCCCAGTGTCTGAATTTTATGTTAGACTTCTAGGGTAAAACTACAAAGCTATCAGATGCCTTATTCTAGTTCACTTTTAAAACAGTTCAGGAAAAAAGTTTTTCATGGCAGCGATTGTTCGATAACTGCATGGTATCTTTCTGAACACTGAATGGAAGAAAGAGATCAAAAAGCTGTTGTCTGCAACGTCTCTTGTAGCGAGGCTGCATTATTTAAAAACTAAGAGCACATTAAAGGCAAACTCAGGGAAAACCTGCATTTTTGGAAGTGTATATGCTGCTTTTTATGTTTAATTAAAAAGTACAAGGAGATACACCTACTGGTAATTATTACTGATTTGTGCTCAAATACACATCTTTGGTACATTGATCAAGTAAAATACTTATTTTCTAAATCACATTGTAAATTAACAATACAGTCCCTTCACATAAATAATCTTACTTTCATCTTGCATTGATTTATGGATCAAATTTGAGTTCCATTATGTGCTGAGAACCTTTGACTGCAAGATGATTTCATTATGGGTTTCTGTCTTTTGTTCCTGCTTTGCATAAATGTGTTGTGCTTCCCTTTGATACTTTATTCCTAATGAAAGTTTCGCTGGATTTGAAGCTGTATTGGTAAAAGGGCTTATTTAATAATAGACTAAACAAGAAAAAATAAATTGAGAATATTTTCTTATAAAAGGATTGTGTCTTCCATCCTTAAAGCTGATGTATTTGTGAATTGCCAGTGCTGGAATACCTGGTTACACTGAACTGGGCTTGGTAGCTTTTATTGGAAAGCTGCATTACAAATGTGTTTTCTGTTAGTCAGAAGAGTAAGTTAATGAGCAGAAATTTTGTAAGTCGGAGGGTAGTTCTCTCAAATGCTGCACTGTGGTTAAGAAGTTCTTGCTACACTTGAGCAGTGGTTGTTCAGAGCAGCTTGTTACAGGGAAATGGTCAGTGTAACAAGGAATGTTTCACCTTGCATTTTTATTTTCAATTTCACTGTAACTGAGGGAAAAATGAGACCTAATTGAGCATGGATGGAGCAGATAGGCTTGACTAAACAATTAGTTTTTTGATGCCTCCAATGTGATATAATAAATGAAACCTTTGTAGGTAATCTGCAAGTACATTGGTGAATGTGAATGGAAATAGATTTTATAAAGAACAAAACTGCTTTCACTTCATTATAATTCATGGTATAGCAAACGCCCCCTCTTTCCAAAGAAATATATTCTCCTCTGAATTATTTTTCTTCATGAGACGAATGATGATGGTGTCAACAGCTGATGAAGATGAAAAGATCTCTTTATTATGTATTTCAGGTTGTGTGGGGTTTTTTTGTTTTTTTTGTTTTTTTCCCCAATTGAAAGTGACTTTGAAGCTTAGTTTTATGAAATTTTCTTATATATAGAGCCAGGAAAAATCTTTCTTAAAAAACTGAGTATGAGCAGAAGCATTGGAAATGTTTGAAGTAAGCTGTGCATATGAATGCCTGCACATAAACAGAGCATAAATACATATTCCTATGCATTTGTCATGTCCTTCCTGTGTTGCAAAATAATTAAGGGTGAGAATTCAATCTGTGGTGTCTAGAAATAGTAAAGGTATTTCTGTTTGTTATGTAGCTAATTTCTCCTTTCACTGCAAAATTAAAGAAATACTCAGTGTGGCTCGTTTGATATTTATCTACAGCAGAGCATAGTGCATAGCATTGCTAATGCTTCTCATAGCTCTGCTTTTGATAGCAATAAAATGAATATAGCTATGGAATATTAAGGAAGAAAAATTGCCAAAAAAGGCTTGATGCAAGGGGAAGTAAGAAGGTGCTACTTTGGACACACAGTATTTTAGTGGTGCACAGTATTGATTACTTTCTTTTGAACTTCTGTGACATTTATTTCCTAGTATTTCAGATGAAAAACTGATGGTCTTTGTTCTCTTCCACTTCTTAGGAACAGATAAATTACTGAAAACAAAGCAAGCTCATTGAAGTGTGTATTTTCTGTTAGGAAGATAAGATTTTTGCAACACATTCTGCCATGCCCTGTGAGGTTGTCTGCATGAGGACGGAGCAGGAGTTAACCAGGAATGTTCTTTGGCATCCATGAACCTGCTGGAAGGAGAACTGCTGAAGCACTTGTGGTGATGGCTTATATCTTAAATGTGCAGTGTCCTGTCATTGCAGAAATGTTGTGTTTGTGGGTGTTTTTTCTTCATTAACACTGCAGCCCTGTAGGTTTTCAGTTGTTGCTTCTTTACCTGGGTTTCCCAGACCCTACCAGGGTTGAGATTTGGGCGTTTATCTCTAGTTTCCTCCCTTACTGAAGCCAGGGTGTTTGAGAAGCTTTCTGATGGCTTTCTCTTCCTGGTTCCTGCCTACTCACTGAGTCTTTTGCAGCAAGCAGATGTGGCAGTGGTCACCGATAGCAACTTTCAATACTACGAAACACTTTTTCCTGCCAAGATGGCCAGCACGATGGGGACAGGAAGGGAGTATCCTTCCTGCTGCATATTGGTGGCACACACCACTGCATATTTGGGCAGCAAAGGGTGAATTTTCTTGTTTCATTTTCTTTTGTCAGCTCCCTTTTAAAACTGTGGCAAGGAAAAGCAAAATGTTAGTGTGTTTCCTGATGCTCAGGCAGCACTTAGAGGAGCTCCTCCTCTACAGAAAGGAGAATTTTTTCTCCACAGTATTTGGAGCAGAGCTGAGTGCTTTGGACAGATCCCTTGAACTCATTTTTCATACTTCTTTGGATTAAATTATCAAACTAATTTCCTTACAGAATCTGCTATGTTGAGTTTAATCCCTTTGTATCCCTTCCTGATAAGGCCAACCTGTTGATATGCTACAGCTTCAACCCCTGCCTAGCACCCTGTGTGCAACACTTTGAGTTCTCTTGCTTTTTCAGACTACTGTCAAAATGAAGTGATATTTTAAAATATTTTATTTTGTAAAAACAAAAGCATTATGTGTTCTTGGGATGTCTGTATGACTGTCAAGATTAAAAAAGAAGTCTTAATGCAAGTAAAGTGCCTTTAATCACGAGTTGAGCTATAATTACATAGATTTATTTAGAACCATGTTCTGGTTTTTGGCCTTTGTTATAAGGCCTTACCAGAGATCTGCAGAACCTGCTATTTGTTATTTTTTGTTATTTTTAATTCAAGTTGACTGGATAAATCTAGGGAGACTTGGGGCAGGCCGAGCTGTTGGAAGTGTCTTTCAGTTCAAATATTGTTGCTTCTTTTGTCCTGGGAAAGAGAGCAGTCTTCCTGTCCATCAGTGTTTACAGAGCTGGCACACAGCAGGCTTTCAAGGACTGAACAGCTCAATCATACTGTAACAAAACTGTTCCATCTTAACCAGGGTAAAGTAGTAATTGGCTCAGACAGTAACATGTGCATATTTATAGGCCCCTTTTTGGCCTTGTAGAATACTGTGAAGGCTGTTTTTTGTGCAATCATGTGTAAATATGTTTGTGAAAAGGTAATGAAGTATGACGGTTGGTGTAAGAAGGGGCTGACCTCCACGATCAATATGATCTGCCAGAATCCGTTTATTGAGAGCATGAGACAAGCTTATATACAGTGATGGCTACTTATCAATGCTACTAACATACTGATTGGTTACAAGTTACATTCTTGTAAGTCAGACCCTCCTCTTAGAGTTCTTCTGCCAACACACACAGCTGTACACAAGTCCTTGTTATCTCTTTCTTCCTTGACTCCCTCGATACTTTCCCAGACCGTTGAGGACTCCTTTCCAAAACAGTGGAAGACACAAGCGAGCTCCAAGGCTGTCAGGTGGCTTGATAAGATTTGCCTCAGGCTCTGAGCTGAGCAGTTGTTAACCCTTTATAGCCTGTGCCCATATTGCAACAAAAAGGCATGGGACACAAGCTGGTTTCCTTAAACACATCTATAGCTGATTCTTCATGTTACTCTGAGTTTTTTTGATTTATTTATTTATTTGTTTTTAACTGACCAAATGCCAGATTTGTTTTAAAGGAAAATACAATGCTTTTAAAGGCTAATTTAAGTATAGAGAATGGATGTGAAGTGGGTAGCAAAATGATGTGGATATTCCGCAACTGATCCTTATCAGATTTGTTATAATGTTTTTGTCCTAGCTAGTATTAAAGCAGTAAGAGCATACAATAGAAAAGCATGATGAACTTTTCTGTTGATTCATACAGCATCATCATATTTAGGATAATGAAGTAGAAATTTTCCAAAACTTCAGTTTTAATTATTGCATTTCTCTGTATATGCAGGATATGAAATCAATAAATAAAGCAGTGAGAAGTGAGGTTTTGTGAATAGCAGAGCTTTAAAATTAGTTTCTCCTCGTTAGCTTGGTAATGACATGTTTGCAATGTCAGCTGCAGATTGTTTTCATAAGTAAACTGGGAGTTGCTTTATGAATGATTCTCAAATAATAATCTATCTGTAAACAATACCTTTTCTGCCTCTTACCCTTTTCTTTCAGCAAGGAGCCTAGGGTCAGACTTTCTTTGTGTCTGTGCCATAGCTGATGGTCTAATCCTGAAGTCTAAAATAGGAATGGGTGATGCTATTCAGCTGAAGAACTAGCAAAGTCTCTTGTCCCAAGATGAGGGAGATCCCTTCCTTGGAAGAGTGGAAGGAAAGGCAATGCCAAGTTTAAGAAATATAGGCTGAATAGTCTTCTTAATACTTGATTGCGAGAGGAAAAAAGTGCTTGCTTTTGGGGAAGTGTGGTAAGAAAGGGGTCAAGAATTTTTCCTTGTCCGGTGACATCCATGTGGCCTGGTGAAATTTCCTCTGTAATTGTTCATTATTCTCATTATCCTTGGTTTCATAGAAGTGCTGCAAGTTTTTGGAGAAGTGTTTCCTTTTATCTCTGTGTGGAATTAGGTTATTTGTGATTCTATTCTCTGCAAAGCAGAGGCTGCTCCAAAAGCTGCAAATATTCAGACTAATTGCACTACTCTCTAAACCCTACTCAAAACTGAAGTGGATTTATATTGCTTGTGGGCAAAGGGAATGGAGAATATTCCAACCATCACCTGATTTAATCGGAACCATTAATGATCTTGTTGAGCTGTTCCATTTGATGCAGGTTCTTTTGTACCTCCAGGTTGCACCCCCAAGCAGGATCCTTCAGCAGTTTATGTTGTGAGCAAAAGCAGTACAGCTGTTCATCACAGGCATAAGTTACTCCAGGATATCTGTTGGAAATGTTTGCATCTCTGCTGTGATAATGCTGTAAGAAGGACTTCTGGGACATGTATTGTATCCCACTGCAGATTGTCCTCTTCAAGTCTTTTGAATCTACTGAATTCTTCAAGGAACTAAAGTCAACTATGCTCTTGATTGTCTAAAAAGGTTTTAACAAATTCCAAGATAGCTGTGGCTTTTGGAAGATAGAATCCTATCCATCAATAAGATCATATTCCATGTTGCTCTCTCTATCAGTGCAGCGAAATAAAAGTCACGTATCTGTGGCAAATTTGGACTTAGAATATTTTAGTGATATGGACATCCTTCTTCTAAATACTCAGTTGAAGTTTTATACAGTTTTTATCTGCATAGAACTGGAGCATGATGCTTTCCATTCCTACTTCTTTAAACCTTTGGAGAGGTATGATGAGATTCATTATATTTGATGACTGCACACTTATTAGTAGAATTTTGTTGGGGATTGGCTTAAGGGGAGAGGACATGGCCATTCCTCGGGTCCTCTGCATGCTGAAAGCCAGTGCTAGTAGTTGAGGCCTGGGATAGCTCAAAAGCCTTGGCCATACTACTGCTATACTGAAAGATTCAGCATGTGAGGAAAGATACTGACCGATGGTGAACCCGGGTACAGCAAGGCCGAGTGCTTACAGCAGCACTGGGTCCCACAGGAAGGTGCTGAGAACAGCATTAGGACGATACAAAGTTAACATGTAGTATACAAAGTTATACACTAACAAGATACTGTAGTTAGAACAATGAGGGACTGTACTGCAGTAGGGACTAAGACAAGTGTGTTATTCATAAGATACTCTATAAATGTACCGGCTGAGCTAAATAAAGTCGAAGTCTGCTTATCACTCATATTGAGCGTGCTCGCATTCTTCCTCCGCCGATCACACTGACTAAGGCATAGAGGCCCCGACAGGTATCGACCCCAACCCCGGCAGAATTTTATTTTGGGAATTCTGGTAGGTAATGAAAAAAAACCAAGCAGTAAAAGTGTGCTGGTTATTTTCTGCTTTCCTTACACTGTAGGTGAGAGTTTTCAGCTGACACATCTCTTTTGGATTGGTGCCTGGCTGGAGGAGGCTCAAAGCGGGTTACAGTACTCAGTCTTTTTCTGGAAAACTTAAGATTTAATGTGCATATACGACATGATGTGAGGTAGAGTGGAGTTGTGCAGCATTCAAGAGGAAGAAATTAAAATACTTAATAGAACATCTTTGTTCATATTTAAAAATAAGTCTGAATACTTGATTTCTCAGTTTCTATGGGAAGTAGGACTATTGTCTATGGAGTGATCGGGGGAGATTAGGTATTTTGGACAGTGAATCTGTAGTCGGTGTTTCAAGAGAAGGTGAAGCTGTGCAGGTGTGCTCAATTGTCATTTCAATATAATTTTTGTTGGAAAAAATCATGTTGCAACAAATCTCATCAGCTCCGAATAGCTTATTTTTCTTACTCTGGTTATCAGTGTGATTGTTTTATCTCAGCTTCATTTGCCTTCTTGTAACATGGATTTCCTTGCTTGAAATAGATTATTTTCTTTCTAGCAGCCTCACAACTAATTTTGTACTTTTATCAGATTGAACCTCTAAACACTGATCTTGGGTCTTATTTTGAACTGGTTGTCATGTCTCTAATTTTCACAATGACATAAGGGCTGACATACTTGATGTGACTGTTTTCTGAAGTAGTTATCAAGCAGAGTTTTCATTGTAGCACTGCCATAAATATATGATGGCAAACAACTGGATTTAATGCTGCCATGGTTTTTAAAAACATAAAGATAATCCTTTCTGAGTAGGTTATAAGTATGTTATAATTTCATAGCTAATAATTGTGAGAATAATTTTTTTTTCAAGGGATGAAGCCGATTCTGTTCAGGAATGAAGCTGAATCTATTCACCCAGAAGATTAATAGATTCAAAATCTATTAATGTTTGAAAAAATGTTTGAAGACAAATTGATTCAGTCCTGATTCCCTGGAGGAAATTAATGTAAAACTAGAGGAGACGTCCACTCAAATTCCGTCCATGTTCCAATAAGATCTTTAAATTTGGCTGTAGCAGTCTATGGTAAGAACATTTTGATGATTCCATTCTATGTAATTTTTAAGCCTCCATTAATTCTAACCATTGTGAGTATTAACTTGCAGAGTCTGGTGGTAAGAAGTGATTAAAAATCCCTCACTCAGCAGCCTGTATCTGCTCAATGGCTTAACCTCTGTACTATATAGATAAAGGATAGAGAAATATACTTGTTTTCATATGCTTTGTCTGAGCTGTTATGGGTCTTTCTTTTATTCCCCTGCCTTGTTATTTCTTGGACTGCCCACTGCTGTTAGCCTGGTGCTGATATTCATCACTCCTTGAGTCACTAACATTTCATTAAAAAGGATGTGGAGAGAAGTGTATGCTTTCAGGCTGAGTGCAGTGAGACAGACAGCAAGCAGAGTATGTGACAGCCAAAACTTCAAAGTATAACATCAATATCTGTTTCTTGGATACTGCCTGCAGGGATACAGCTCTTGTATTTCTTGCAACTTGCTGTCAAGCAAGTTTCACAAAACAACAAAAAAGGTGCAACCAACCGAACCCTAGTTCTCCTGTTGTGCTTGTATGCCATCCAATATCAACACACATAAAAATAAATAGTAAGTGTGAAGTTAATACTAACAGAGTGATGATTGTGTTTGGGTAAAGCTATTTGGTGTGCTGAGTAGAAGCATCTTGAGTAAAATTATGTAAAATACCTGTGGCAGGATTCCAACCATCTTCATTCCTCCAGAATACTTGCTTTGATATTGTCTTGTGGACAGCTATGTCCTATCTGTATCTGGTAAGACACAAAACATGGACTTTCATTGTGTTCACTTTTCCAGAAGGTTTTCCAAATAAGTATTAACAAGTTTGAATAGGTCTTACTTGAACTTGCTATAAAAATTATACTGTTGCTTTGACTGAAGTAACTACTTTGTGTGATCTGGATATGTGCCATGTTATTCCTCTTTAGAATCAGCTGTATGTACTGTATCAGTACTTAATGAAATGTTCTCTGATGGTTTCACTTACTTGGACTTGAATGCAGAGGCTGTTTTGTTGAGGACAGAAAATCTCTTCATCTGCTGCACAGGCTTTTGCTTGAATTAAGGTCTGAATGGCTGTTGGAAAGCTGTAGATCAAATTGGTTCATCTAGATGTCTGTTCTTGGAGAGAAGCAGGGAGAGTTATGTAGTGGAAGCCTGCCAGCCTGGCTACTTTCTGCAGTCTGTTTCCCTCTTATTCCCCCATCATCCGGAGCTGTTATTCTGAGGCTGTTAAAGAGTACATTCTTGCCTACTCTTCTCTACTTCTGTTGTGTACTACAACAGCAGTTACAACATACAGACTCCTTACAAATGCACACTATATGAGCTATGTCCTTTGTAGCAAAAGGAGAGCCTTTGGATAGCTTCCTGAAATGCTTTGTTGCAATATGTGTAACTGTTTTCTGTAAAGTGGGAGCTGGCCATCAATATGAAGATGTTAAAACTTCTGTTTCTATGTTGTTTTTTGTAATGTTATACTTTATAATGTGTTTTGTCATAATTGCTTCAGGTGATGGTAGCTTCTCTACATCCAGCTGTAATATAGCTGTAGCATCTGTGAAAGTGTCATCTTCTGTAGTGAATTTGACTGTTCCTAAGTTAAAGTGAACTTCCACCCCCTAGAAAACCAAATATTGTGATATTTTGACCCTCAATTTATTACATGAAGAATGCTTATTCTTGTTCTGTTATCTCCTTGTGATAGAGAATCACTGTTCTCCTTCAACAGAATCTGTATGTTTTTATAAATTCAAATCTGAATGTTGTGTTTTAAGTGCAAAACTGAAGAAATGGTATTTCGTGTTTCTTAATGTCAGGGAATTGCAGATGGACTTTCAAGTTCAAGACATCATGTTGAAAACTGTTTATGGGAAAGATGGTACCCTCATTTTCCCTTTCTCCTCTTTTTTCCTCCCCAGTCTTGTTCCCAAAATTTCCACATGTAGGGCCTCAGGCATGGCAAGTTCATGTATGGTCAAAATTACTTCCTCTTGGCTAGTCGCTTCTGTTTGATGGCCAAGACCCAGTCTCTGCACAGAATTCCACTATTTCCACGCAAGTCCCTGAAGAAGTTTGTGTTGTTGAGTTGTCTGTCTGTAGCTTGTACTGGAATTGTATCAGTCAAATTTCAATTGAGGTAGATAACTTATCAACAAGGACATACCTTTGCAGAAGAAGGCCACTGGGGAATTGCTGTTAAAAGATGAGCTAATTGAGATTGAGATTTAAATGATCTTAGCTTTCAAGTATAATGCTTTTCCACACCTGGTATTTTTGACAATGGAAAAGCATCTTAAATATGAATTGAGGACCTGAGGGATGTTGTACTGCTTTATACTCCTGTCCTAAAGCTTCTTCTGAAATCTTGAAAGCTGTGGAAAAGGAGCACAGCTTTAGTGGAAAGAATTAATTTTTAAATCTGATGGCACAAATTTATTCATTGCGAGACTGATTTGAGCAGCCATGAAAGTTATATACTAGACTATAAGGAGAAAGAGTGGAAGGGATTAGTTCTGTTGTGTAGACTTCAGTACTAAAGTGCAAAAAGCTTAGTGTCTTTTATGATTTTTTTCTTTTATTTTGATGTTTAAAGTTTTGATGAACCTTACACTTTGAGAAAGAGATTTAAATGTGGCTGGTTACTTCGAAGTGTTGACCATTTTTTTAAGAAAGTACATTAATTTTTACCAGTAACTCATCTAAAGCCTTGATCAGATCATGTTGGCAGATGCTTAGTCATTCAAAGTGCAGCATTCTGCTGTCACTGCTGTCCATCGGCCTGTGATCCCTTCAAATTTAGTGCAGGTCTCAAAATAATAGCTTCTAATAAAAGATGCCAGCCATTGATAGCCACTGAGTTATGTTAGCACTTCGAAATAGTGATATTTAGAGGAATTTTTGATGCATCTGTGTTAGTAAAAGATAAATGGTAACAGTGGTTAATTAAATATACTTTATGACCCAGAGGCCTATCTTTTATGGAAATTGCTAAAGACATGGGCTGTAAGTTCATCAGTTACTTCAGTGACTGTTTGACAGGATTAATGAATCTTGATATGCTAAAGAAGCAGATGCTTGTGGAAGTTTGTGTCTGCAAGCACTCCCAGATTCAATTTTGAAGAAACAAACCAAACTCAAACCTAGCTAACCTAAAATATTAAATACAAACGAAACTCTAAACATGGGATTAAAAGTGTTTTGTATGGTATACAGCACTTCACTGTGGTGAAAATAGGATTCACTGTATATCTGCATCAATGACTATGGTGACATTGACTCTTTCCTTTCAATGGACAGAGACAATGAAGCAGTTGTCTGGGCTGGTGACATGTAGATTGTCTGGATTGTACCTGAATTGTAGAAATCTTGAATACTTTGATGTGTTTTCCTTCCTAAAATTGTGATAAGAAACTACAGTTTCTTAAACACTAACCTTTGTAGTTTGCAAAATACTGACACCATTCAACTGCACCAATTTAAGGAGAATGGTGATAGTAAAACTTCTTATATTTTGATTACTCACATCCCAACTCTCTTTTTGTTTGCCTGTGTTTTCTTACTTGTTTTTCATTCTGATTTTGTGAGTTTAATGAAATACTGAGACAGTAAATTAATTGTCAAAACAAGAAGCCTAAAATATTGTGTAGGAGTGATGACAGGAACAGAATTTGGAGTATGAGGATCTGTACTTATTTACACTTATTTCAAAGTCAATGTAAAGAATGACTGGTTTATAAACCGAATAAACTGAGCTGCTTTTTTTTTGTGTACTTGCATTGATTAATCTGTTTGCCAGTGTTTTCTTAAGGCTGGGCAATGGTTTGCATTTTGTTGATAGTGCAGTGCCATCTAGTGACTTCTTGCATGAAGCTGGAGAGAAATTCCCAAGGAAAGATTGCAAGGACAGATGGTTCACAGCTGCCAAAAGACTGTTTTATGGAAGCTTGAGTAAGGCGAAGTCTGATCTCTTGTACCTTGAAACAGGATTACTGCTAAAATACTTGTGAGAGTGTATTTGGAGGTGGTGTGAGCTGAATATGAAGAGCACAGTTTTCTAACACAACCAGCTACAAGTCTGGCACTTGCAGAATTTTCAGTTTCAGTTTGCAATTTGGTTACCTGAAGATATTTCTAAACAGTTATTTTTTCTAAATGCTGCCCTAATCTTTAGGTAAAGGCGACTTAGGAATTTTTCAATGCAGTTAAGTATTTAAACAGTTCAACATGCATTTTTTTTCCGCCTCTTTGCAGCTTGATCACATATTGTCTCCCCCACCTATGCCTTTTCGAAAATCCAGCAGCCCTGAAGTCTCTTCTGGCCCTAAAAAGTCTTCTAAATTTAAGAGGCAACTGAGTGAAGAAGGGAGACAGCTCAGAAGAGGAAGCCTTGGAGGAGCTCTGACTGGTGAGTTTGGGTTGTTTGTAATGTCACCTGGAGGTTTAACAGCTGTGGAACTGGTCATGCTTTGATCCCCGTACCCAGTCACTTCAGAGGAGGTGTGAGCTCCACCTGGAATTTCATAAAGTTTTCATAGATTGTTACTGAGGTGAACTCATGTTTGAGACTTTGCCTCCATGGGGTGCTGATACATGGCCAAGCGCTGCCTGAAAATAACCCATTTCCTAAACTTTTCAGGACTATGACATTTATCTTGCTGACTTAGTTTAGTGGCTTAAGGGCTGCTAGAGATGTGCTCACATGCATTTATCCATGGCATCACAGACATATTCTTTCCTCAAGGAGTTGAATAGCACGTATGGTCTCTTTAGATATGACTTCATTGGGATAAAAACAATGTGACATTTGTCCTTGCAGGGGAGGAGGGGCATAGCTAGCCAGCTATACCACTGTCTGTACTGCACCCTATCATCTGTGGAGTGAGGCAGAGGTAGCAGTATATTTCAGGAGGACTTGGTCCCTCCATGCCCTGGTGTAGTGTCTGTGGAAGATACCAGATGCTGAAATCATGATTTTATCCTGTGTGGCTGTGGTGGTCACTCAAGAGTGATTGTTTTTAGACCTAATTGAATTGACACTGGGGCAGATTAACTGGTATTTTCTTTGTGTATTTCAAGAAAAATATTTTTGAAATCCACTAGAAATTGGCAATTAAATATATATATGAAAATATATTTTATATGTGTATATGTATAAAAATTTATTCTGGAAGTGGTTAGTTTCCAAATTTGAACTTTGTTATCTTGCCTCCTTTTGTCTCATCAATAACTGCCTGGTAACAGTCTTCATGCTGGGCTAGTCTCCAATTGTTGTAGTGTTGTTCTCTTGCTAGTCTTAAATTCATGTTATACAAAACATGGTGACATAGCACACACAGCTTTCATTTGGTAGAGACTTTAATCCAAAGATCTTAAAAAACTTTATGTTAATGAAGTTATCTCATAGTCCAGTGAACGAACAGGAAGTTTTGGGATATTTGTGTTTTTTGGTGATACTCCTTTTTGATCAGTTTTCTGCCTCAGAATTATCAGCCATCCTAATATGCTCAGCAATTATTGCTATATAACTAATCTGTCATTGGTTTTAAATGAATTTGAGGATTCCCAATCTGGTTTTTGCATCAGAGATTCATCACTCTACTTAAACTAAATAGCAGAAAGCTCAACAACTTTCTGGGCTGTGAAGAGTAAGCTGTTCTCTTATCCATAGGTTGGTGTGTGCTAGCAGTACTTGGAAGGGGGGGATTTTCCTGTTCATGCAGGGGGGCAGATGTCAGGGTATAAATCCAGAGTTTTCATATTTTTTTTTTTGTTGTTACTGCTGTTGAAAATTCAGGTTAGCTTATTAAGCCTTGTGGTGTCAAATATTTGATACAATCTGGTGGATAGGGAAAGCTGAGCATAAAATCACATGACTTGTACCTTGATACCTCTTCAGAAATGGTAACTTCTGTACAGCTCCTTGTCGTAACTACGATGTGATCATTTTAGTAGCAATTTTAAAAGATTGTTTTTATTGTTGATGTTCAGTTGGTGTAGATGAAGGGAAATGTTCTCTCTTCCCTCTGTGAAACGTTGGCATTGCTTACCAACTTCCGGGTTGACTTCTTTATGCATGCACCATTCTGGAGAAAGTTCTGTGACTTCGTAGCTGTCTCCTAGGTGACAGCTTGGTGGGCTGTGTTGTCTCGCCACTGCCTCCTGAGGTGGGATGGGGGCAAAGAATGCCTCCCAGCAACAAAGCTCTATCAGATGTGCCTTTTTGTAGGAAATTTTACTTCCTACATTTTCTTCCTCATGTATTTTGGAGCAGAAGTAGGTTTCAAAATTGTTTTTGTCTTTGTGATGCATGATGGGAATGAATGTGCTCAGTTTCGAAATTCTTCTAAGCTGCAGCTGACCGAGGCCTGTCCCTTAGAGCAGTGGAGGGAGGATGCCAGCCCAGCGCTGGGACCAACACAGCTCCATTCCTGGGTACAAAAGGTGGTAAGGTTCAACATCTCATTGTGTCTGAGGGCAGCCTCAACTGGCTTCACTAAGCATGCCCTGGAGTCTTTTTGCTGCCTTTGTCAGAGGCTTCCCTCAAGCACATGTTAATCTTCCAGAATTAGTACAAAGAGATAGTACCAATCTATTTTATAATTGCATGTGAGAAAGTATTTTTCTTGAAGTATGCAATATAAAGCTGTCTTCTCAGATTAAGTAAATATTTTCTACTATGAAATACACACTTGAAAATTATTCTTGCTGAGATGGTTGCCGAGATGATGTTAGAATGTATTTGCCATTGTCAGTTACCTTCATCATTTAAGCTTTCAGTCTGTGTAATTGAGCTGATTTTTACTTCCCTGTGCATATAGTAGTATAATTTCCATATTTGTTGACATTTCTGCAGTCTGTATCATGTAATAGTCTGAGATGAGGACAGAAGTGACTGCATTCCTGTCTCATTATTTTGCCTCAATTGCTGCTTAATCATGCTTGTATCATTAGAACATGAAAAGTTGATTGTTGTTGAGATCAAAGCGAACTGTAGCAGTAGAGAGCCTAATTAGCAAATACATTTGCAAGTTGCCTGTTTTGAAGGATGGAGAACAAAAATAAGGGTCATAATAGGAACTATAAAGGAAGTATCACACTGACGTATTAACATGCTTGTCATTTGTAGTAGAGGTGCCAGACCTTTTCTTTGTAGTTTGATGGAGGACTTCTGTTTTCTATCTTTCCATAATTTCTATGAAGCAAAAAAACCCCAAATGCTGAGATGGTAGAGAGCTGGACACCGAGAGTATCAGCAGCAAACTGTAGTGGCTATTCATGTTGATCTGAGCAACCGTGAATTTGCTGGAGCTCTTAAAATCATAGCTTGTGTATGGTAGGCTCAACTTGGTTGAAAGTATATCAGTATTTACTGTTGAAGATAAGAGTTTTCTCTGAGCTCTTGGTGTGCAGGATTCTCAATTTTGCAAATTTATCTTTCAGAAGGATTAGCACAAAAATAGCTCTATTTGTTGGTAGGATAAAGAAAAGAAAGGAGCAGAATGTGTCCATTTGTAAATTCACTGATAAATACAGTATATTCTAGTAAACTTTGCTGAATTGTATTTCAGTAGGGTAGGGAGTTGGCTAAGTGGAGTAGTGAATGATAACTTGAGGCTATTGGATTTTTTTATCATGTACCTATCAATGTCACTGGGTGGCTGACACTGCTGTTGCTGCAGAGATATCTGTATTATAAATGAAAAAAATCCAACCCATGGGCCACCTTTTTCCTTAAATCTAAATAAAACTAGGGAAATCTGCTGGATTCCCAAATGCCCTTCAAATATTTTGTTGCTCTCAAAGTATTTTATCAATAGACTGCAAATACTCAAAATAGAAATGTATCATCAGTGAGTATATGTGAGCATAGAAACTTTGAGTAATTTCCGTATGAGCAAAATTCTGTGTTGCCTTAAAAGTGTCTTTCAGTGAGAGAAATTTATTTCAGGGATAAAAATTATGTCTTTTTCTGTGATGAATGCTAACTGAATGTGACAACTCATTCTTGGTAATTGACTTATAAATTACCTTGATTCTGAATTCTTCTGCAGTTAGCAGAATGTTGATGTTAAATAAATGATAAAGATGTAAACCTGCATTGTACTCATTGCTGGTCCAGAACTGTGTGTGTCCTTTTCAGATCCAGTTTTGCCAATATTAATGTCATTTTAAAACACATCTATTATGTTTTTTTAAGATTATGCTTACACTCCAAGGGCATCTTGTCCAATGCTATGTTTTGTGGACAGACTTATTGAGAAAGAATTCCCCTTCTTGCATCATATGAGGGACTCAGCATTGTCCATTAACTTAAATCATATGAAGTTGAATAATATGCAAAATATGCATGGGAAATAAATGACCATGAGTAACATGGTAACTTTTTTCCCTGTTGTCAGTCATTTGAAATTTAATCAAAGTTTGTTGATGCAGTTGCAGTAAAATAATAGGCAAAAAACTGAAGAGTTTCCCAATCACAGTGTTAAATCCATCTAAAATTCTTTAACTTCACAATTATTGTTAATGGGAATAATGGGCTTCAATTCCACTGCTTCCTCCACTCTGATGTGAGAACAGACCCTATAATTTACAGCTTCCACATAATTTCCTGCAGCTGGGCTGTCTACACCAGTTAAATTTGATGCAATAAAGCAGAATGAGCTAATCTCATGGTAAAATACTAATGTTGGAGGCTCTTTGCTTTTAACCTGGCAGGTTTCAGAAGCTGTAGTGAGGCTTCACGTATCTGTAGAAGGGAGTGACAGTCGGGGTATATTGCCAGCTTTGGTTTTCATTTCCTGCACCTCCTGCTGGAGAGCCCATTGCCTTGTAGCTGTGGCCATTCTGTGTTGGGGCTTCTACTGCTGTTGGGGAAATGACGTAGCAGGTTCAGTTGTTCCTCCACTTCGACTTGTTAGAAACTGCTGTTTTTGTGAGAAGAGCAAACAAATAGACAGAGGCAGACATAGCCAACTGTGTTTCATTTCAGTGCATTTCTATGACCCAGAGCAAATAACAGTAGGATTCAGATTTGGAATCGACTGTGGCTTGTGCCTGTTGCTCTAGGGTGAAGAGAAGCATGTATGCACAACGTGCATATAGCATATATGTACATGGTGGATCCAGTAGAAGTGAGAAGTAATGAAGATTCTGCATGGACTTTGTACAAATATCCATTATAAAGGAAGCTAGATGTATGAGAGGCAAGTTTAAGGGGAAAATGACACTGAACTCCAATGATATATTTTCCTTGTCCACCAGTGATTATGTAATACCATCAAATAATACTAAGTTATTGCCATTATATAATTGATTTCAATCACCTCCTATCTAAATGCATTTTGATGAATATGCTGGATGAAGGGTGGTTGAATTTGGGGTGTGGGAAAAGATGATATTGTATACAAAGTCTTGTGACTTTAAACTCTCTGGGTAGTTTTAAGCACAGGAAGGGTGTCAGAGATGCCAGTAAAGCAGCTAAAGACATGGGAGGAAGTCAGAGGTAATTTTGGGATTGAATAGGAAAGCAGCATGGAACCTGTGTCATGACTCATTTGTATCAGTAGCTGAAGGAAGAGATCAGGAAGCAGTACCAATATGGCAATTGTCTGTTAGATGGAGATGACACTGGCAGTGTTTTTGTGCTGTTTATAGGCCATAATGCTGAACAAGGGGTGAGGTGAAGTTGGGATGAAATCTTTCTCTCTGACCTCTCTGAGTCAGTACTCTCAAAAACGAAAACAGCTGCTTGGAGCATTAAGCCTGAAGGCAGAAATGAATGCAGTGTGAAAATTAGTAAGGCATTTTAGCTCAAGTTTGAGGTGTAATACCGATGTTCAATTAATTTAACAGAAAAAGTGTGGATATGCACAATGGCAAGGGGCTATTGTAATGTAAAAGGAGGAAACTGCATACAAGTATGGATTAAACTAGCAGGAAAAAGTGTAGGAGTACAGTAAGTGCAAAAAAAAATGGTTGTGGATAGTCTGAGGAGATTATTAAATTATTTAAATAGACGAGTCCAGGAATAGTTGCTGACTAACTCATTCTGGGCAGGGATCATTTATTATGGGGTGTTCTAATGTAGTGGCACTGTAATTCCTCAAAGAAAGTGGACTGAATTTTGGAAATAATATTTTCTGTAATATTTTGATGTTCCATTTGCTTCTGGAAATAAAAAATTACATCCAACTGTTCTAATTTAAAGAAGTACAGCTTTAAAAGTACAGTTGTTACTTTCCAGATACTTCATTGATGGATGTACTATGAAGAGCTAGAGTTCCAGTACTGCTAGGCTTGCCTTCATCATAGTACGTTGTGAAATTAGTGGTGCCCTCAAGGTACCTGTTTGGGGTAAAGATAGGGGAGGAGAGATCACTCCAGCATCACAAATGCTACTTCACAGGCCCTCAATATTATTTTGAATATTGTAAAAGAAATAATGGAGTGTTAAGATAATTCTTACAGCGCAGACAATAGTTCTGATACTTATTTAATCTGCTATCTTGTCCGCTAGGTAAAATCTTGCCCTTGAAGGCAGGCATAGTACAAGATTTTGTCGTTGTGAAGGATAAGGTTGCCTTATCTCTAGCCTCTGTTCCAAAATATCTTAGACTGTCTTTCAGATGTTTGATCAAGATAAAAACAGAGTAAAAGACAGATGCCTGTAAAGGCCAAAGAATAAAGGTGGCCATTAGAGAAGTTGTGTGTCAGCAAAATCCTTCATGTGGTAAGGTAGAGAGTACTCTGCTGAGTGCCTGACATGAACAGGTATCACAGTATTTGCTGTCCAAATTTTGTGACTAGCTCCCATTTAAGACAAAAAGTAAGTACAAGCATTAAAGATAGCACTTCCTTCTCATATGCTTTTCTCCTTCGGAACTTCACTGGCTTGTTATGTAAACCTTTTTCACATGGGATCCAAACTTAAATGAAGCTAGATAAATTGTGGACAAAATGCAAAAGATTACATTCCACTTTTTTTTTTTCCTTAGAAGACTCAGCGGGATTCACCTTAAATAAAAATTGGTGCAGTCTAGGAAAGTTCTAGTGTTTGGCAAGCGAATTTGAGACTAGTTTCAAACTCCTCCTAGGAAGTGCATTGGTTAATCAGTGATGCTTTTCCCTAGTTTTAGAGTAAGGTTTATGAAAACAGATCTTTCAATTGCTTGCAGTCTCCTTTGTTCTAATGATCAGAGGAAAACTATTGCTTTTCAAGTATTGATTCACATGATAATAAAGTGCACTAAGAGTATGATACAGTGATAAAACTGTACACTAGTTAATGCAGTCTTCCTGGTGGCTTCTAGAGTGAGTCAACACACAGTTCATAGGAGGAATTTGTGTAATGTATGTCTGCTTGACAAAGTAGGGGTTGCCAGAGCATTTTACTTATGAACCCTCAGTGTTAGGATCTCTTGTTTGGAACTGTTTTGACTATTTTTGAGTTTTAGGATTCTTCTTGCAGAGTTTCATTACAGTGTTTGTAGTCTGCATTCTAACCTGAAAGGTTTTTGTAACTGGGGATGCAGCACTGAAAAGCCTGGTTTCACCCCAAGAGCTTTGTGTTACCTTTAAGGAGCAGAGTCAAGAAGCAAATAAAGAAAATGCATGGATCTGTTGTGAAAAACATTAAAGAAACAAAACATACCTGTTTAAATGCAAGATGTGTGCAATTTGTTTTTTTCCAATCACTTTTAATTCTCTTTCACTGCCTGTATAAGAAGGAATTAATCTTTGATGTGATAAATATAAGCTGTAAATAACTGTGTATGTCTTTGTTATATTCCAGAATTGACATTAATGAATTATCAAAGATGTAGATGTTGTAATGAATGTTTTAAGTTTTTTACTGCTTCCTTTTAGTTGAGGATGGTGGGAGTCTATGTAAAAATTTGATAGAAGTAGGAAGAGACAGCAGATGGACAATTAATTCTGTTTTTCCTGTTCTGGAAAATGTTATCCTGGGTAAGGAACCACAGCTTTGATGTACATTTTTCTTCCAGTCTAGGGCAAGCTGTTAGTAAATTGGGTGAAAAATGTCTATCGGTTTCACTTTACCAGAGTAACTCAGAACAATGGCACATTTTGAAGACAAATTGGGAAGCACTGAAAGGACTATCCAGTACTGCTGCTTTGAAACTTTCTTAGTCTCAAGACAGTTTCCAGAGACCTTAGCAGCTCTGTGAATCTGCTGTTAAAAACAAGGTTATAAAGCTGAGGCCTTTGATTTGCTGGCAAATGGGAGACTCCTTTGGCTAACTGGATAGCATGATTTTGTGTTTCTAAATCCTGTGTTACTGGTCACCCACATTGAGTGAGTTTACAAGATTAATGGGGCAGGATTTAGTAATTTTAAGGAGACAGATATTTAGGATATGTGGTTTGGAAAATGGCTTTGAATCTAGATTTGATTTAGAAAAAACAGTCTTTTAAAATGTTGCATTGCATCAGCTTGTTAGTCTTCTAAGAGAAGTCAGTTCCTTTATTATTGTGATTGTCTCACTTCTGCATAGTTTCTGGAGACAGCTAAGGGCTTAAGACGTATTTACTAACACCAGTTTGTAGTGTCTTGTCCTTTTTCTTGACAGTGACTGAAATTAAGCAAACCCAAATAAAATCTTGTAATATAATTCCCTAATTATTCTCCCTGCTGCTAATTTGCATCTCAGGGTGTTCCAAACCCAGAGATGCCTTCTGACTCATTATTGTGGGAGTATAGAATCATAGAATGATTTGGGTTGGAGGAACCTTAAAGATCATCTAGTTCCAACCCCCCTGTCATAGGCAGGGATGCCTCCCACTATGATTTAGGCTGAGTGGCAGTGCTTTCGTCAAGGGTCTGACCTACTGTGCCAGAGCTTGCCTGTGTCAAAATGACCCCGCTGAGTGATGAGCCAGCAGCCAATAGGGAGATTTTGTGTGAGCTCCAGACCCACACCTTGGGCAACTCCCATTACTTGGGACTTCCTTGGGAATTGATTCCTATTATATGAAAATTAGGTATATTATAAGTAGTTTTGTAGTAGAAACAGAATTGTCACCACTGATAGGGTGGTATGATTGTTACCCACACAGCAAGTGCCTAATTCCAATAAATCTCACTTTGTACCTTGGAGTTGGAGCTTTTCTCCTTCAAGGGACAGACAGTGCCATATTTTAATTTTTATTTCAACTGTTTTTTCTTTTGGCTACCCTTCAGAACTTAGGCTTCTGTGGTTTGGACAGAATTTTGGATGTTTGCATCTGTTGTTGCAATAATTGTGTTTCTAGTTACAACAAAGCTACAGTTGTAAGAATATTGAAAAAAATGAATTCTGTGAGAATTGTAGCTTGTGGAAGATTGATGTGGCAGGCTAGCAGGTGAATAGCAGGAGTTCTGCTCAGATGGAATACCCTCTCTCCATTGCATTGTCTTGCACCAGCTGCAACATCTAATATTTTAATACACTCTTTCTTAACTTGACAGGCAAGTATCTGCTTCCCAATGCAGCTGGACAGCAGCTATGGCAACCTGCAGAGACCTCTAATCTTGTTCGCATGCACTACCAAGCTCTTGGGCAGTCAGCACCTTCACTTACTGCTAGTTTGGTGAGTATTTTTTTCCAAAGCTAGAAGTGTTCAAAAATGTATTGCACCTCTATATTTATTGGTAGGAGAATGGGGACTGAATCACAGTTCGTTTCCAGACCAACCTCACTTCCTTAAGCTGCATCTTTAAAGTACCTAATGCATTCCTATGTGTAACATCACCTAATACATTGAGTGCAGCTAAATAATGTTTATGGTAGTAGTAACTCTGAAGAGATTTAGTGGATTTTGCATAAAGTCTGAGTTGAATGTTGTATTAGTATAGCTTAAATTGCACTCAAATGGTTTCTTTTCTAAGTTTAAAAAACAATCAAAAAAAAAGAGACATGCTTTTAAAGACAGCAATAGAAGGAAAATGTACTTTCTTCTGAGCATTCTTTTCTATCAGTGTCTTTGTTTCCACTTTTTTCAGGACTCTGTCCTCAGGAAAATATGCATCTATGGAACATGAGCTTAATTAAGTCTTTTGAAAAAAGGGATAATGGAAGAGAAAGTGGAAGCAATAGCGCTTACATTTGAACTGAGTTTTTTCCCCAAGTCTCTGTTATGCTGCTTTGAGCTTCTCTGTAGTGAGGTCTTAAGAAGTGCTGAAATTTAATGCAAGATCCCCTACACTAGCCTATACCTTTTTCAGATTATTACCTTAATGAATATATATCATGTTGTATAAAGAGGAGAGAAGTTTTATCAAAGCTTTCCCCCTCCTTTGATGATTTTTGTGCTGATTTATATCTACTTCATAGGGAAAAGCTGCTGCTTGCTTTTTTTTTTTTTTGATGACATTGTTCAGGTTAAAGAAGGCTATGATGAGATGATGCTGAACAGATAGCACTGTGCCAGGTTTTCATATTGTACTGTTATGTGTATGATTGGTTTCTCCATGAATCCATCTGAAGAAGTATTTCACTTCAAGTGCAATCAATCTACACTTAAAAATGTAATCATGGTCCCTCCTTAGTGGCGGTAAACATTTATAGCTCTTTGAGGCAGATGTGTTTTATTGGACTCCATACTTGTCATAGACACTTGACTCTATTAGAGGCTCTGTGCTTCGATTCCTAGCATTTTCCAGGGAACTGAGTATCAACTGATGTATTTATGTTTTCTAGTTCCTTAGGAGAAATGCTGTTAATTGTAAAAGGAGTATTTGGGTTCTATGTAGTTGAAATGAAAAAGAAAGTGAATTATAATAAATTAATGCATCAAAACTACATTTTTTCATTATTTTATTCAGTGATGAATTATTTACTCTAATGATCTAAAATTTAATGAGTGCTGTGTCATGATTTCATACTGTTTACACAATTATTATGTGTCACAGTAATAGCAACATTGTGCTTCTGTTTTGGTGAAATGCTTTAATTATAGGAAGAGGAAGATTCAGCAGCATTTTGACAAGAAGTATTTAAAATGGTCATAAAGCAAGATTAATGAAAAATTCAGTAAGCCATGCTTCCTTTGGAACCTTTCACTCATAACCTATTGAGTTTTCTGGCATAGTTGTCTGCCACAGACGTCTTCCTTCCTGTCTCTCCTCATCTTTGATCTGTGCCTGGCTGTAGCTTCTTTCATGCTGCTACAAAAGCAGCCAAGAGCCTTCCATGCAGATCTGATCAGACTGTGCATGGAGTGGAGTTGCAGGTTCCTCAGAAGTATTTATTTCTGGAACTACTGATCAGCTTTTAGTTATATTTAGGAGAGTTTGACTTTATGTGGAAGAACTTTATGTGTATAAAGAACTTCCATGTAACTGCTCAGTCTGATGAAATGACTTGAAATGCAGTATTTCACTCATGTGAAATATTACTACCTTGCTATCAGTTCTGCTCCTAGGACTGACCATTCTCTCTGGAAGTGATAGCCACCTGATGTGGACCTGACTGTGATCAGTCTTTATGTTCCAGTATGGATAAGAATAACAAGCAGACATCTCAAAGATGATATGGTCTAGCATTTGGTGGAGTTGCATACAAAGTACAAGGGACATACTTTCCACTTTTCCTTGTCAATAATTTGTAAAAATTTCCACAGATTACTTACTGTGTCAGATGTAAATACTTTTTGTGCAAAATTATAGATTTTAAAGTAAGTTACAGAATATTGATTGAAGATGGCCTGCAGGCATTTGAGCTATAAATGAAAAATACTGTTTCTGTGTGGAGCCATGTAAGTGGGTTAAAAATGTGTGGAGAAGGCTGATGTTTAGCTGAATGGACAGTGTATTGGATTTGCTAGAGGGTCTTAATTCAGGGGTAGCTAAGTGATGGTCTTGTTACTTGTCTGCTTCTGGCAGGAACATGCTTTGCTGTCGACAATTGACAGATTCTGGGTTGGTCACACATTGGGAGTCAGCAGAGAGTGTCAATGTGGGTTTAGAAGGAATAAAAACAAAAAGATCCAGAATGTTAAAAGTAGAAAGGTGAAGCTGAAGCATGGAGCTGTTCTCATGGGTTAGGTGTTGGCTTAGTCAGTCTCTTCCTCTCTATAGTCAGTGGGATGTTCCTGGCAGTCAATTCAGAGTGTGTGTCTCAGTGCTGAGTTTTGTGGAAGTGTAGAGAATCTGCAGTAGAGCTCATTTACCTGGCTATCCTTACCCTGCAGATGGGCAGTTATCTTGCCTAATTTCAGGAATCTATTTCAAGGCAGGATAAATGAATCCCTGAAAGTGCTACTTTTGTACTGAAGAGATTTGGGAGCTAGAGTTACTGCTTCATTCAGTACCCAAAGGCTGGCGGGTAATTACCCTGTTCTCACCTACCTCCCATGGCCACTCCATACATGTTTACAAATACCATTACTATTTCCTGTTTTGACTGTCTTGTTTTTGTTACTGCTAGCAAAATTTTAACAAAATATTTCTAAATAAACTGAAACCTGTTTTTGTTAATACTTCATTGTAATAAACTGATGTACTTAAAATTACAGTAAGTTTGAAGCTGTCTGCGCAATTACCATTTTATAAGCAGAAAGATAATTTGTGTCTCAGTAGTATGTATTGAATGAAGTTCATGACTTTAAATTTTCTCAGTAGCTCCATATGTAATACCAGTAGAAACCTGTACATATGATGCCTTTGTTATATATCATGGAGAAGAATTTAATCAACTGAGTAAAGCTTCTGCAGATTTGCTATGTCTTCTCTGTGGATTGGTAGCAAACTACTCTACTGGATTTTTGTGTCTGTGTTTTATAATAAAAAGTAATATCCTAATTTAAGGGAAATGAAATCTTTAATATTGTTTATCTGTTTCTCATATAAAAACTTGCACATAACACAATGAAGACTTCTTACAATCCAGAAAGCTTTTTAAGACAGCATATTTCATGGCTCTAATTGGAAACTTGCTTTTTGAAATATCTGTATAATAAAGAGAAATCAATATAATAAATATCTAGATATAAACAAGATCCTCAGATGAAACATCTGCATTGTAATACACTTGGCTTCTAAATTCAGTAAAGACTAGCTTTGTAACTCTAGCTTTCTGGCAACTGATGAACATTGGTTGTCAATCCCTTCCATTGTGGAGGATGAATATTCATGCTCTGAAAGGCAAGTTATTTCTTCTTGGAAACTTGCAAGATGTCAGAGAAATGGCAAAATTTTTATGTAGTTTAATAATGAAACATCATCAGCTACTTGTGAATGTTATCTAATAAATTATTGAAACTGGAAAAAGTAAAATTGGCATTTATTGGCTTAGGCCTTTTCCTGTGAAGGGATGTTTCAGCTATGACTAGAAGCATTTGTTACTTTTAGTGTACTATTTACTTTTTTCTTCAAGATTTTCTTCTTGATTGCTCCTCCTCCACCTCCCAGCAAAAATATTGTTGCCTTACCCAAAACGACAGTAGACTGAATTCACAAGATCTATATTTTGTTATACTTGAATTTTATTGCCACATTATCAGTGTTAATTTATAAGAATGGTCTTATGGAAGCTGGAGGGTAGCAATTACCAAGTGCTGTTATAAGACATGAGTTGCTAGAAAGAAACAGAATAAGAATAATTCAGTGTCTATGGAAAGAAGTTTTACTAGAGAATGGCCTTTGCCTCCTCCTTTCTTTTAAATAGTGTAATACTGAAAATGTGTGTGTCTGTTAAATGTACCATTAGCTTCGGCTAAATTGACATAATGTTGACAGTTATTATGAGAACTATTTCAAAAGTAATTATGCTAATTAGAATGTAATTACCAGTAATTGCATGTATTCAAACAGCATACCAACACCCTTTTGTGTATTTTATTCCCCAGATGCCAGACAGCAGTTAGTTGCCTGAGAAAATGCAAAATTATAGCTTAGATAATAAATAATTGTAAACAAACAAAAATGTTCTTTAAAAATGCTAACTGGTTAGGTAAGTGAATGACAGTATCAGTTATGCTTGGGCAAACCACATAATTTAAAGACGGCCCTTTATTTAAATTGTAGGGATTGTAGGGATTTTTTCAAATAATTAATTGACTGTATTCATTTTTATGTAATGACTGTCAGATGTAGCTGAATTTATTTTTAAACTTATTAGAGATCAAGAGGAACCCACACCTGAAACTTGGATTGCTTTAAATATTAGGTTTTTTATTGTTCAGGTCTTCTATGTCTTAGATCTGTGAGCAGCTGTTTAATACTGTGAAAGTTAATGAGCATGTATAAGGATGCCACTTATGAGAAGCATGAAGAATGTATCATAGAAATTGCCTAAGTAGCTCATTTTGGGTCTGTCTCTAAAATTTGCCCCAGCGAGTTAGCTAGAAGTCTGAGTCTGAGACGAGGAGGTTATGTGAATGCTAACCCATTGTATAATTTTGACTACCATATTCTTGTTTGACTTAAAACCAGCTCAACATCTAAGAGTAATCACTGAAAATCTTTTAAAAATTGAAAGTATTTATCCCTATGAAACATTAAAATTGTCAAGTAATTGTAGCAGGTTTTCTGTGCTTCAGTTGCTTTTACAATTTTAAGACTGGAGTTCTCTTTTGTGTAATTTCCATAGCATCTTACCCATGAATATTTACTTGCATTTATATTTCTTTGTCTGTATTTACCTTCTGACAAAATTTGTAATTGCAGTTCTAATTGAGTAGTAGAGAGAGGGAAATGAACATACATCTTCATGTAGATGGCACTTCTTTATACTTGATCTTTGTGCACAGCAAAAGGCTGGAGTAGACCTGGTCCAGAGCCATGACACTACAATATGTTCAACAAACTGATGCCACAAGTTGTTCTGTTTCACACCTATAGATCATTATGTTAAATTTTTTGGGTTTAGACTGTGTTGTCAGCTGAGTACACCTTATTATTACAGGTTTTCATCTGATCTACTGCATTATTTGGATCAGCAAGCTAAATTATATATGGTACTTCACCCCCCAGAACTGAAGCTTCTGACTGTATGTTAGTAGTGACTAAGAGCTTATTTTGCTTGTCTGTTGCAATAGTTTGGTTCTCTGTATGTGCTTATCTTAAAATGTCACCTAAAGTTCCCGCTATCTATTAACAAGAAAAAACACTATAAAAAGTGGAAAGTCTTAAGAAAGTGAGGCCATGAGCTTTCATGCTCACAAAATTAGCTACAGTAGAAACAAGAGAGTAATGGTGGTTTGGCAATGAATTACACAATGAGAAGAAATTAATGTCTACTCATTTATAGTGTTTGAATTTTAGCTGCCTTTTGGGAATACAAGATTTCTCAATTTGCTTAGAACGTAACTGCATCAAATGTTGTCTGTGATTAACATGGAATAAGAGACAGAAATACGGTAATGGACTTTTCTGTCTTTAGATCAGAACTTTCTGCAACCCCTTAAAGGATTTACAGAGATGAAAATGGAGGAGGATAAAGAGGTCAGAAAGGACATAGAGAGTGGGAAGAGAAGAAACAGGGGAAATGACTGACATATCTTGCTATAATGCTATCTCCTGCCCCCCATCACAGAAAGCACTTTAAATTGTTATGACTTTGCTGATGAGACATTCACCATGTTTGTTCCTCCCTTCTGTATGGTGTCGCAGTGGAGTGCTGATTTTTAGCATCAACTGTTTCATCTCATTGAAGTTGAGAAACATTCTACTGCTTTGTTCTGTTGTACCAGTATGCCCTGTTGTGGTGCAAATGTCTATATCCATTTCCACCATATGTTTAGTAAAGTGAGATCATTGCATCTATTAGGAATTTTTTTTCATCTTATTGTGGAGATTAAGTGCTCAAGTTGAGCATATGTCACTTGAGTTAAGGATGTAACAGTTAGCAGATCGGTTAACTGTTATTCACCCATGATCTCTTTTTGATCATTGATGAGTATCTGCAGTTATGTTGTACAGTGGAAGGTACTCCATATATGCGCAGTTAAATTCAGAAATTTCTGTTGGCTTTGTGATGCGCAGAATAATTTGATAGCATGGTATGTTCGGCTGATCACAGATTCCTAATTCTTTGTCTCGTGTTATGTATTTGAAAAAGGATGAAAATTGCTAGCAAGAAAGACAGCTTAATGATGAGATTGCCTACTGTAAGTAAGGAAGAAAAGAGAGGCAGCTCAAGTTAACTAAGAAAACTAACCTACAACTAAAGCAGAGTCTGATCTCAGTATATTTCATTAATTATTTGACCAGTAAAAGCATATCCTGAGCAGAGCTCTCTAGCATGATGCTGCTTTTCCAGAACTCTGGAACTTACTAAGTGCTTTGTGGTATGCTGCATATCAAGCATAGGGAAAATCAAAATCAGTAATTATTAGGAGCATATTCCCTTTTATCATAGTTTGTCTGGTTTGTAATGGTTCTGAGGCCATGCAGAGTCAAGACTTGAGCACAGTGAACTACCCTCTGAATTAATTTGAACTATTGCCATAATGAAAGAGGGTGCTCTTGAGAAGACGAATGGCCATGCAGTGGGAAGGGTTGATTCTTACAGTGGAAGAAAAACCCAAAACAAGTCAGGAAGAATTACACATATATTACAAATACATTATGTTATCTCATTGAGAAAATATTGCATTATTGCAAGCTTGTAAAATGGAAAATGGGGCATCAAAATAAAGGGAACTGGATACATCATTCAGAGTAATTCAGAAATATACAAGAACTTAAGCTCTTAGGAAGTTTAATAATTGTAGTTGGAAGGCAACATACCTATTACTATTTTCCCATGAGAACCAAACTTCTAAGTATCTGGGAGGGATTATTCAGAATGTAACTGGTATTGTTTGCTTCCTTTTCCATATACAGAACCTGAATGAGATTTTTGTGCTGACTCTTACAAAGTACCCCAGTTTGGAAGATTATTTTTATTTGTTCTGGGAAAACATAACTAGATAGGTGGAACTGCAAAATTTCAGATTTAAAATGGTGCATCTCCTGGGTGTTTGTTCTTTGCCATTCCTAGGAGAAATACTAGGACAAGTATTTTAGCAGTTTTTTAAAAAACAAGGAATATTTTGGTACATACACAATTTCTCAGTTTGTGTAGAGAAGCAATCCATAAGAGAATGTGCTTGTGCTTTCATAAATAGATTTCTTTTATATTACTGTATAATTATGGAAAACTTGGAAAATCAGAGGGATTCCTGTCTTTGTTGGATTGGTGATTAATCTGTTATTTTTTTTCTGCAATAGAATACTTGATGCAGAAGGCAAAATCACTGACATGGAAATATTCATTGTAGCCAATGTTCTCTTGTGTATTCTGTCATTAAAAGGGAAATGGATCACTTATTTAAAAGTTACTTTAAAAGTAAGTTTACTTCTGCAACTTCTGTTGTTTTTCTTCTGGTATTTGCGTGACTGATTTATTACCTTTCCTATCTTCCGGATTGGCTAAGCCAGAAATGGGTTGATGCAAGTAGAATTTTGTCCAGCAAGTGTCATGTTTACCAGTACTGTCTGACGCCTGTGCCCTCTCTTTTTTTGCTGTGCTCACAATTATAATTGAGGCTGTTGGCCAGGTAATTGTGCTTTAGTAGGAAAAGGTAGTTTATTTTCAAGAACCTAAAGATACCATAAGTTTTTTTTTTCCCTGAGGGAACAAGACAACTACACTTCTTTCTGTGAAAGACATTGTTGTGCTGCTGCAATGACCTGTGGCTTGCTCTAGAAGAAGAGAATCAGAGTTTTGCAAACTAAAGAATCTTAAATTCCTCCCTGCTTGTAGTGTGTATTTGGAGTAATATACAGTGATTAAGAAGAACAGTAAAATCTGTCTTAATGCATTAAGCTGGAGTGCTCTCTTGCATGTGGAGCAAACCAGCCTGGCTTATCTGAGCATGTTTTTCTGAAATGTGGTAAAGGGGAACACAAATTGAATAGCACTGTATCGGCTCCATGCAGTGTATATTGCCTGAAAGTCTTTAATTGTTAAATATGAGAGAGGTGCAAAAGGAAAAATGCACTTTGCTCTGTGTGCAGGAGTAGGTTTGTAATACTGAAGGGGGATATCTGCATAAGATTCTTAAAGATTATCTTTATTTTGATTCACTTCCACAATAATTTTTCAAGGTGCTATAAGAAATACATGCATATCTAACAGCTCCCAATGTCATCCATGACTGGCTTTTGTGCTTCTGTAACATCACTTGATAATGATTTGGTACCTGTTATGATTTCTAAAGAAATCTCTGTCCCAAAACACTGTGGAGTGATAGGATGGAACATTTGGTGTGGATATGTACATACATAGGAGTTGAAAAGTTTGAGGTGATATGATTTGTTTTACAGCTTTTCTTTGAGTGGAATAGACAAAAGTATAGTATGTCTGTGTGTTTGAAACTGAGTGTAAAATGTGGGTAAATTTCTTTAGGAATGATTTTTTACTTATATGCAGAATATAATTATTTTGGTGTGGTACATATAGGTGGTTCAATTTCTCTTTTGACCATTCAGAAAGATAACCTTGAGCTTCTTTGTGGAATTGTATTCCCTTGGCAGTTTATGCTCTAATCTATCCTTAAAAGTAACTTCAAAAAGCTTCACTTTCCAGTTTCTATATTTGAAAACTTTCAGGCCTATGGCATGTCTTTAAAAAAAAAAAATCTGTGGGCTTCACCTCTGGGAGATGGTCAAAGATGTTGCCAGATTCACCTTTCATACATAGTGGATAGGAAGCTACACTGCTGTAGGCTCTGAATAGCTTTAGAGGGTCACATCTGAAGTGTCTTTTCCAAACTACTCGATATTCTTTTCCAAGTCTCTGTGGTTGCATGGAAGAAATAAATCTTTCTGATCAAGAACATACATGTGACCAACATTTTCTGTTTGACATTTGAGGTTTCTGTATGACTGTTTTCTGATTTGTTTTCAACCTGATCTTTGCCTTTAGAATGCAAGGAGAAAGAAACATTTTTTTCTTTGGATGGTGAGCAGATTATAATGATTACTACTGAATGCATTTCTTGGAGCTGTAGTCTGAACCTCTACTTGCAGCATCTGTTTGGCAAAAGTAAACCAACAAAAAGTATGCATTGGCAGTTGCTTGGCTGGGAGTTAGCAGGATACTAGTTACAAGTAATAGAATGTGGTCTCCTCTTCAATAGTATCAAGTATTTTTTGTTTGGTGGGGGTGAGGTGGTGGTGTTTGAGGGTGAAGAGAGAACCACCTTTCATCAGTGCTCTATTTCACTTACACCGTTTTCGAAAGCTGCCCTTTTTTCTGTTGGATCTATATTACCATCATGTGTTGGCACANTTTCATACATAGTGGATAGGAAGCTACACTGCTGTAGGCTCTGAATAGCTTTAGAGGGTCACATCTGAAGTGTCTTTTCCAAACTACTCGATATTCTTTTCCAAGTCTCTGTGGTTGCATGGAAGAAATAAATCTTTCTGATCAAGAACATACATGTGACCAACATTTTCTGTTTGACATTTGAGGTTTCTGTATGACTGTTTTCTGATTTGTTTTCAACCTGATCTTTGCCTTTAGAATGCAAGGAGAAAGAAACATTTTTTTCTTTGGATGGTGAGCAGATTATAATGATTACTACTGAATGCATTTCTTGGAGCTGTAGTCTGAACCTCTACTTGCAGCATCTGTTTGGCAAAAGTAAACCAACAAAAGTATGCATTGGCAGTTGCTTGGCTGGGAGTTAGCAGGATACTAGTTACAAGTAATAGAAATTTCTATACTCCAATGTGGTCTCCTCTTCAATAGTATCAAGTATTTTTTGTTTGGTGGGGGTGAGGTGGTGGTGTTTGAGGGTGAAGAGAGAACCACCTTTCATCAGTGCTCTATTTCACTTACACCGTTTTCGAAAGCTGCCCTTTTTTCTGTTGGATCTATATTACCATCATGTGTTGGCACAGTTGTGCTGGGAGACTACAGGAATTGTAAACTGTTTCTTAAAGCTTGAACTTTAATAAAATTGTGGAATGACTTGTGATGATGTGAAGAAAACTATATGGAAGAGATGTGAAGATCATCAGCTTAGCAACAGAGAACAAGTCTGGTTTGATGCATGAGCTTTTGCCTCTCTGTGTGGTGCATAAACACAGGTATAGTTGTCAAGGCAGCTGCTTCTGTTTGCCAGTTTCAGATGTGCAAATGTAGTGTTTGCATGAGTCTATTTCAAAACAGTTGTAACTACAGCATCCAGCAGGACACGTTCTGAGGTGTTGTAGCCATTTCTCTCTTCTGTAATGAACTTAGAGAAAGACTGCATAGGAATTAGTGTTAAACAGTCTATATTTCTCCATTTCTGTACTTGTAAAAATGGCAGTCTGTAGTTACATTGTGTCCACTTACCTAGAGTTCCAAAAAATGACAATTACAATAGTTTAACTTTACTACTGAGAGTCACTTGAAGAGCTTATTAGTGAACAAAATACAAATTAAAATCTCCCTTTCTACCAGTGCTGGGTAATTGTATGGTAGTTATTATATTGCTTTTTATCTATTCTGGGCATTATCTTTTTCATATTTGGGAAAAAAAATTATTTCCAAATTATTTTAAAAACTCATTGATGATGATTTATTACTATAGAATATTTAAGGTATAGGAAATAGCCTTGACAGAGATAGGTTCAGAAGGAGAAGGAAAAGGAGATAGGTACAAGTGAGATTTTCCACTGTGCATAGTAAGATTTATCACATACTGCCACAGAATGATTATGAAAGTGGCAGCCACACATAAGTATGTGTGTACATTAAATTAAAATTGAATGAAATCCACATTGTAAAACTGTATTTAGATACTTATATATATATTTTCACATGCTGAGGTTTTATCTTTTAATCGAGTGATTTCAGTAATCACAGTATTTTACAAATTTTCTTAGAAAATGATGTTGACAGAACTAAGTTTCATTACCTTCTGATGTGCCTTTATAAACTTCTGCATTAGCTTAGGAAAATGCAAATTTAAGTATTGGCAGTGAATACTTTTAACTGAAAAGTGGCTTTACGCTTTTCTTGGGATTAATAGCCTTGTCTCATTATCCTGCCTTACAGTATTACTTAAGAAGATGAACTAATGAGCTTCAACTTCTTGCAAAACAAAGTAATACCTGTACCCTGTTCATCTATAATTCCTTCATGCAGATAAAATTTTTGCTTCATCTGCTCATTATTATTTCTGCATATTGTTCATGTACATACCTTTAAATTCTGTGATACTCAAGGTAGCTTGTGAAGTTGTGGACCTTTTGCATCTGTGCCTGTCATGGATACATTACTTGATGATATGACTGTTTTGTGCTTGTGTAATGAATTAGTAGAATTTTTCATGCCTTGTAGACCTTCCATTTAGATGGGATGGAACATTTTGAATTCCTACATTTCCATTCATCAATTATGTACAGTTATGCTAAAACGATTGTTGGAAAAAAAACCCAACTACACTGAAGTATTATTTGCTTTTAAAGGAATTGATAAATTTTGCATTTTGAGGTTTTAAATTTCAGTGGTTAAAATAAAACTTATGTAAATATGTATTTAGATTGGATATATAAATGTAAACAGCTTTGCAGCTGAAAACTGTGGTTGGAACTCGATGATCTTTGAGGTCCCTTCCAACCCAAACTATTCTATGATTCTATGATTGTATGTGTCATGAGAGATAAACGGTAGGGTTTTGGATTTCACCCATGAAATAGACAATCTTTGCTATCTACAGGAATATCTGTATTTTGTAAGTAAAGCATGGGTATTCTACAGATGAATTTTGCTATTATGTGTTTTCCACAGAATTAGACTTTTGAAAGTGAGAAATTCCTTAAAGCCATCTAATCAGAAAGTTGGTACTAGGTAAATCAACCTGTGTGTTATTGAAATAGTAAGTATAATTATGCAAAGAAAAGCTGAAATGGAACTGGTGCCATTTCTTAACTGTCTGCAGTAGGAATGCTGGTCCTTTTTTTGTTCATCTTTTTTTCCCAAGTTTCTAGCACGCTGATTCTGCTTTATGTTTTAAGCTTTGTAAAGAGGGAAACATAGTTTGCCCTTAAGTTTTAAAGTGTGAAGAGTTCCTAATTTTAATTAAGATGTGATGAGGATTCCTAGCAGGACAATACCCACATATATTTATGGGACTGTTTTTCTTGATGTCTTGTGTTTGGTAAGACTTCCTGTAAGTCTGTATATGCAGTGCTGGAAATGCAATAAATTTTACTCAGATACCAGGTTATTAAATCTTAAAACATATTTTAAATGACATGGTCAAGCCAGTTGTTTCCACGGCTAACAGAGTGAGGAGAGCTTTTTCGGGGACGGGGGAAATCAGTTATTTATCTAACTAGCAGCTTAGTTGATAAGAAAAGTACAGTGCCTTTTCCTCCCCAGCCTGCATGTTTTCAGACGTAACGTTCTCAATTCAGCAACTGTTCTTTGACCCAGAGGCGTTTCTTCCTCGGCCGGAGGGGAAGCCGCACCCCGCGAGCAGGGGTCTCGCCAGTCCGTCTGTCCACCCACCTCTGCCGTTGCCAGCGAGGAGCGCCACCGGGGTAATTCTTACCCAGCGCTGTTGCAGGTGTCACTGCTGCCGCGTTTTGCGAATGATCGGAAACTTGTTATTCCGTCTCTTGCCTGACTTGAATGGGGAGAAAATGAGAGGCAACGAGGTTACCACATTGAAACAGTGTGACATTGCCCGTGATTGTAATGCCATTTTCTGACTGCTCATCCAAAAGCCATGGGTTAACACTCTAATGACTGCGTTTAATTTTTTTAAGTCAGTGAGTTTTGAACCGGCACTAAAAGCGACGTGAGGCACCGGCCAGTCGCGCGGTTCTCTGGAGCGGGCTAGGCGGCGACTTTCCCAGCCGCGGGGGCTGCTCGCTCCGTTCTATTCTCTTCAGGAACGGGCCGGACCCGGCGGCGACATGGGGCGACCAATAGACTCGTAGACCCCTCTTCGCCCTGAGTGCGCGGCAGCGAAGGTGAAAGAACCGGCTCCCGCCGCATGCCCGGACTACCCGCCGGCGGGCGCCGAAGTTGCTGAGGTGCCCAACTCGGTCCCGGTCACGTGGGTCAGCGGCGCCAATCGGCGCAGCTGTGATGTCAGCGCCTCAGCAGCTGCGGGGATGCGGAGCGGGGCTGGGGCAGTCCGGCATGGCCAGGCGTCGCGCGTCATGAGGGTGGCGGAGCGGCGCCATGGATGAACAAGGCATCCTGCGCCGGCGGGGTCTGCAGGTAGGGACGGCCGAGACCGGCCCCGGTCTCTGTCTCTCTCTCAGTTCTGAAGTTACCTGCCGTGAGGGCGCAGAGGCGGGCCCGGCAGCGGCAGCGGCTGGGGGGGACGAGGGGAGGATAGGCACACCTGTGGGCGAGAGAGGCGCGGCGGCGCCTGGGAGCGGGAAGCGTTGGCTCATCACGGCGAGACGGTGGCGGGCGCTGAGGAGTTCGGCCGCCGCAGCGATAGCGGTGCGTGCTTATTCTCCCCGTAAGCGGTGCTGTGAGGGTGGGGACAGACGGCCAATACCCGGGGGAGAAAGTTTGGGCAGCTCAGGGCGGCCTGGGTGCCCTTGGCCCTTTTTAGTTAGCTTTTGTCTGACTTGTGCTTCTGGCGTTCATAAACTCAAGAACATGACGTATCCCAAGAGGAGCACAGATTGTGGCAAAATTTTGGTATCCTATGTTGTTTGAAGTCGAGTTGTGTTCTCTTTTTGGATAATGCATTAAAACATTAAAATTTTTCTTTTTTTGGCAGAAGGATTATGAGACAACAATCGAGTGTAGGGTGTAGTTAGTTTTTAACAATTTCATGAAAATGGAACACCACCTCAAACTACATCATTCTGGCCCATTGTTTAGAGAGCCTTTTTGCTCAAGTGGCTTTTAGCGATGAATGTACTTCCTTTCTTTTGTTTTCCTTTACATCCGCAGTGTTTCAGTGGGAGGAGGGCGAAGAGGAAAGTCTCCTTACATTTGGCATTACTGTTTCCAAGTAATTGAAAACTGCTTCTAATGTTTAAAATGTACTGAACTTCCTCAGATCTAAACTTTGCTGATAGATGCTTTCAACTTCGACGGTGCTGATCAAGTGTGGTAATTTGTGTCAGACAAATGGAGACCAGCAGAAGCTATAGCCCATGTTGTTTAGAAGTCCCAAGACTCGCTGGGACCTCTCAGTCTTTCAAGAATCATTAGGTTTTCTCTAACTTTTTTTGTGCGATACATTTGCCTGTGGAAAGTGAGTAACTTTTGTAAATAGATTCTGAGGGTTTTTTTGGTACTTAAAACATAAATATTTTCTGATTTTTGATTGTAAAGTGGGAGGCAGAATCTCCGCAGCAGGCTGGGACTGCCAATGACAGCTTTAAAAGAAGTGGATTTCAAGAGGTAGATCTTCACAGCAAAGCCGGATTTCCTCCTGCTAAACCTGCTGTAATCCACTGAATACTGTAAACCGGATTTCTGCCTTTTGACGAGAATTGAACAGCAATCTGTTCTGATTAAGGGAAAACTTAAATCTTAATGTAAGGCCTATTGTTGAGTTTTGCAAGTGTTGTTTTTGAAGTGGTTTGTATTTTGTTTTAGTTCTGTAACTTTAACAAAGTAATTTTGAATGAACACCAGGCATGTTTTACTTCTGCATATGCTTACATGGTCAGTTAACAGTATTTTAGAACTATATAGTGTAGAACCACAGTACAAGAAGGACCAATTCACACTTAGAGGGCGTGCAGTAATAAATACGTTTTAAAGATGGCTGTCACTAGGATGTAGTTGTATGGTGGAGAAAAATAGCTGATGATCAGAAGTGTTCAAGTTGACAGGCTATCATCTTGAGAAAGATGGAAAGGGAAAGATTCTTTTTATACTCAACCCATGACTGAATCTGTCTTAAGTTTTGTCCTCTTGCTACCTTCGTGTTCTTCTGTTGCTGTTTTTGTCTTGATCCCCTGTTCATGCAACTAGTTTTGGGACTAGAATGATGAATTTGTGAGCAGATGATATAGTATGTGACAATGAATATATCCTCTTTCTAATTCTTGTTAGTAAACATTGAATACGTGAAGTCCCCAAGTTGTCTGCTTGCTTGATGTGTGCCTTTTATAGCATATCAGAAAATGTTATTTTACAGTAGTATAAGTTGTTACCACTAAAAAAACCCATCTAAATAATTTTCCCACTTTTATATTGTTCTGTGGGATTAATCTGTGTCCCCTCCTCTTTTTCATATGTTATTGTTACTTTCCATTAAAAACTTTTGTAAAGGAGGGTTCTGAGTTAAGACTATACTGTGATCTTCAATGAAAGATAAGCTCGCTTCTTATCGCTTTGGCAGTACTTTTGGTTGGAAATGGAAACAACAGAAAGGAAATCTGCGTGCCTTCTTAGATGAGGATGTACTTGAATGAAATCAGTTAAATAGGTGGAAGCAGTACATGCTTAAATTAAGAGCTAAATTGGTGTAATTTACTGATTTTTAAATATTTTTTTTATTCTGTTTGCATTGAGTTTGCTTCAAAGCTTGGTTTGTAGGGTGCACAAACCATTTCCTTTTAGATGGGAAACTGATGCAGTTTTGTTTAATGCCATGAACCATCATGCTGTATTTTAAAAAAGCCAGCTTGAACTTAATCCTGAAATAAAAGCTCTAAATAAATATGTAGACTTGGACAAGTCTTGTTTTGCGTTGATATGAGGAATGTTTTTGTGGTGCCCAGGCTTCTGAGAGAGAACCTGAGCCCTTAATTTATTGAATACTGAATACATCCTCATTCCTATTTAATATTATTATAACCCATTCCTTTAATTCTGGTTCCTTACATTTGCATTCATAGAAAAAAACCCCAAACTCCTAAATCTGTAGTATGTATTTCTTTTCAGTGAGCAAAATCTGAAGGTTTGTTAGAGAAATCAGGAGAAAATTAGCTATTTCTTTCAACTTCTAAAAATGCGGAATATAGTTGTGCTCTGAAATAGATACCTGTAGAAAATAAGTTAAACAAGAAAGTGAAAATGCCTAATAACTTCACTCATATTTGTCATGATAGTGTTTGATTTGTATTCTACTCGCAGCCCATGTTTTGTCATTCTTCCATGAATTTGTGTCCATCTGAGCAGGGTTTTGTATATTCTCTTAAACCAAAGACTACAAACCCATGTAATGGTGGCC
This sequence comes from Turnix velox, assembly GCA_013400935.1. Lineage (NCBI taxonomy): Eukaryota > Metazoa > Chordata > Aves > Charadriiformes > Turnicidae > Turnix > Turnix velox. The sequence continues at coordinate 40,671 of VZTY01022883.1, forward strand.
ATATGTATTTCCTTCAATCTGTAAGAAGGATATGAGAATGTGAGAAATCTTTCTGCCACATACAGCCAGATGTAGTCATGCTTTCAGAACCGATGAAGCTTTCTCATTGTTAAACAGATGCTTTGGGCCTTCCTTTTTCCTTTTGCTCATTTCATTTCTGCTGCTAAGCTGCTGGTAAGCAGTGTCTTGTAAATCTTAGGGTAATTACATGAGCTTTTTAAATTAGACTTGCAGAGGAATTGACAGACAGCTGCGAAATCAGCTATACATGAAACCTCCCAAATGTCAAAGAAAATACGGTGTTTACTTGTTTTCTAGTATCTCAGTATGTTTGTGGGGTTTTTGTAGATGCTGGAAATTTTTCATGGGGATCTAAGGCTTCTTTAAACTTAAATTTAGTATGACTGCATTGCATTGAGTTTGCAGAGAGATGATTATGGCCAACGTGGAAAATTCCAGCTGAAAATCTTCTAATTCTGTATCTCATATATTGATTTAAGGGGGGGAAGAGGTAAAAATAATTTAATGGAAAAATTTGGACTCATTAAATTAGAAATGGAAACAGACATTGTAAAAGAAAATACAGAGTGTTGCTATTTTTACAGAACTGAGTAGTCAGTCATTATGACTACTCCTTTTCTCCCCTTTCTACCCAAATGCAGGAAAATAATTGGCTTTCGTAAGTGAACATTTTAAATTTGGTACATAAAGTGTCAAGACCTTTTCAAAAACCAAAATACTTAAGATTTTTCTAAGTCCTTGTTTATTGGCGTACATAAAAATGCACTCTGAGAAGTTAAACGGAAAGGAAATTTCCAGGAAAAAGTGTCAGTGGCTCCTAAACAGATGTGATTTCTTCAGTGTAGGATGTTTCATGAAAATAATTATTTCTGAAATGCTGAAAATTGAAGTAAAAAGGTAAGCTTGGAAGTCAGACTTCGTAGGAGACTGTCTTCTGTGGATACCGTTCATCCTTGGGAATGTGTTCTTGGCATGATCTGGTCAAAAAGTGGTGATAAAAGATGTAGAATATTAATTAGGCTTTGTCCTCTCTTGCTAACTGAAGAGAAAAGGTGAAAAACTGTCTTACAGTTGAGGTTCTGGAAAGGATTGTAGTAATTTTAACTGATGTGAATGCTGTGTACAAGAGTGAACTTGATACATGTTTTCTGCTGTTGTTTCAGAACTGGTGACAATGAATTTTCAGTATGAAAAAGGAGTTGTGCATTTTTGAGTCAGGTGTGATGTGTGTCTGCCAAGTCTGTGGAGGCATGGAACCAGAGAAATGCTAAAGAAAAACCCTAACAGTTTACAGTTGCCAGTAGATCGAGATTTCTCAGTTGAGAAGAAAGTGGCATATATGTTTTCTGGTATTGTGTGGTAATAGCTGTATGACTGCATACTGCATCCATTCTCTGCTTAGAGGTTGTGTTCAATCCTGTGTAATATTATTCCTTCAAAGGTAGAACTACTTAAATTATGACATTTGTTCTTTCATTTTATAAGATGTTTGCATAAACAGCATACAGAGATGTAAAATATATTACAAACCAGCCAAATTTTGTATATTCCCATGAAATTAATATTTTTTTCCTTACAGACTAGTCGTTATTTTTTAAGGCATAGGCACAGTGCCTTAAAGAGAGAAGACATTTTAAATCTTTTTCTGTTGTATGGGGAGGCACATGCGGGTTAGAACAGATATTTTATTCTGTTTAAATGTGGTAACATATGATAGCTGTCTGTAGAAAGCAAAGGACAAGCCTTCTCAGAGAAGTGATACTGATGTAAAGTATAGTTTTCCTCTCTTCATTAGCTGCTAGGTGTACAGGCCTAATAGAGTGTAGAATCTCGTGATCAGTTAATTTACTTCTATTTTCCAGACATTCCTGCATAATTATGTGTTTGTCAGATCCTCTGAAACACACTGTATCTGACATTTTTTTTGGTTTTGTTTGAGCTGTGAAAGCTTTTCTTCAAGGACTTTGCTTGTCTTGATGTTGTGGTCACTCTGTTTCAGGGGCTAAATCTCACACCAGAAGAAAAAAAAAAAAAGAGAGCTCTCTAGTGCTTGATACAGGAGATTGAACAGGTCTACAGACAGGACTGTGATACCTTCGGCATGGTAGTGAAGATGCTGATTGACAAAGATCACTCCTTAGAGAAGTCCATTCAGTTTGCTCTGAGGCAGAACTTGCACGAAATAGGAAGAACTCAAACATTTCATTACTCAGTATGATGCTGCCAATCAAGATCTATCAGAACCCTTCAAAGACAGCTCATACTAAGGACAAATCTGCATTAATGCCATAACACATAAATCTGCTATTTATTTTTTTGAACTTGATGGCAACAGTTAAATTCACAAAAAGGCAGCAAAACCCTATTTTTATTGAGGTTGCAGATGAGGACTTGGTTTTTCAGTTTTTGAAATAGAATTATGTCAAATCCAGTTCCTATGGATTTGTTTAGTGTGTGTGTTTTGGAATGATGTCTTTTTAATGGTTTTGCTAGCACCTTACTCTCCTTTGCTTTTAACAATAAGAATGGAACATTCCAGTCTGTTTCTTATAGCACTACTACAAAACATGATAATGTATGCTTTTTAATTGCCTGTTTCCCCCTCAAGACCCCTCCAATTATCTAAATATAATCACTCTCAGATTTGGAATCCATCTAACAACAGTACTAAAGTCCTGCAATGCTGAACCTGGTAAAGCTGGTCAGGCTTATATGCATGTAGAAGCGTGCTCCCTGTCTTCAAGCTCTGAGACGTTTCAGGCACTTTTAAATTGATGTGCTTCTGCAAAGAAGTTGTTCTAGACGAAAGATCATATTTTGAAGACCTGTTTTTCATGTGTTTTCTCTAGTATCTCTGAGGATATGCAGTAATCAGGGAGAATCCTGTCAGATAATAATTCTTACCTTTTTCTCCTTCATAATGCCCTGGTGTTCTTTGTTCAAATACTGTTATGATTACCTGTATTCAACAGGATGCAGCCAGGAAGAAGAGGGCATTGCCATAACTGACAGTGCTAAAGGGAGTTTATGTGGCAGACTTGTGTTAAACTGCCAGGCATGTAACTGCATGTGAGTTTCATGTTTATGTTAAGCAAAAATTATTATCTGTGGCTGTGCTGCAAAGAATAGGATATGGGAAGTTACCTCAGATGAATTATTTCTTTAGCAGTAGTGTCTGTTGCTGGACTGATCCTGGTCTTTGCTTTCTGTTCTTTTTGGAAAATTGCTTTCAAGGATTTGTTTTTTAATGGGTTAAAATTGAAACTTCGCAAGTACATGATTTTCTTTTTTAACTTGGTGCCTAGCCTTGACAGTAAAGGTGTACCATAGTGGAGTGTCCTTTGTCAAATAACTGACAACACATTACCTTTCTTTTCTAATTCTAGAACTAGACTGACATCTTTCTTTCTTATAAAGCTTTGAGCATGCTGTGAGAGGACTTTCTAAGATAAACAATTTTCCTGGTCAGCCTGTAGAGCTTGGCAGGGAGCCTACACTGAAGATACAAATTTCAGGCAGTGGAGATTAGCAAGAAATTACCTTGGTAGTTAGAAAGCTGCAAATCAAGCAACCCCTTCCCTAGTAAAACTTTAAAGCATGTTACACTTGCCTGAATCAGCACCAGTGCTATTCAACATCTTTGTCGTAGACATGGACAGTAGGATTACGTGCACCCTCAGCAAGTTTGAAGATGACACCAATCTGTGTGGTGCAGTTGACACACCAAAAGGAAGGGATGCCATCCAGTGGGATCTTGACAGGCTTGAGTGGTGGGCCCATGACAACCTCATGAAGGTCAACAAGGCCAAGTGCAAGGTCCTCCTGCACCTGGACTGGGACAACCCCAAGCACAGATTCAGGCTGGGTGGAGAGTGGCTTGAGTGCAGCTCGGAAGAAGGATTTGAAGGTGTCAGTTGATGAAAAACTCAACATGAGCCACCAGTGTGCGCTTGCAGCCTGGAAGGCCAGCTAAATCCTGGACTGCATCAAGAGGAGTGTGACCAGCAGGTCAAGAGAGGTAATTTTGCCCCTGTACTCTAGTGAGTCCCCACCTGGAATATTGTGTCCTGTTCTGGAGCCCTCTACAGCCCACATTGAACTGTTGGAGCAGGTCCAGAGGAGCGCCATGAAGATGACCAGAGGGCTATGAGGACAGGCTGAAGGAGTTGAGATTGTTCAGTTTGGTGAAGTGAAGGCTTGGGGGGACCTCATAGTAGCCTATCAATACCTGAAGGGTGCTACAGAAAGGCAGGGGTAGGACTTTTTAATAGAATATGTGGAGTTATAATGGATGATGTTGTTAGTATCAGTCCTATTCACTTTTCTTGATGTTTGTTTCCTTACACTTGCTTGGCAAAATTGAGTAATGCCCTCCTATCCTCATATACATTGGCAAGGAACTGCAGCTAATAGTTTACTGAGTTCATAGAAATGAGTTTCTAGAAACTACTAACAGAAAAAACTGACTTGGCAGCTCTCTCAACTGGCATTCTGACTGACTACTCACTTCCTGCTGCTTCTTCGTGCTGCGGCTTGCGATGTTCTTATTCCTGCTAGATACGGCTGTTTATTCACATGTCAGAAATGTATGTCCTGGAGGCAGTCTTCTGTTCATAGTTTGCTGTGCTCTGTGGATTTTTCCAGCAACCTGCTTCTCTTTACAAAACTTCTAAGTAGAGATGATGTGCCTTTTCCCTGTTGCTGGAAATTCATGAGACCACCAGTATATTCTGTCAGTGCTGCAGACCATAATGAAGCAGATTATTGAAGTTACTGGGCATTTTGTTACTGTTTTTTTGCATGTTAAGATACATGTTTCATAATGCCTAAAGCTTGATAAGATCAGATTTGTGTTTAGGCTGAGTTTTGAAACATAGTGGAACATTCATTGTAAGAGATGATTTTTGATGAACTTAATGAGCATGTTCATTCTTGTGGTTACCTTAGAATTTCTAGAGGTGGTGGAGCAGATGCTTAATCTTCAGTCCTATTTGTTTTTCGACCATTTATCTGCTGAAAATTAAGATGCCATATTTGGTGATGTTCATACAGGAAATTAACTTAAAAGTTTCCTTGCTTTTGAAAGGAAACAGAGCAAGTGTAGTTATTTCAGATGGTTAAAACGATCAAGGTGATTTAATTGAAGATTTGTATTTAGGCAGTTGAGAAATAGGGAATAAATTGAATCAGTTTCTAGAAAAGCTGTTTGTCCTAAAAAGCATCTCCATCTGTGTAGGAGAAATATAGGGACAGATTGGTCCCAGTTCTAAGGCTTGTTCAGTATGAATTATAATCAGGGAGACAAAACCATAAGAAGTAGCTAGTTTGGGCAATAAAATGAACTGTTCAAAGCTTAGGAGGGAGTTCTCCTTTTGCAGTTTTAGCAAATCCAGGTAGCTTTAAGACAGGCTGTAGTGAGGTATTTACTGTAAATAATCTTGCACATGTGATGAATACTATTATGTTTCTGTGTTTTTCAGTTGAATGTTCTTTTAGATTCCTCTAAGAGAAAATGCTTAGCCCTTTACATGCTTGAGTTTGCTGTTTGTTTTCTCAGGAAAAGATATTAATCTCTATTGAAGCTCTGTATGGAGAATGTGAATCTGAAAGGTCAGATTTTATTAGAGAAGATGCTGGTCTTCGGGTTTAGCATGAATCTTGCTGGTTAGCATGGCTAGTGGGTTTGGTTTCTTAAGTGTGTAACTTCTTAAATTGATACATAAAATGCAAGACATTGTATACTTAACAAGAGTTAAGTTAATGGCTTTTCAACTTCATTGTGTTTATCCAGAAATGAAGTAGGCATGTGTTCATGTGTATGTATGTATTTATAGTAGAAAGCATCATTAAGTGCATATGAATAATGGATATGTAATAAACCTCATGAGGGTGCTCATAGCAAAAGCTTTATTTTCTTTCTGATATTTATTATATAGTGATATTATTAAAATTGTTATAATAAAACTTTTACAAAGATAGTGAAAATACAGTTCAGTTAAATACTCTCCGTTTTCCATCTCCAACATGCTCCATTCCATCCCCTCCACTATTCATTTCCCTGCTTTTCTCTGTTCTTCTTCCTCCCTTTTCTCCATTCACTGTTAGGAAGGGGTGCCTCAGAAGAGTCATTGCAGCTCAGCACGCCACCGTCAGAGACTAGTGGAACCAGCAGCTACAAAAGTGAGTGCCGTTACTGAAGGACCGTTTGTAAAATGGAATGTTGTGTCAGCAGAGAATTGATTACTAAAGAGAAGCTCTTCTGAGTATTTGTGTTGAGAGATTTATCTATTTTTACTAATCTCCAAGTGATGAGTAAATCACTCTTATCTCAAAAGGTGGTCTTCAGCTCTGGAGAAATTCATATGCAAGTGCATATGTTGTGCTTTCTTGAAAAGGTTGGGGTGATACTTTATTTTGTTATCGGCAAAGTGAGACAGAAATTGTGTTCTACTTTGAGTTTATTATTCTCCATGATTTTTTTTAATCTTCATTTGCTTCATTCTGAAGTAAAAGGCTTCTATTGAGTGCAGAAATGGACACTGAGCATGCATAATAATAAATTATTCTATTCCTAAGCTATAATAGGAAGTTTCTGAGTTAAAAAACACTAGTTTTGTCATCAATAGATTATATTAGCAGATACAATAGCAGTACCAGATAATTTTGTAATATTGTTCCACCTTTTTTATAAACTTCCTTTTCCTAACGGTACACAAAATGGTTTTCAGATATTAAAGGAGCATGCTGTTATTATGGAATTTTTATTCCTTAGGCTAATAAAATGTACTGTAATGTAAATTTTAGAGCATCAGTAGCTGTTCAACTGTGTCTATTTTTTGCTGCTTTTTGTTGAGAGTATAGCAAAAATGAAATAATGTATGCATTACTGCTACCTCCCAGGAATCCTATTCTCCTCTTCATATTTAGATTACCTCAAGAATTGATTGCAGTCAACCTTTGATATAGGCTAATGCAGATCAGTATTAGTAGTCCTGGTCTTGAAAGAAAATTGCTGGTTTTAGGAACTAAAAAAAAATGGACCCATGGTGTCTTGTCTTGCATTCTAAACTGTAACTCCACTGACTGCTGTCATACCTGGTTCTTTCTGTTGCTAAGTGTATGGACTATTTAAGTATTAATTGTGTAGAATTTACTGTTGCCACTTGCTACATGCATCCCAAAAAGGATAAATAGTATAATAATGTTCAATTTAAGCTATTCTTTGGGAAGACTAGGAGAGGGCATTTTGGGGGTTACAAGTGCAAAAGTTAGTGAAGTACATGTTGGTTGTGGTTTTTTTGCCTTGTTTTTTTTGTTTGTTTTTGTTTTGTGGTGTTTTTTTAAAATAATTAAGTGAGAGGAAAAATTAATTTTTAGTTAATTGGTACTGTCTCTTAAGGAGCCCATTCTCTTGATGACGACTTCAGCTAATTCCTGCTGTGTGGAAAGCCAAAGGAAAAATGTTGACCAAAGTGCAGTTCTGTGGACAAGAGCTGTGTTGGCTTTTACTCTGTCCTTGTACCCAAGTTTCCACCATACCCAAGTGCCCTGCTGTATCTCTGGATGCACCTTCGTGAGTGTAGATGTGCTGTCAAAATTTTGGTCTGGTAGCTGTAAAACAGCTTTCTCATTAGTTGTGTTTTGTTTTGTTTGTCTTGATTGGTGTTTCCAGAGCCCTTGCCTACTGCCCTTTAGTCAGTGTCTTTGCTACCAATGGATGATCTATGCTAACAGCAATCCCTTCCTCCACTCCCATATACACTTCTCAGGAAAGAGTAGCTGCCATGGTATTGCCTAAATATATATGCTTTTTTTATTTTTCTCACTCGCCACTTGTGCTATCAATTTGGTGTTTGATTCTTGTTATCAACTGTTACAGTTGAGAAGACTGTATTTTCCTGTTCTGATTAGGTTGACTTGAGGTAGTAATTTCTTTGCATTTCTCACCCTTTCCCATGTGCTTTCCTTTTCTGACTGGATAAAACTCAAGGTCTTGGATGATGTGCTTTTTGCCTTGTACTTCTCTACGTCTCAAGATAGGGGAATATCTTGTTCAGTCATGATCAGACTACACATCATATGATCCTGCCTAACAGAAAGTAGTATCTGGAGTAAGCCGTGTCAGTTTAACAACTGCCCTCCATCAGGAAGTTTTGGAGTGTGAATATTGGCTTATGATTCTGACAAGGCAGGGGCATAGTTTGCTGCTTTGCATGGGGCAGGTCCTGGGGGCTGCATGAGGGCTGTGAGAGTTCAGCACCTTTGCTCAGCACTTTTGGGGCTGTACTGGACTACAAGTCTGTGAACTGAGACAAATTGAAAGAAGGGATGAAGACAGATGCATTCTGTGGCAGGTGCTACAGTTGTCATATGCTGGTAGGAACAGTAGCCTGAGATTACCTGAGTGGATTTGGCTGGGAAGAAGTGTGGCACATGGCATTGCATAGCAAGCAAGGGTGACGTACTGTGTTCTTCAAAAACCCATCTGTGTTCCAAAGGCATACTTCAGGCAGTGTGAGATTCTCAGTATTTGCCATGCTGATCACTATGGAAGCAAAGTAGGGAATAGCTCTTCACACAGATCCTCTAGGAGATGTACTCTCTTTCCCTTTTACTTGTGCTTACACTTTCTGAACTGCAATTTTCTTGCAGACTCATCTGCAGACTGCTCTAAGTTAATAGGAATGTCAGCAGAGTCGTGGCACCCTTTCTTGGTTTCTGGCATCAGGGACCTTTACCACAGGTTGTAGTGACAACCTGACCAGCCATTTTGCTTGAAGGAATCAATTTGCAGTGCAGCTGATGAAGATGGGCCATGACTTTCTCTTAAAAATTGTGAATCCAGCTGGAGAAGTTTGACTCCAGTCATCTCAAAAGGCAGCATCAGTGCTGCCTGTCTCTTAGAACTACCAGACACTTAACCTGCTTACTTTCTGTCCCTCTGCAGACACACCTGATCCAGTGCCTTCTTGGCAACCCCATAGAACACTCAGGCATGCAGGGCATTAATTACCTAGTCTTGGGGCTAGGTCTCTGGGGAGGCTCTCCTGGTGGAGACTAGGAGGATAAGGCTGAGTGTCAGCTGTGCAGATGATTCCAGAATTAGGAATCTTTGGAAAGACAACAGGATTGGCAGAGTGTCCCCAGTAGCTTGCTCTGTCATGTTTACTGCTTCAGGAACGGTTGCCAGTTCCTCCTAGTGGTAGGTGCAGAGAAGCCTGTGGTCTCGTGATCTTGTTGCCATCTTAGACCAGGAGGTACTTTGCCTGCTGCTTTCGGACTGAAGATGGCAAATTGCCATCTGAATAGCTAAGAGGCCTTTCTGTAAGGTTGTTGATCCATCTTTTTCTAGTTTTAAAAGGCAATACCATAAATAAAATTTAAATCCAAGCAAGAAAACTGCCAAACCAAACAAACTTGTTACTTTGAAATAGTATATTGTTGGTTGGCTCTGTAAAGACTGGTGGAATCCTTTTTTATTTCTTTTGCCTTCCTGTCATTAGCTGTTTGCCCAGGTGGTAGGATGTTATGGAAGCCCAGGCTTGCAGAGACTGTTGCCTATGCTGAGGACAGTGTTTGGGGGTGAGGGGAGACTATCAAAGACTGGTAGAAGAATTAAGCATCCTGGTGTGCTTGAATGTTTTGGGTTTTTTTGTTCTGCCTGTCTGGTCTCTGGAATTCCTAGGGCATGGGAGAACAGCTATATTTGTAAGACTTAGAAGCAAACCAGTGTATCTCATGAAAGCAGCAATGATTCAGATGGCACCTGAGGTAAAACTTGCCAAGATCCTCAGCTGACTATGGATGACTCACCTGAATCTTGACACAAATTCTGCAGATTATCTGGACCTGGATGAGATTCGTTCATTGGTTAGTGGTTTGGGTGACCCAAGGCAGCAAGGTACGTGCTGTGTTGACTTCTGATATGGAGTCTGAAGTTTCATGGGGGTTAGGATCTCAGACTGTCCTGGAAAAAGCTAGTAGAGCTGTAATACACAGCGTTGCAAATATGGCCTACTATTTCTACTTGTTCCAGTTGTGTGATTGCCTGATTTCATCCAATTCAGGAAAAGCTGATCTTCAAACTACGATGAACTTTATAGTTTTCTGTTAGGATTTCAATTTCAGGGCCCCACAGCTGGTGGTGGTTCTAGGTTTCTAACTCAGTACCACCTGTGGAATTTCATCTCTTCAGTCTTTTTTGGGTCAAGCTTGGAAGTGATTGAGACTGACATGTGCCTCAGAGAGGAAGGAATGACAGTGTTTGGAGGGAGAGGACTCTGGTTTCTCCAGGTGCTGGAGGAAGAGCTTCCTTGATCCAATCAGTACTGATTAACCGCTTCTTATATTTTAGGCATGAAGGTGACCATTTGACAGCAGAATGTTTAGCAACAAGCAGTGGCAGTAGTACATAGTATGGGTACCTAACTAGTGCCAAACAGGAGCTGAAGGTATGAATAGAATGTGCATAAAGTAGGCACGTAGATTTGAGGAGGATTAGCCACTAATTAGTATCTCTAATTAAGATGCGCATCAAAAATAAATGTTGTAAGATCTGGAGTCCTGGTACGAGAAAGTTACTGGAGTTCAGGATGTACAGGGGAGAGCTGAGGAACCAGGTCTGTTAAGCATTCCAAAAGCTGAGATACACTATCTTCCACTACCTAATAGAGGATTAGCCCTAGTTTGCATGGAGAGTTGGATCAGATGGCCTTTCCTGCATGAGTGTTTATGTGGTTGAAAGATGTGGTCTTGCTGCATTCTGGCCTCTTATCTGCTCTGTAGTGATGCAAAGCGTTAATTTAAGTGGCCTTTTCTGCATAGCACTGGATGGATCGGATGCTATTTTATGCCTTGCTAGGCTACCCCTTACACTCTCAGGATTTTACTACTTTTTGCCCTAAGCACAAATCAAGTGTCTATTTGGAGAATAATAAAAGGAGTAACCCAATTGGCAGGAAAGTGCAGAGAAAGAAGTACTATTTCCTAGCACTCCACCAGGAACAGTTGATAAAACTTCAATATGACAGCCAATTGATTGTTAGTAAGTTGTATTTACCAAAGGTTAGTCTTGCTGGCATAGGTAGAAGCTAAAGATAGTTTGCAGTCAGGTGTTACAAAGGGATTGTCTCTTTGGAAAGTTAAAGTTATCTTCCTTTTAAAATACTTGTGTTGGGCTTTATCACCTTTTAACCAAAGTGGATATAAAATAAATCCACAATGCTCCCTTTTCTTGTTACTATGAAAGTTCAGTTTTGTACAGGGTAATGCCAGTGTATAATTAAATGTTGGCATCTGTTACCTCAAGTGTGTGGCATCCATCCCAGTGGTACTTGCATGCCTCTCTATTAAAAATAGAAATAGCTGTACAGAAATGGTATTAAATGTAATAAAATTAAATGATAATAAAAATTTATGCTAGCTGTCTAGCATAAATGCCAGTATTTATGCAAAAAACTAGTACAGAAATGTAAAGGTAATATTAAGATACGATAAATTAGTGGACATATATCCTCGTTGAGGTAGGAAATGCCTGCATAGTGTGAACACGGAGGAAAGTGTGCATTGGGGATCAATTTGTGGGCTTGAATTTGATGGGAGGGCAAGGGAAACCAGTGTTGGGAGGTATTTCAACCATACTGAGATAAGATTTGTGTTACGAAAGGACGTTGTTTTCTTTCCTGCAGAACTTCTTAATTCTGCATTTGCTTATCTTCAGTAATGAAATTACCATGGAAAATAGCACTGATCCTTTCCATTACTTAAATATCTTGGTGGTGTGACTACAAGAAAGGTGAAAGCTGCTGCATTTAACTGGCCAGATGGTTCATATAAATCAGTATAGGAACAAGGATGCTTTTCTTGTACTGTTCCTTGTTGGTGACTTGTTTAGATCTGTGTTGTCTCCTACTAGTATAAAATCAGTGAAGAAGTGTAGAAAAGTAACTATGGTTGGTGCCTCTTTACTTTTGTTTCATGTTGAATAGATGCATAACTGAAGATACTTGTCCTAATCGTCTTACGTCTTTTAGAGGTGTGTGGAGGTGTGTGTCTTTGAGTCAGAAACCTCTGTGCCTTTGGAAAGTTCTTCCCATTAGATATTTTATGTCAGGAACTTGCAGACAAACATTCTAGACAGAGGAATAAATTGGAATAACCTTCACTTACGCTGTTTGACTTTATGAAGAGAGTATAAGTAGGATTATCTGTCAAAAGGAAAAGGGAATTTTAAAGTACTTCTTGCAGAAGCATAGTACAGTTGCTGATGTGATTTACTGTAGTTTGACTTGGGACAATCCATCTGCCGTATTGGAAAAGTAAGGGGATGAAATTGGCTATAAAATGGCAATAAACCAAAAGATTATCTGTGTTATAATCTCCATTTGCCTAGAATGTTAGTAATCTCAGCAAAAACTACAAAATACACCTTGCTTTATTGCTAGCAGATACAAAGAGACTAAGTAGGGTTATAAATTGTGAAAAAAGGATTTATCACTGTTACATTTTTGTTTTCAGTACATAAGAGGGATTGTCTGCTCACTATAATTTTTAGCTGAAAACCTTGCTTCGGTTGAAGTGTTTGATGTCAGAAGTTCATTAATTCATGTACACAGGAGTCCTGCACCTATTTAGTAATTTGTACAGTTTTGTCAAGGATTTTTCCTGCGCAGTTGTCAGTATTAAGAGTCTAGGTTTATGCCTCACAGTGGTCTTTGCTAGACATGAGCTTGCTGTCTTCATCAGTTTTTCGACCATTTTAATAATGGGCACAGCAGCAGTATCTGTTTTTACACGTATTTTGCTAGTTTCAAAATAAAATAAAAATGGCAAACTACTTATGTTTGTATTACAATCCTTTTTTGAAGGCATCTCAAAATAAAATCACCTTTCTCCTGGGCTTCCATGCAGTGGATACACAAAATTGAGATTGCAGCTATTAGAGCTAAGTGGGTAACATCACCAGAGGGAGAGCATTGTAGTATCAGTAAGGATCATAAGATTTTTATGATGTTGTCTTTGGAATGGGTGAAATCAGTTTTTGTTACTTTGAATCACTGACAAATGATTGAAGATTTGTGCATTAGTTTTTGGTGAGGGTGTCCTTTTGTCTACTCTACAGGAAGAGAAGTAGTGACACACGAGGTAAGAAACATGTGTTGGACAGGCCAATATAGAGCAATCTTTAAGTTTATAATAGTGATGAAGATGAGATCATGAAAATGTGGGTCCTTAGGCTGGAGTGGGGTCTCTCTTAGAAGTGGTAGGAACTAGTGTGATTTTTTCAAATTTTCCAAGATGTTTAGAGTCCTGTAGGAAGTTACTTAATTTCAGCTTGCTGAGATAAAAATGTAGCTACAGTTTTGAAGTGAAAAAATAAGGTCTTCATTTTGACTGAGCTTTTAAAAAATAGGGTTAATGTTTACCACACTGATCTGCAGTCAGTCACATTTTTTCCAGTGTGATCCTTACACTATGACTTGAACTTCACTCGAATGTATTACTAGTAAGCTTGGGGTTGCCTGAAGGGATCAGATTTGAATTACTAACTAGTGATTAAAATATCAACATACAGCAAAATCCTTAATTTTGAGACCTTTAATTGCATAAGGGGCAGAAGATTTTGAGTTTTAACAAAACAAATACACATTAGCCTTTTCTTACAATAGGGGTATTTCTGTTGTCTACTGAAAGCAATGAAGATAGTGTTTTGTCACTACCTCGTGATTTTTTTTTTTTGAGGGAAAGCGAGTTATTTGTGCCCTTTCTACCTGGCCTGCAGAGAATCTTCTCTTTACCATTGTATTTAAAGAACAGCTACAAAGCTCAGCTCTGCGGTTCCTGGGGTGGGCACAGGATTGTCCAGATGAGGCTCTTGTGACTCAATTCTTCTGATTAATGTGTCTTAAAACTTCTGGTGTACTTCCCTCTTCAGCATACGTGGTCTCTTCTTGTTTATGATTGTGAATGTGTTAAGGTTGTCCAAGGCTTGTGTTTTGCTGGTGATAATCAATCCTTGAAGAAAGAATAAAGTTTGGACTTTTTTTTTAGTTTCTCCTATCCTGTGCAACATGCATGCCAAAAGATGTTACAAACAAACCCTAGATGCAGGAAAGTCTCTTTCATGCCGAAAATGAGCTTAATGATTTTATCTTCTGGTTACTGGTTTCTGGTTACTGCAGTTGAACAGCAGCTGCTGAACATATCGTTGTGTAATACAACACACTGTATAATGCAGAGTGTGATTCACAGTTGGGAAGAGGAAGACAACTAGTCTCGTGTAGACATAATGGTCTCCGTATTGACTCCATTGTGGAGAAGTGCTGAAGGTGGTCACAGTAGACTATGGTGTTGCTTTTTTAAATTTTGCTTTTTAGTAGTAGGCATTAAATGTAGATGTGCCTATTTTAAAACCCCTGCTTTCTGTTTGATGAATAAACCTAGAGAAATCCTTGTCTTTAGTCATAGTGAGTTTGGGGTTTTCCAGTTCTGGTAGACTGTGTCATTGTTTGTACTTATTGAGTTGAACAATTCTACCAGTGGAGTTGGCATTTAGTTTTTTCTCCGCTTCTCTTTTTCCTTTAGAATATGCTAGCACATTTAAACTCTAAGCAAGGCAATATTCCTGTGAACTTGGTAGGTGGAATCTGTTTAGTGGTGATGTTTCCAATAGTTTGCAGTTCATGTATTTTTTCCTTTAGTCACTGAGTGATGTGGTATTTTGCCAAGAGATGAAAGAAGTTCTACAACAGTAGCTCAGAATGGAGCATGGATTTTCTAATACTGTATTTGATGTAATGATTATCGGTACTTTGAGGTGGAAAGTTCATAATTTTCTTGCTTTTTATTGACAAAACATCATTATTTATGTTTATTTAAAAATAGTTGGGAGAAGAATGCAAGATGGTAGGCAACAAAAAAAGCCTTAAGTAGCATTTATCTATTATATTTTATTAGGAAGTATTTGAAGGAAGGTCATACCACTAGAAAATGAATACACTAATTTGCCGAATTAAAGTTGGCATCAGTCAAATTGTTCTCTTGCAAGAATGTTTGTGCTTTTTCATGAAAGGGAGTTTTTACCTTTCACAAATTATAGTAGCTGCTCTCCAAATAAGCTACATTATTGTTGTATCAAAGTTGAGTTGATGTTTTTTGATAGTGCTGTCTTTTGCTGATTTGGTATGTCTCTGAAGTATTGGGCATTTATGAATTCAGTTGCTGTAAGTTAGACGTACCAGTAAGCACATGTGAGTGGTTTTGTTTAATTGTTGCTTTTTTTTTTTTTTCCCCAGTTCTTTGTATGGGTATGTTTGTAGCACTTCTAATATTAATTTTGTTTGTTCTGGTCAAGTCAGTTTGGTTATTATTTTTTTTCCTGTTTTCCAAGAGAAATAAAAAGATTATGCACAAAACTTCTTCCAGTGGGTGACTCGTGTAGGATTGTTTCTTTACGGAGAATATCTTTGACTATGAAACATGAATTTAGATTTTGCTACTCTCTCTGTTGTGGTACTTTGTATGTTAGAAAAAAAATAGCTAGTTAAAGCCTATACATTCTGATGTACCAGTTGTTTTTTGATTTTTGCCAATTTATTTGAAAATCTAGTTGAGAATATAATTTGTATTGTATCCCTTAAACAATGTAATTCTTTCTAAACAAGATCTTTCAGTTGCTAAATTTTATGAGCACTTCCATAATTGCAAATACTTTAGGGTATAATGTAGTGCATAGGAAAATCCTTTCTGTTAACACAGAGTCAGTCTGCAGTGTTTAACATTATTCTGTGGAGATCAGTGTTTTGTGGAAGAATATTAGGCCATATTTAATTGCTGTTTACTTTTGTCAGTCTACCTTATTATAAATCTTAACATTCTATGTTGTATCTGCTTAATGAAAATGATCTTTGCTGGTGAAATCTGTGCTTAACTATCTTCTTACTTGTGCAGTATATCCCCTATTAAAATCTGCAATAGCTGTTCCTAGTTTTTGACTTCAAGTTCATTATTTTTGAGGAGATGTGAGGGGAATAGGTTACTCTGCTGAGTATCAACTTCTTAAATTGACCTACAGTTAAAAATATTTAAAAGAAATTTCGTATTCTTGCCCAAGAATATTCTGCAGATTGCATAAGAGAACTGTGAATAGAACCTTCTCTGAGCAGGGGTAATTACCTTCCAGAGCTTCCCAATGCAAAAAGTGGCAGTTTTCATTGTTGAAAATATTTATGATGAGGTGACTTTTGATTTGATAAAAGAAGGTTTTGCTCATGATAAACACATGATAAACTGGTGGCTGCATCTTTATGACTAGAAAGAATATAACAGCCTCCAGCATAAAGGCAGAACTCCAGACTTACCATTAGGGATTAATAACCTCTAGCTTCTTCTCAGAGCAGTGTGGAAAAGGAAAGACAGTGATCTTGACTGGAAGTTACTACTAGATAAGAAGCTATCTGTATGGTTTTCTTCAGAAAAGTAAGTCTAAGATTGCATCACCCAGCAACAGGTCAATGGACAGCGATTTGATACTGAAGCAGGGCAGGTTTAGATTAGACATTAGGAAGAACTTCAAAATGAAGGTGATGAAACAATGCAACTGGTTGCCCAGAGAGGGGTTTGAGGTCCCATCCCTGTCGACATTCAGGGCTGGGCTTGAGGAGGCTCTGAGCAACCTGATAGGTCCCTTCCAATGCATTGTATTCTATGATTCTATTATGTAGCAGTCCTAAAAGCAGCCGAACTGGAACTTGCTGGGAGAGGATTCGGTGTAGGGCGCAAGCCAAAGAATGTAGTGCAGTCCTCTGGGGCAGAGCTGGCACCCAAAAACAATGTAGGGTGGTAGTTAAGTCATGTTTGCATCTTTTTAATACTTCAGCAGTTTATCTGTGAAGTTCTGAAGTTATTGATACCACCAAGTTTTACAGCTGATCTTTTATTTTACTGAGACTTTCAGAAAAGAAATACTGTGATGTCAGAAAGCTATGAAATCATTGTAGTTTGTTTGCAGTGTAATTAGTTCTGAACTGGAGCATTGCAAGCCTGAAGATCTGAGTAATTTTTGGTATGGTATCATTCAATGCCTCCCTTTTTTCAGTGTAAAAGAGAAATGGAGAAAAAATGGCACCTTTAGCTTATGAATGTGTTTTACATACCTAGGACATGTAGAACATATTTACTCTTTCACTCCTTACTCTCTAGACTCTGCCATGACTCTCTGCAGTATGTTACAAAGCTGGCATAATGTTAGTGAGCCTTGTCAGGAGTAAGAAAGTCTGTACTAGCACAGCTGATAATGTAATCTTTTTTTGAGTCTCTGTAAAAATTTTGTGGAAGGTGAGTCTCAGGTGACACAAAAGAATTATGATAAATCTAAAAATTCAGCCTGAACCAAGACAAAAAAACAAGCTTTACTTTTTTGTTGTTGTTTTCTTATGTTGTTTTTGTCTTGAACATACTCATGTAGGATACGCAAGAGAGACATATCAATGCTATGATATGTAGGAAAAATTAGTATATAGTGTTAGGCAAAAATGGTTTTATTTCATTCTTTTTTTTTTCCCCTTTGTTTATATATGCATACTGTTTTAAACCCCAGCCTCACAAATGTATTATTTGCAACTGTTTCATTTTTTACTCTGTTGTGGTGATCTTAGAAGTTCTAAACATCTAAATCGTTACATCTGTTATGGAACCTTATTCTGTAGTTAAAAGTAGTGCTTCGGGATGTTGTACATGTAAATAGGCCAAGAAATTAATTTAACTCCAGGTATGTTCAGAAGAGGCAGCATGTGTCATTTGCTGTGCTGTTATAATGATAAACTATAATATTTACAAAAAACTAAAAGAAAGACCTGACTCATGAACAAATTTAAAGTACATGTTGCAGCTCTGTTAAATTGGATACAAAACCAAGTAAGATTCTTGCTTACACATTTTGGCAGTTTTTCCACAATCATTGTGTGTTACATTATGACAGTACCTAGAATTACAAGTAAATTTTTATGTTAGAACACAATGGCATTGTAAGGAGGGAAAAAGAAACAAAAACCAAAAAACCCCAGAAAAAACAAGAAGTGGAAGGACATGGGTTCTAAATTGTAGTAAATTTTGTTCACAATGAATGTGACATTTTACATTCAGGGGAATTACTCAGCTTCATAATGTGAAATTGTAGATAGGTGTAACTGTTCTTTTGAATGTAAGCACATGTTATGTTAAAAGGTACTGTTTTAAATTGCAAATTCTGAACAGTTGCTGGAACTTCCTAGGAAGTGCTAGAATTTGTAACCAAGGTCTCTAATTCTGCTCTCTTGTTCCTTTGCATTATGATCTCTTACTAGATTGTTTCACGCTATTTTTGCCTGCCTCATTCAGTGAACAGGATGGGTGGTGCTCAAGGATTGAGCAGCAACTTGATATTTTAATACTTATCATTCAGTTAGCAGCCTGGACTTCATTTACTGCACACCATTTAAAAGTCAGTGAAGAATATGTAACTATTCATTCCTGTATGCCCTTTTCTAAGGCACCTAGCTGAATTATTTTTATCCATTTAATTATTCTTCCACTTTTTCTGGTCACTACCCCAAATTTCACATTATGTGTGCACAAAGACACTGCATATATACATGTTAACATTTCAAAGAGAATGTTGCTATTTCCTTTGATATCTCCTAGAATGGAAACTGTTACAGACTTTAACATAGCATTTTCTGATGCACTTGAGTGGCTGAAGACATCCATCCACATAACTTGAATCATTTTTGCATGCAACTTTGTCCTTTGTGTTGGTCTTCAAGTCCCTTTGTTTAAATGCAGGAGGTTCTTCTCCTGGGTGCGATTGCAAAGGAGACGTACTTACTATACCATTCAGAATATAACTTCATGTGAGGAATGGAAAAAAGCAAGGGTAGTTGAACAGATTGTCCTGAGAGGCTGTGGAGTCTTCATCTTTGCTGATGCTCAGAGCCAGGTTTGGTCAGAGGATTTTTACAGGCCCTTTCCAACTTCAGATGTTGTGTGGTTTTTAGAATGCAAGACAAACTACTTGTGGGTATATATGCATGTGTGTATATGTATAATGCTTATTTTTTACTTTTTCATTAATGTTGAGGCTGCTTTATACACTAAAATCCTAGTGAAATGTTTGTCAACAATTTCCTTTTGCTTAGCAGGCTATCTTGTCCAACTGTTCTCAGGAAAAGTTGTGGAAAAGATTGTACAACAGCAGTTCTGTTGTTATGCTAGTACTTCTCAGCACATTTTTGTAAAATATGTATAATTGACCAAACTTTTGCAAATTTTGCCTTTTTTGGAGTAAAGAACATAGTGTAGAAAATTTGGTGCCAATTTTCACCTGTATTGATCTTGGTCCTGTTAACGTCTGTAAATAATGGGTGCTGGAGAGAGCGTAATATGTCTCAGCAGCTAGAAATTTTTATTATTGTTACCAACAGCCCTGTCTCTAGGTCTTCTCTCTAGCAACAGTCTATTGTTTGAAGTATTTTAATACTGCTTCTACTAAAAGAACTGTATTCTTCCTGTTTCTAATGGTAGTGTTCCAAATGGGAATGGAGGGCAGCAAGTAAAAGAGTGCTTGTAAAATCTGTGTCATCTTTTATTTTAAATAGAGCACTATTACTACTCCTGTCTTGTGGGAAGGAAGGATTACACTACTTGCCTTAAAAAAGCTACTTCAAATTAAAGTGTTTTGTTCCTAACACGGTGTTAACTTTTTTCTTTTGCAGAAGGAGTTAAGCCTTCCAAGAAGAGGAAGTTTGTAAGTATATGAAGTTTCCCCTGTTGTGCTCACAGTAAAGTGTGTAGTTTTGATGGCTTTTGAACATGCTAATAGTCTTTTCAGTGCAGTTAAAATGAAGATTAATTGTAGTAGCTGACCTGCCTGTCGTATGTTAGGCCCAAAAGGCCCCTCTGAATGACAGATGCCCCCCCACCCCTCTCAAAAGAGAGGAGAGGAAGGAATGAAGAGATTTATGAATTTAGACAAATTCTGAGCTGCTTTAATAGTTAATAAAATAATAAATAAAAGGAAAAAGATAAAAATGTATACAAAACTGTATCAAGCTCTTAGGATGATAGTCACATCCCCAGCAGACACAGGTACGGTCACAGACTGGTGTCAGTTTGGTCAGGATGTGGAGTCAGGAGTGCTCAGATTGGGGTCGAAGGCAGATGGACAGATGGAGTCTTTTCTAGATGTTGGCTGTCAAAGAAAGAGCAAAGAAATCCCTCAGCTTTTATACTGGGCTTGGGGCAGATGGGATGGAATACTCCTGCTGGTCAATTTTTGGTCACCTGCCCTGTCTGCTCCTCCTTTCAGGTGGGTCTTTCCATTTCCAACCCGTGGTGGGTCAAATGACAAATTTTCTTACTTTGATTACCTTAGTAATAAATGAAAATATGAGCTTCTTGCATACCATTCCTTGGTATAATCAGGTCCTATAAGTCTGAGAGTGAACAGTTTCTGAACAATGTGCTGTTAATTTCAGAGTTTAGTCAGAAGTGGTCTAGGTGAAAAGTGAAGCTACAAACTAGAATTTGCTCTATTTTACCTCAAACCAGGACACTATCTTAAAATGCATATGAAGAAATGAAGACTGTAAGTTAAAACCTTTTTTACAGTGACCTTTTTTGTGCCCGTCCCTGTATTCCAGAGGAGCTGTTGTGAGGGATTTCCAGAGTGATAAAAAGTTCTTAGGTTGGAGCTTTTCTATTGTATTGCAGATTCAATTTTTTTGTGAATGATTTGAATGAAACTGAGGATGAAAAGGTAGAGATGAATTCTATTAGTTGAAGAAAAGATTTATTTTCTTGTATAAATTGTTACTGAATTAAAATAATAGGAACTTAGTTCTGCTTTGCTTAGATTTGTGTACTTTGGCTTTGTGTTTCTAACATTTTCATCTAACATTTTTCATGGTTTTAAAGATCGTATTTTTATTTGTATCTGTTTTATTTCTTGTTTTCTGTTAGAAAATTATTAAGAAAGTATTCAGATAAGAACATAGCAAAATTTCTTCAGATGTAAGCTCCATTCAGTCACTAATTTTTTTTCCCAAAGGACTATAAGTTTCTGTTCATGTGACAACATACTGTTAAAAAACCCTAAGCCCTTAGACATAACGACATTTAGTCAGTTTTATTTTTCTAGACTTGTTTTCAACTTTCGATTGTGTTGCATAGCTTTTGACTATAGTAAGGTTAGCTATGTGAATCTGTGGATAAGTACACTTAGGTGACCTATTGTTTTAAGTGATATACTAAAAGTCTGTACTTTGTAGGGCATCAGCTGATTTTGGAAAAGACTTGTTTTAAGTTTTGAAACATGAAAACCCAACACTAAAATTTGATGCTAAATTTAGAACTAAATTTGACACTTAATAGTAAGCAATCCCATTATTTAAGAGAAATGAAAAAACCCCGAATGACTAATTTCACATCAAGTGTTTGATTATTGCATTGGTAGAAAGAATAATTAAGGAAAATTATTTTTTCGGTACCCTTGTTGCTTTTTATTAACCTGAAGCTCTTAATGTGGGCAAAAGATTGCCTCTGTTTAAGTTAATGGCTAAACACCTTTTGACTTCAGCCAGAAAGCGAAGTGGCTCTGTAGCTATGACCTTACTTACTCTTGCTGTGATGTGTGACATTGAATTTTGTATTTTTCTCACAAGTTTGAAAAATGGCTGTAAAGCAGTCTCCTCAGTTGCATTCATATGCATATTTTTTTTATAGCTGATCACAGAGAAGAATAGTAGAGGAATAGCCCCTTGTCAGCATAATCATATCTAGTTAAGTGCTTAGGATTCTGCAGGTAGGATTTTAAAGTATCTTTAGTGCTGCTATCTTAGTTAAAAGAACTCATGATGCTGAAGATACCATGGGCCGTACCATCAGGGATTGAGCAAGTAGGTGATGTTGGTGGTTCTGTTTCTCTGTTCTATCATGCTAATGTGAAGACTGAATTTTGTAGTATGAAAGGTCCTATACTTTTATTGCTCTAAACATCTAGAGATTTTGAGCGGCTCCAGGCAGGCATATCACTTTGTCTTCTGGAGCTCCAGAGCCAATGGCATGCCAAGGAAGCAGTTTCAGCAGGACAAGGATTGGTTCATGGATGCTTGGAGATTAAGGTTTGCTTTGATGAATGACTGCTACTGATTTTCACGGCTCATCAGTACCTCCTGTGTGATATGTATATGTACTGTAGACTGGCTACTGGTTGGAATATGCAACCTTCTATATATTTGCAGATAATATAAAAATAATTTTTCAGTGGCATTGTAAGGGAGGCTGCTGATTCCAGGTCTCAGGGTGATGGGCTATGTTATATACAGCGTGATTATGTGGAAGGGTCTTTGGCAGGAGGCATATTTGACTGGTACAGAGTCCCAGGCAGACTAAAAGAGTTCTTTTTTTCTTTTTTTTGTTAAATCTGTCAATTTCAGTTTAATTCAGAGCTAGATAAATTTTATGTATTTACTTTGCTGCATCTGTTCTTCTCTTGACATTATGGGAACTGATGTCAGTAATTGCAAGATATGGATTATAGTTCAGTAGCAGCAATTATATAATCTTCTTGCACCTAGGGAAATGTCAATGTCAGTCAAATAATTTTAATAGAATTTGTTTATACATTGCAGTGAAGCATCTAACATCTGTGATAACGGCAACGTAAGAGGGTTACCAGCCAAGATTGAAAGAGAAACACAATTTAAAACCACTGCTTGCTTAGAGGCTTTTAAAAATAATTTAAGGAAGTTAATTACAGTTTTGTAAGAAAGTTCTTACCCATGACAGAAACGGACCATCAGTGGGCTTCAGTGGGAAAAATGGGAATGAGAAAGTGAGTGGAATGGACTTAAGAAATTTAGAAGATAAAAAACACAGAAAACCTCAGATGCCAGTGTCATGTATGTGGATGTAACTAGAGTTTGATTGACAGTTTCTGTATACACATTTATATGTATGCTTACAGACAGGTATATCTATTAAAAAATTATCTGTGCATATGACCTGTGATAAGGAAAAGCATTTAGAACAGGTGCCAGAGCACCTGAAGGAAATTTAAAAAATGAAATACATTGATTGTACAATTAAAAAATCTTAACTCCCTTTTGTATTGCTGTGTTAGTCGTTTTGTTGATGCCTTCTGTCACAGCACGATGCTGGAAAATGCAGCAGACACTCTCAAACTTTCTAGGTGCTTTACTTCGCATTTTCATAAAAATGCATATTTTTAAAGGAGCATAGACTACCAGGAGGTCCATATGGCTTCATATATGATAACCATGTCATCCTCAATATTTATAATTTCTTCAAGGTGTCATTTTTGCACTTCGTGTGGCAACTTTAAATGTAGTTTCTGTATCATTGATGAAAATATTGAATAGCATCAAGCCAAATGGTAAAATTTTACAAACTTACTGAAAAGTCCTTTATACACAGGAGTTCCCTCCATTGACTTTGTTTGATCTCTGTTAATGAACTCTAAGTCTAATTAATGCACATTTATATAGCAATGGATTTTGCATCTCCTTTAATGCAAATTTTATATGAGTCTGCTGGTCTGGGCAGGACTTTGGTGTATGACACAGGGTACAAGGGCCACCAGCTTTTGAATTCTCATCACATCCTTTTGGTTTATCATGGCTGACGATGGGAAACTCAGTTTGGGACATATTTTTTTCAAAAAACATAATAAGCCATTTGCCCTCGTAATCTTCAACCTCCATAAATTTTATGGAAGTCTGCTGCCCATTGTCTGTTTCCTGGTTTTAAATTTGCATTGGGCTTATGGAAAGATTAGTGGCATATGAAGTGCAGCTTTGCTGCCATCCTGTTGTCAGCATGTGGTCTTCTACCTTTGTGCTATGGAGAGCACAGACCTGATTTTGATTTAAGTAGTGCATCCCTTAGTAGTTTACTACTGTTAACTATCCCCTTGGCTATGAGTTTAGGCCATTTAATCTTGTTCTGTTCATCTTTTGGTGCTTTCACATACATACTTGCTTCATTGTTTCATTTATGCCAATACTATTGTTATTGTTTCTGTGTATATTGTCTCTTGACTCATGTTTTGCTAGTTTATATGTGGGTTTTAAACAGTGTTGTCCTCTCTTTATCTCTTTACACTTTAGAGAAAGATACAGTCTCTTTTAACATAGTTCCTCATGTCCCTTTTTCAGTGATATATTAAAACTTTGTAAAATCTTTTTACTAATAAAATCATGCTCATCTGTGTTTGTGCATGTATAGAATCTTCATGTATACACATAGAA
The DNA here is from genome assembly GCA_013400935.1 of Turnix velox. NCBI lineage: Eukaryota > Metazoa > Chordata > Aves > Charadriiformes > Turnicidae > Turnix > Turnix velox. The sequence continues at coordinate 64,994 of VZTY01022883.1, forward strand.
AATAGACGTAGTAATAACAATTTTTGTGTATTTTAAAACTATTCTTTGTTGTTTTAGAGGGACAAAATGTTCATACGGATTGTCACTGTGTTCTTTAATCACATCAATTAAAGGCACAGAACATCAAAACATTTATTGAAATAATATGACTGCCTGGAGGATTGTTGTCCAGAAAATAAGGTGCTTGATGGTATACTATGATATTTGTCTACTGTTCTGTGACTGTTATGGTGACTAAGTAATGTAAATTACCACTTGACTCATGCTTGACCAAGATACCACGCTTCTCCACAGTACTGTGGGTAAGTGACGTATTGTTGGAATTTTGTTTTGGCTACTTGGGCATGGACAGGATAGGATCAAAAATGAAAAATAATCTTAAGCAATTCTGTATTAAAATTGTTAAAAGGCAAAAGCAAAATGAAGAAAAATTTTTAGGTCAAGTCATGGTCCTGCCAGAATGTTACAGAATTTTGGGCTGATTCTTGAGAAGAGAGCAAAAACAATCAAGTATGTAGGTGCTTCTATGCTTCACCTAAAGTAAAAAATGTTTTTGCAAGAGAATAGTTTATGTGAAACTCTAAATATTTTAAATAATTGTATACATGAAAATTATTTTTTGTAGTGTATAAGGCTCAGCATAGATGTTTGAGGGCCAGATCTCAGGATTAATGTATTGCTGGTGCTATCAGATGCTAGAATAATTGTATCTCTGTAAAGAAACAGGAATAGCAAAAACCTCATCAATTCACTAATAAAACTTGAATGATTAATCAGACAAAATGAGGCAAATAGCAATGAGATGGAGGTCTAACAAATTGGTTAACCTACTGTTCTGCTCTTCTCATGTGGTAGTTCACTCCCTTTTCAGCTTATGGCCTTTTTGATTTCTGTTTTTATTTTTTCATTCTTTCTATTGGTTCTGGCCTCATATCCTGCATTACCTGTCAAACCAGCTGTTTGTTGCAGTGTTTCTATGTGCGTAGAGGCAGCAAAGCATATAGCAAGAGCAGAGGGGAAATGCGGAGGGAGTTTAATGGCTAGAAATGTGAACTGCTGAAGTGATGAAGTAGTGATCTCTACTGCAGGTAGTTGTGGGCTCCCTTTGAGACCTCAGTGATTATGCAATTAAATTTTGACTTTCAGTAGCAAATGAGGTAGATGCTACCTCAGTAGTATTTTTGTTCAGTAACAAAAATACTCTGGAATGATACTTGTAGTAAATATTTTAAAATTAACATTGGCAGTGTCTTCAGTTTTGTTCTGTGAACAGCAGTTGCCGTGTGAGAAATATTTTCTCTTTGATACTTTTTTCTAGAAAAACTTCAAACTTGTATGGCATACACAAAAAGAACGAGTGACCATATAACCACCTGTTTTATTCTACTGCATCAGAAAGTGCTTACCTAGTGAGAAAACTAGCAGAACATCATGTGGGTAATCACTGCTTGTCAATGCAGCTTGAATTTCAAATAGGAAATCTCAAAAATTTGGCATAATGAAACAACTTGTTCTTTGCTTTTTCTTTTTTTTTTTTTCCAGTGCAGTTAATTTCCAGAATTCCAGTTTCCTTAAGTTAAAGGAAATCTAGGTTTGTCATAATGACAAAGGTGTCCAAATGTTTTCATGAATTGCGTGATCCAGGCTGTTCAATACTGTATTTTATTTGATTGATGCTACGAAGACCTGAATAGTCTCTTAATCTACGAACAGAGCTTTCTGAGGCTCTGCAATTTCTAGCTTGCTTACATTTAGCCTCTGTAGGATTGGGGTCACGGTAGAGCTCTGAAGAGATTACAGGATTGTTTGATGAATGTGTGCTGTGCTTACAGAATTCCACAGATTGATATTTTTGGGTTTTTTTGTTTGTTTGTTTGTGTTTTTCTGGGTGGAATTTAAAGGTGGGGTGTAACCTACAATTAAGTGTTTGGTTTTATTTTTAGGAAAGAAGTGCCTGGGTTTCTGCACATAATATTTGTTCTCTCATAGTAGTGTTCTAAATATCTACTCCTCAAATAGCAGGGAGCTGCCTGGCAAGTATTCTGGTATTACAGATTTTCCACTTGAAATTTTCAGCATTATTGCCATTTCATTATGTGTAGGCTGGCTTCCTATAGATGTCAGAATCATAAAATCCCAGTAAGCCACTTCTGTTTTGTCTTAGAGGAGGAGGGAAGTCTTTCTTCCCCTCTCCCTTTCCTATGATGTGCAAAATTGAACTTTTTTTAATTACTGTTGTGTTCTTAACCAGTACTGTTGCTTATCATAAAGGATATGCATGTATTTGTAATCTTCAGGGATTTTTTGTCACTCAAGACAGACTACTGCAGTGTTATATTCCTTGTCAAAAAAGCATTAGAGGAGCTCTCTGTTTATGCAGAACATTTAAGAACCTTCAGAGGAACAAATGGAATGTTCTGCCATGTGTCAGCTTCCTCTAGAACTCCCAAGTCAAGACCTTCATCCTAGTTGAAGCATGACTTGGGATGAAAATACTGAAAAGACAATCTGCAAAAGTAGCTTTGTAGATGCTTTATAGTATTGGCCTCTTTTTATGCAGTAGCATACTACTACATGTACTTACACTGTGCTGTTCCCTTGCCCTCCTAAAAATGCCTGCTTAAGGCCCTGAGGGAAGAATTTTGCTTGTTCACCTGTGCTGTGGGAAGAGTAAAGCTACTTCAGTGTCAATATTAGGAGGTTGCTGCTAAATGTGGGACGACCAGAGCTCTTTCTTAGAGGAGCAGCAAATCAGGCATGTCTGCACTTCAGAGATGTGTGGCAGGCTGGAAAAGGACAGTAGTGGGATAGAGTTACTCTCTTGTAGATTTGGAGAAGGAAAATTCTACTTTGGCAGGATACCCTCTTGTTCTGCAAGGGCTAACTAGCCAGCTCTCCCTCTTTTGTCTTTTAGAAGTCTTTGTTCACTGAGTCATAGCAGTCATAATGTGGCATTAGCACACTTTCCTATGCTGCTCTTCTGTGTAAGTCAAGCTGCTGTTCTACACAGAAAAAGTTGGAAACGCTTATTTGCCAGTCTTCAATTTTTCAAGAGTAATCCAAAATCTGTCCCTGTGCCCATCTACCCAACGTGCATCTGACATGAGGGTCTATCAGACAAGCACCTGTTATTAGGAGCCTCGAATGAAGTCATAGTCCAAATAAAGTACTTTCTCAGAGAAATGCACCTTTGTCACAATTACTAGCATCTGTGAAAGTCATCTGCATTTAGTGAGTGATAAGTACTCAGGTCTATGCATGAGAGTTACAAACTTGTAACTGAGTAGTGTTATTCTGGAACAATTTTTTTCTCAGTTTAGTACTGTACTGTAACACCAAGATAGCATCAGCAAACGGTTTGTATACACCTATATGACTGTACATGCCTATATATTCCATTTTGTGATATATGTATATATACAGGTAGGTTTTCAGAAAATGTGGGTGAACTCATTTCTTTCTGTTGCTTTGACTTTTTGAAGTTGTTCCTAGGCTTCTCAGTCACCTGTGGGTGAGAGGCTGCAGTGAACAAAATTAATACCATCTCTCTGGTATACTCATTTTTCTCCTCACAAGGAAGAAGGGACCAGAAACCACAGTAACTGTGAGTTGAAGGGTAATGAATGCACCGCAGTTTCCTTATTCAAAATGATGTTGTATGAGTTGATCAATCTAATAACTATAAAAACAAGTCAGGGTAAGATATACTAAGTGAATCTAAAATTTTTCATGCTAAGACACGAAATCTCTTTAAAAAGTATAAGTAAATTCAGGCCTTTTCACTCGTCATTATCTCCAAAGCATGGTATATAGCTAAATATAGCTATTAAATGCTAAAGACTAAGGAAAGCTAGAGGCACCCACACTGTTAGTGGTTTTACAGTGTGTTACCATCATTAAGGGAAAAAGCAAGAACATTCAGCAGCTGTAGATGAGGGCTTTGGAAGCATATAATATTAAAATGATAAACTGTGGTATGGAAGAAACATCTTTCAGATTTGATTTTTCAAGGAAATAAAACCATTGTGCTTTGCTGGTTTTGCTTGGTTTTGAGATTACACGGTGGACAGGCCAGGTGCCTCAAACTGACCCATGTCAGTATTTTCAGGTTAATCTAGACTAACAGAGTACTTTGAATGGCAGATTAGAGTGTGATATGAAAAGGAGCCAGAACAGGGGACACTTCACAGAATGACAGAATATCAGGAAGGAACCTCAAGAGGTCATCTAGTCCAATCCCCATGCTGGAGCAGGGGGTCACAAAAGGATGTACTGAAAAGATACTTGCTTAGCTCTGTGTCCCATTTGACATGAGTTGGCTAATAACAGGATGAGAGATGCTCTCCTCCGTCCCTCACTTCAAGGAGAAAGAGAGGCAAAGAGATCTATGAGTTTAGAAAAANCTCAGTGACAAATAGGAACTGGAACTCACTGACCGAGATCAAAAGCAAATGAGTTGATGGGCTCCTCTTGGGATGTCAGTCATTGAAGAATCAGTTCATCAAAGTTCTTCAGGAAGTTCAAGTTCTGCTTCGTATAATTCATTCTCATGAAATGACCTTTTCCCTGGTTTGTTTTCCTTAAATGTGTTTAACATTGCTTATCGTTTGCTTTGTCTGATTCTTAGATACTTGATAGTGTTAGAAGAATGTGATTTACAAACCAGAGATAGCTACTGGTTGTGGTGGTGTTCGTGATTGTGCTTTTTTTTTTTTGTTAGCTGTTTTAGTTTTAAGTCCCAAGACTTTCTGTTAAATATAGTGTCAGGAGTGTTTTTGGTCTTTGTAAAATTGCTGATAGAGGTATCCTTTCAGTGAAACAAAGCTCATTAGTTTTCCTTTGAGAAGATTTCCTTCGGTGTCTGAAATCATGGTCTACACCTGTGGACTCACAGATTTGTTCAAAAAATTAGCCAGGCAGCAGCTTTGTTTGGTCCTGCCCTTTGACTGTTTTATTGAAATTGTCTGTGCTTGGAGCAGGGCAAAAAAATTAGGTCATGTGATTGACATTATTGTATTGTCAAAGAGGTACAAACTGAGAAACACACAGGAGGAACTATGAGGGTGAGATATCCTAGCTCTTAAATTGCTAAAAATAAGTACTTGCAGAGTGCCTTTGCTTTTCATGTTGTTTTATGGAGTGTTAAAAAAGTGTTCCTCATGGAACAATTAACAATATTAATGTATTAAAAAGCTCAGACTAGAAGCAAGTATGTAAAAAAAAAAAAAAAAAAAAAGACTAAAACTAAATGCAGTATCCTACACAGCAGCACCGAAACTCCTGTGTACTCCTTTATGTGCTCCTCTACTTTTAAGTGAAATTACCTTTAAGCCTTAATTTGATACACTTTTCTGCTATTTCTAAGTCTGGCTTTCACCCTTAACAAAATTTCTAGATAATTTACCCTTAAGAACAGCATTATAACTTCTTTTGCATTAACCTCAGTGTTACAAGAATATGTTTGTTCATCAAATGCGTTGGCATTTCCTTGTTAAAGGAAAAGACCCTGTTTTTCATTCAGCAGTTTGCTGTTCTATTGCTGCAGGAACTGCTCGTCTTTTTACCGAGGAGTGGGATAACATGACTAAATCCTGTTCGGTGGGATCAGAGGGGGTGGTGAGTGTTTGACCTTTGCTGGGAAGAGCAGTCTTCAGCGTACAGGTGTTTCTTTGTGCCGTGGGCTGGCATAGCAAGGGAACCCTCTCCTTTCCTCATCAATGCAGCATGTGAGCATGTCAGTGTGGCAGCTGTGGCTGTGGAATATCAGGCATGAATTACTCGAGGTGCACAACTGAAGGCACCAATCGCCTCACAAAACCGGTGTGGCGTGTGCTGCCACTAACAAGAGAGAGGCAGCCGTTCGTGACAGCTAGAGGTGGAAGGACCCAAACTTGCAGTCCTCCCCCGCCCCCAAGAGATTGTTAGTCCATTCCTTTATAGTGGTTCATTTTGGCACTCTGTGATCGCCAGAATGCTGCCGGTGAATGTGTGTCATGGTTACAATAGAGTGTGGTAACACATAACAGCAATGAAAGCCCAGCGGGAAAGGCTACAAATTCCAGGGCTGACCTTGGAGTAAGTATCGTCTGTCTTTAATATTTTAATTTCTGCATGGTGCCGGCTTTCGTGCAGCCAGGAGCTGTTTAACATAACGCTTGTGCTGACAGTCTGGGAGCACTGCAGCTCCAGGTTAAAGGAACATGTTTTAAAGGCATTGCAGTTGGTTTCAGCGAATGTGAGTGCCTGGAGCTGGGATATTGCAGTGCATTTGGATAGAAAGCATTTCTACATATTTAAAGTTACTGAATCTCAGTGCATGGATCATCCTGTCAGCTTGCAGGGGAAGAATCTGTCAATAGGCCATAGTGTCTGTCTTTCTCTCCAGCTCTCTGTTACTGTTTATTCATCCTATTGATGCCTTTTAGAAAGGCCTCTATCTTTGCTGAATAATAGAGAGGACTGCAAGATATTAAAGCATTACAGAAATGCTGTTTGTGAAAATCCATCTGGAACAAGCTGTATTTTACATATGTAATTTCACTAATGAACTGTATTGATGTTCTGGAGGATTCCTGATAGTCTCTGCAGTAAGTATGTTTACCTAATTTAGCTAGTACTTGGTGCTAGCTTAAAGCTGATTAACTAATTTGCATGCTTTCAGCTATTTAGAGAATAAATAAATGAAAATACATATTTTAATTTATAGTGATATAAGTATAGCCTTTTGTTCATAAATGTTAGTATATGTTTGCCCAAGAATTGTTAGCAAATGCTGAATACTTATTTCTATACATACATACCTATAGTCTTCATTGACATGTTAGGCGTTTATGTATTCTTATTATAGTCACCAAGAAAACTTACTAATTTTATCTAGGTAAATAGATGTGGTTATGTCAGATCCTTAAGTATTCCCTGAGACTTTCCCATTCTTACTGGAGAAAAAACCCCAACCTGAATGCTGCAGATGCCTGCAGTAAAGTTATTTATCTATGAGAGGTATTTGCTCTGACATCTGCAGCATTTTAAAGAGAGTGCCATAGGTTACTCTGCAGCATGGCAACTAATTTATTGTAACAAACACATGGAGCATGTTATTCCAAGGATCAAGTGTAGATGTTACATTGGGTTTTCTAGAAACACATTTATGAAATCTCAGAGACGAATTCTGCATTTCGGTCTGGTGTCTTCTGTTGATAACAGAGGGTGTTAGCTTTGGGCAGGCAGATTGAGCACTGGATATTTTAATGAAAAAACCAGCATTGCTAATTTCTCAGGAGTTTTGGAGGAGGGGTTGTATCAGGGAGCTCATTAAAATTGTTTCAATGAATAATTGATAATTATACTTGTTTTGAGATCTGGCAATTAAAAATAAGTCTTCACTGAATTATGTAATCATATTATGGGAATAATATCATTATCTGCAAAGAACGAAAAACTATTTATGTTACTATTTTTCCAACATATATGTATGGTTTTGTAATGTGAGGTTATCATTTATTGCTTCCTCCTTTTTCATTGTAACTTGACATAATTACACTTCTTTTGACATAGTTTGACAATATTTATTACTGATGAAATTTAGTTATATTTTAAACTCGGTGTTGATCATTGCTTTTGCTAAAATGTTTGGATAGGTTTTTAACTTTTTCATACGTTGGACTTTCTTTTGCCATCACATTTGCTACTTTCTTAGCTTTATTTATAGAGAAAAAAGTATCATGTTTTGGTTGCTGGTACTTTATTATTCCCATGGAGTTGTCTCATGATTTATCAAACTTGAGTCGGTGCAGACTTAGGTCATGTATCTCAAATTCTTATTTTCAGTCATCTATAAAAGAACATAACTGAGGGAGAAAAATCCAGCTCCTTCCTTGAAGCATTATTTGCACACTCATCTCATGAGTTTTCATTCCATAAAATGTTAGTGTTGGGGCTAGAGTGATGTTGTCTTTCTGGGAAATTAGTACAGTCTGTCTAATTTATATTCATTACTTGCAGGAAGCTCTTTCAAAGAATATTAAAGATACAAAACAAAGCATTCTAAATATAGTAAATGTAAGAATTAAGGCTGCCTGTCAGTCTCATGCATATGTGCTGTGATAATTTGTTTTAACAGGTGTTTGCATGTAATTTGTAGCTCTTAAAAAAGCAAAGCTGAAAAGCACGTTACATGGAGGAACTCAATTGACACTCCAGTGTCATCACTCAGTGGTAATTTATAGATGCATAGTAAAAGCACATCTGATATTGAATGCCCTAGGAGTCTCCTCTAATTTATTACAGCAATGAAAAACAGTAATAATTGCTAGCAGGTGTAGTACTTCCACCTTCCTCTATCTACTAGAAGGAGGGAGATGTTCTTTGCCACTGGGTGTCATTAGGGTTTGTTCACAGAAAAGTGACTTAGAATCTCACTGTGGTGTGGAGCTGATGCAGTCTCCTTATTCAGTGTTAGATATGTTTATTCCTCTCTCCTTTTTGCTACTCTGCCTTTAGTAGGTTCCTTGCCCCAAGTCAATCCCCATGTGTGCTGCCTGCCACAGGCACAGGCCTGTGCTCATTGGCTATCTGGTAGCCAGTTCTCCGCCTGGATTCTATTTTGCCCAGTGTTATCTCCCCTTCCTCCTTCTGGTTCTGCTGGAGATTGGTTGCTATCTACATCACCTGCCTTTGTCTCTTCCCGTGCTGTGCAGCTTCAGGAACAGAGCTGTGAGCACTGCTAGCATAGTGCAGGAGAGCTTCACTTCGGGGGACAGACCAACAGGCAGGCAAAAGGGGGATGTACAGACTAATACAGATGAAGTCCTTCTTCACTGTGCTGCAATGGAGACTAAGGGATGGTGCAGATAGAGTTTAGAAGTACCAAAATTACTTTTTACAAGCATGTATTGAGGATACACAAAGACCTTTCCAGCCCAGCACACCTTGCAACAGGACAGTGCAGTGCGTCAGAGACCATGACAGTGAAACTCCAGAAATCTGAGTTGGTTCCCTGCCGGCCTGCATGCACTGACTGATGTGAGCCTGGGCTCAGCTTAGCTATTTTCAGGGTGATACATTGAGCTCTTGGCTTTTATTGGAATTATTAGCTCAAGTGTACTTCTGTGCTAGTGCAGCTATCTGCGTCTTTATGTCCAGGTGTTGGTTCTGGCAGCATGCTCTTTTGTGATGAAATTCAGTGGTCAGGCAGGCACAGTCCACAGCCAAAGAAACTTGAACTGGCACAGTAGCCTTGTCAGAAAGTAACAGCAGGCTCCTTGGCTCATTGTGCATGTTCCTGCCAAACTTAGTGTCCTCTGCAAAGCATCTCAAGAAGGCAGGAATTTTTGTTGTCAAAAAGAAGGTCATCCCTCATCTGGGTTAGAAGCAGAAGGACCAGTCCTTCTGAAGTGTTCAGAAAATGAATGAGGTACCCACCTTTAAAGGTTTTGATGAGAAGGTTTTTTAATTAAACCAAGTCATGCAATTGAAAGGAAAGGTTTAGAGTTGGAGTTGGCTGTGTTAGGATATTGGCCATCTTCGTCTCCACTGGGGCAGGACAGGAGTGGTAGTGCTGGCTGACTGGAAAGTTCTGGTCCATAGCAGAACAGATTTTTATGAAAGTGACCTGGGAAAAGTTCCTCATGAACTTCTGCCTTAGCTCAGTCTGCACAGAAGGCAGAGATCTGTGGCTTTTGAGTAGGTAAATTCAGCTAATGGTAACAACAGACATGCTTTTGAACGTGCTTTAAAAAAAAGAGCTTTCCATCAAGCTTTATGTGGACAAGTGCATGCAGCTGCATGAGTATTATTTTAAAATGGCATCTGTGGAATCTGCTACTGGCACAATGTTTTATTGAAGACCTTTTGAATGGAGATGCAGTGGAGGCATCTATTTGAAGGCACCTTTAAAGCCACATGTTTAAGTATAGTTCTTCTGGATGAGTTATTTGTATCCAAATAGGATTATCTAGAAGAAGTAGTCGATATTTATGAGGGAATATTTCATGGGGAAATTGATAATACCAAGCTGGATTACTTCAGTTATTAGTAAGTGACCAAATTTTAGTCTTCCTGCTTGGAAGTCTTTATTACGGTTTTTTTATTGCTGATGAAAGATGATAATACATTTTATTTTTCCATTTGTTTTTAATACATCTGATTTCTATATTAAAAAAAGAAATCATAAGATTTCTTTGAAAAGAAAAAGTGTCCCAGATACATATCCTGTTTTTATGCAGAATACTTGGAAGTATGAAACAAGTTACCATTCCTCCCTCCGTCCCCCCTACTGTGGAATTTGTACACAGGTATTGTTCCTGTAGGGAGCCTAACATAATCAACCAACCACATGCGCCAGCACCAGGTTTCATATTTATTTTAATCAGTTTCATCTTAAGTCAAAACCCATGTGGCTACTGTCAAATTACTACATTCAGGAGGACAGTAATGCTTTGATTATAGTGGAAACACCTTTCATAACTCCCACACTAAAACATGTGACTCTTGCTAAACCTTCTGTTCACTAGAGATGGCATTATTTTAACTTGCAGTCTCACCCCAAGGAGCCTGAGCCCAACCCCAACAAGCCCCTGCAGTCCATGCAGTCCTCTGTTTGCTTTTCATTTTTGGAGGTAAGCGAGTAAACTGTCATTGTTGATGTTTTCTTCTGATCCAAAACTGACAATCAGAACATACTGCAGAAGAAAAATTTAAGCAAATTCAGTGTTTTTCTGCAGTACAAAATATATTTTAATGGAGCATTGTTATTCTGAAGTATTTTGTGAAAAGAATGTAAGATAATCCATATTTTGAGATGGCTTATACAGATTCAAGGTACTGTTGCATTATGTTGCATTGCTTTGATAATTTGCTTAGGAACATATCTTCTGTTGAAATTTTGTAGTTTCCTTCCTGTGTTGCTCAAACTGTATGCTATTATTACATCAAAAGATTCAGTTGAGAAATTTAGGTTATTTATAAAACATACTGTTAGATTTTGCTTACCTGAGAGGTAGCAGTTATGATGAATAATGCAAGAAGAGTTGAGTACTCAAGATGCATATTCATTTCAAAGAATGTAGTAATGTGTAATATATATTACAGGACTATTTCTTCTTCAGGAAGATTTTAGTCCTTATTTCTAGTAGAGTCATACTGTTGATGAAAACCAACATACAGCATCTTTCTCACTGTTTTGTTTCTCCTCTGAAGTTCATTGAGAAGAATTATTGTTTTGGTACTTGTCATAAAGGTAGTTATTTTTATGAGGTCAGAATATCATAAGTTGAATAAAAAATAAAACACACCACTTGCCATTATGGCTGAGTTATCATAGTAAATAGGATGTTTCTGATAAAATAAAAAAAAAAAGGTTCTGCTCCATAGGAAAAGTAGTTTTTTAAAATGAATTACTAATGAGTTTTTAATGCCTCATGGATTAAAAAAGAATTTTTGAACAAAGGTCTCACGTGAAAGACTCCTAGAGAACTACAGCCTTGTTAAATGACATAATTAGGTGAATTTATACCTGTTTGGTACCACCTGGAATGTAGTACAGTGAAGGAAAAAACCACTTGGATGCACTGATCTTAGAAGTAAGCAGATACTTAGAAGTCCTTTGATGACAGCTGCATGTGGCTGTGTAAGATGGAGCAATAACTCAGTTACTTGCAATGTTTTTATCAAGAAGTATGGGGATTTTTTGCATACATGCTGTTGTATTAGGGAAGAGATGGACTGAGAATCTCTCATCACTGTGTTTCTCAGTATGATTTAAAGGAGTGTGCTTTTTTCTTAGTGAAAACACATTTGGGATGTTTATTAAATAAATAAGCAGCAAAATCGATGTATTCTGTAGAGTTTATTTTGATGGTAGGGATTATTTGGTAAAAGCTGGCATTTTCTAATTGGCAATGTATTTGGTCTTTTACTTTATTCAGCCAGAATATAGTACTTTCCTTTGTGGACGAGGACCTGCTCTTTTCCAAATAGTCAATTTTCTGGAATCAGAATGCTGTGTATAGTGTTTTTAATCTGCATAGCCTAGTGAACTGCTTCTCCTGTCATGTGAATGTCTTGCCACGCAAACTGTTCTGGACACAATCCTTTCATGATTTTTGGAACCAGAAGTCTCAAGGCTTTTGTTTCCCCTGGCTGACGGTCAGAGGCTTGCAACAATTAAGAAGGTTTTTCTGTCCTATGATGGAATGTGTTTAGACCAGACTTTTCAGATAGTTTTTGTAGAAATGTAGAGGAAATTATTACAATGTTTAATGTAAAGCTGCCTCCCCACATTTTTGCAGGAAAATGTTAAAAATCCTAGGGATTTTTCTTTGGGTTTTTTGTCCTGAAGTCCATTTGAAGCTCTGTTAGGATGATTTATTTTTCCCCAGAGTAGAAATTAAAAACTTAAGTCACTCTGAGTCTTCATGCTGTACGCAGTTACAGCTATAGAGGAGTGTTGGTGTATTAAACAGCAAATGTTTTAGTTATCACTTACCATTCCGTCTTGACCTAGGTTAACAGGGACAAGGATATGTATTGACTTTTAGAGTGTGTAAGTAATTAATATTTCCTTTTCTGTTAGCTCAGAGTACTCCCATATGTTGGAGGAGAGGATTTATTTTAGTGTGATTACTTTTGTTCATATTCAGAAGTGCTAGCAGCATGGGAGCCTTACCAGAGGGTAGGATTTTCCTGTTATATCATGTCTCCAGTGTGCTGGCTCATTTCCCTCATGGCCTTCGACTTGCATAGCTGCTCCTTAGGTGGTTGTTTTTCTTGAAATTCTGTTTACAGCAATTGTCACGTATGGTAGTAATCTCAAGGGAATCTTTTACCAGCTAGATGATGAAGATCTAAAAAAACCCAGTATCATCCTGTGAGTAGAAGCTACACCTGGTAGCTGTAGGAGAAGCTATCTACATTCTCCTCATGCTTCTCAAGAGAGGATGGGGGACGGTGAGGTTTTATAAATTTCAGGCAGCTAGACACATATTTCCCATCAACTTTGTGCCTGTCTGGGTTATCTGAAAACTAAAAACCTCTGTGGGGGAGAAAAGTTTGTATTGTTTCAGTCCTAATAATATAAAGAGCAGATCTATAAGGAGGGAGAGAAGCAAAGATAACATAAATAGCTGAGTACAGCTACTGAGACGTTTAGGACACTCAGTATTTTTCTTTGCTTTGGTATCTTTTGTGTTAGTAATGGAAAATGGATTGGTGAAAGTATTGGAAGAAGACTAGAAGGATGTATTAGAAATTACAGAATCTTCTGTTTGAAAGGATAAAGGGAATGAAAGTTGTAAATTAAAAAATGTAGAATACATGAATTTGAGCTTGATTTCTAGAGTTAGTGATTGTTGATAGCATTTTGCTCAACCTTTGTACTTTACTGATGCCACTGATAGTAGAATGAGGTAAAAAAAAAAAAAAGTATGACTTGGAATCACAATAATGATAGTATTTCTGCTGCTGCTTATGTGAAATGGCAGTCCCAGGGGAGAATTTGCATTTACTGCATTTGAGTGCCCTAGTTCTTCATCACCAGTATAGGATGTGTGCTGGCTGATGTTTCTCTATGCTTGAATAGTACATGATTTATTTTGTGACCCTTTCCAGCCTTCAGAGGCTTAAAAAAAAATGGAGGAAAGTAATGCTTGTAGGTAGGGTTAGAAAAAACTCCTTTATAGAGAGAGTTAATTTGAATTGCTGATTATCATCATTATCAGGCAGACGGTTTTGATTGATATAAACATCACAGTTTCTCAAAATAGAAAAGATTGGGGTTTCTGCAAAGTTTCTAGAAAGTCACGACTGAGAAGCATGAGTGTCAGGTGCTGTGTGATTGCAAGTGTTACTGACCTTCTCATCCTGGGGGCTGAAGGAATTCATCTTGAAGCCTTGAAAAAGAAGCTGGCAATTAAGAAGAGAACCAAGCATGTGCTTTTTTTTTTTTTTTTTTTTTTTTTTTTTTTTTTTTTTTTAAATGGTTTTAATTTTATAGAGTCAGTCCTGCTTCTTCAGGAATGTACAGTTCAGCTCACAGTACTTGAAACTTTAATTTGACAGGAAGGTAAGTGACTATTATTAACACCACCTTCTGCTAATTTAATCTTAGAAAGCTTGCAAAGGTACCACATTTATGTGGTGCTGTGGTCAGCTGATTACATGTGTGTTACCAAAAGCAGCAATTAGAAGTACAGCTGGTATGAGTTAAACTCCTTCCTATGGCACTGTATTTAAATTAAAAAAAAAGTAACAGAGTTTCAGCTAGCTTGGAACTCTTAGCCAATTTATGGTATTTGGTTTTAGGTTTTTGGATCTGAAAACAGCCAAAAATATTGTCACTCATACAATTTCATTACAAATAACCTAAGCAAGTATACTTAAGTAAGTAACAGTTACAAACCTAAGCAATAATTATATCAGATTTAAAAACAAATTTATAAAAATAAGAACACTTATTTCATTTTACCTGAAAGTATATTTAAGGTGTTACAAAGCATTTAGTTTTGTATGATGCTGTATGCTTACATGAGTGTGTGCACCTGTGTGAAAAATATAATGGACAGGGAATTTAGTTCTCTGTTTGACTTCTATGCTACAGATTCATAAGGTTTTATAAAAGAGGGGTGTATTTCACCCCTGTATCTCGATGCCACAGCTGCCATATCCAGGGATGCTCAAGCAACAATTTTTCTTTAAAATATATTCCAACCTTTGCTTTCTGAGATAAGTACAAAGTATGCTGACCTTCAGGTTATGCTGAAAGATGAAGTTGTTGCTTTGTGGTGTTGAAAAAGGAAGGTCATGAGTAGGGCTGACATGGATGAGTTAAGGAATTGCTTGTCTCCATTTCTTTCCCAAGTTACTACTTTTTGTTTAAAATGAGGAAAACCTGGTTTTCCAACTCTTAAAATAATCTGATTAGCATTCATGAACACCTACCATAAAACACAAGTTCCTCAAGGTGAAATACATTAATCGTGGTCTTTCTACTCTAAAAGCAGTTTGTCTTCTCTGAAGTTGCTGTTCTTTCAGCTCTTTCTGGGAGCATTTGCTTAACTGTGCAAAAAACATTTTTCTCAACTATTTCCCATATTTTCCCATATTAAGACTTGTGACAGTTCAAAAGGAGAGCTGTTGTCATTGGAACTCAAGAAAATGGAAAATGAGAAATGCATGTATAACATTTTGTGGTGCAGGACAGAGTTTTATAAGTGAAACCAGCCCCATACACAGCAGATGTGATCTCTTAAACACTTACCAACTTTAGCTTTTTAAATACTTTAAAAGCTTTTAGGTTTTCTGAGCTCTGTAGAATCAGAGCAGAGAAGATTTTGTTTCTATTCCTGCTTGTGAATCATCTATTTTACATGTGTGTAAGTGTATCACTGTATTAGTGGGGTTGCACAGGCGTAAGGGAAGGTCTGTCTGAGAACTCGAGAAGCTGCTCGGCTGTTGTCTGTGACCTTAGGCCTCCCGGAGGATCATTACTTTTGTGTTGGTACCTAGGAGGGATAAGGGGACACAAATTTCTGGTCCCATGGGGTTTTTTTGGCTGCCGCTGAAGACATTGGAATTTTACTTGGTGCACACTGTTGCAGAATCAGAAAGTCAAAGCCGGTGATGTTACAGTGAAGTTTTGTACAACTTCTGGAGTAGAATAGGAGTAAAACTGAATTTGATAGTAAAAAGATTCAGTTTAAAGTAAATTTTTAAAAGCTCCTAGAAGACTGCATTCATGTATATGACTTCAGAAAATCTATATGTAATATGGCAGTTTGATTTGTGCACTACTTGATATTGTTTATGTATTTGTTTGAATCAAGTAAAGCATGAACAGCAACCCCTTCTTTCTACAGCATATTCTATGTATTCTAGCATAGAAGGATGGACAGCAGACTTTTAAGTGCTTTCTTCTAGAAATACGGTTTGGAACATAGTTCTTTGCTTTAGTGCTGCTGTCTTCTTTATCTTTTTTTCTAGCCCCCTACACCTCCCCTTTATATGTAAGGTGGTGCATCTTAGGAAATCGGGGAAAGTTCTTACGACAGCTATTTCCTTTTGGTAGTCTGCACACTACTTTTTTTCATTTGTGGGAGAGAGCTTGTCTGAATCATTTTAAATGCTGATTTGTCAGTCTCCTCTCACTGAACTGTCGTAAAAATCCTCCCACAGCAGTTGGTGTGCTAGTTTTATTGAATTTTTTGACCTTCTGGGTTGTATTTTGTATGTACTACTGAGTGCTGAATTTTGAAGTTAGTAGGTTAGGTTTTCTAAGCAATTGTAGGATGTAATAGGAATTTGAATTTGCAAACTGAATTGCTAATAGCAATCATTAATCAATGTGTTGATCTAGAGGCTTTGCTTGTCAGATGGTGATGTATCTATTAGAAATGATTGTAAATATCCTGAGGCAAGTTTGTCTCATCTGGCTGAAAAATCAAGACTAGTGTGGTATAGTTTTATAATTGACTTAATCTGATTAAGTAGGAAAGCATTTACAACATCTGGAATTCGAGGTCCATTAATTGTCCAAAATGTGGCTACTGTCTCTCTAGCCTGTTGCTGATCAATTCTTGTAGATACCGAGAAACTGCAAAGTTATCCTAACAGTTGTCCTTTTCTGTGGAAGTTGGGATCTCAGCAGCACTTTTCTTCCAACAGAGGTATTTGCTGAGTTAATTGCGCTCCTGCTATCCCACATGCAGAAATTCTGCAGTATTTTCTCAGCACAGTGACCAATTTCAGCCAGTCCTTGTATGAGCTGCCAGAGAACAATCCTGCCAATAACTTCTTGAGGCACAAATTCTCTGCTTTGCTCTGTGCCAGCGCTGCAGTATTTTATTGCATCTGCATTATTTTTTTGCACATGCATAATTTTGTCACACCTTGATAAAAATAGATACGTAACAGAAACTAGCACTGTGCACATCAGGCTTTCACAAAATGCCAGGACAAGAAATGCTTTGAGTCTTTAAAAGCTTAAAGTGAGGAATGCAGAAGAAGAAGGTGTGTATCAGAAAGGCACTACTGTCCCTGCAGTTGCCTTTTTTAAGGGCTTTGTTATTTGTGTTGGACACAATCAAATTGTTTTCACTGTTGCAGAGACTGAATTGCTTTGGCGATCTCCTAGGGGAACCATCAGCCTTTGATATTAGCTTGTTCTTGAATGCTGTTAAAGTGGTAACCTCACAACTGCAAGTTCTAAAAATTATTTTAAAAGCATTTGAAAACACATTAGTAGGTAGGAATGAAGAATCAAGAATCACCCCCACCATTAGTACAGAGCATCTGTCTTTCTCTTTTCAGGTGTCATGCTGCTCCTTTTGCTTGCTGTTAACTGTTTCAAAGAAATCTGCCTGCGTAGGTTCCTACAGGCAGTGCCTTAAGAATGCCACCAAGCTGCTACATTTGAAACTTAGCAACTCTTCCCCTTGTGCTAGTTTCGGCTAGTTTGTAATATGGAACAATGAGGTGTGTTTGCCATTAGAGCAAGAAGGATGACCGGTGCTACTGATCTGAAGAATGATTTAGTAAAAAATCTCTTGGCTTTGAGCAGAGAAGCATTCCACCTGTATTTTGGGGTAGAACACCAGCTCGTGGCATGATTGTGTCATGAACTTATCTGGTCTCCCAGCAACTCCCATCCTCTGCTATAAGATGAGAAGCTACTGTCTTGTTGTATTTGTCCTGTGAGGTTGCAGAGCCAGTGTAGTGAATGCAGTTCAAAGCATCTCTGGGGAAGCTATTCCATCTGTTCAGATTTTCTTGGGTCTTGAAAGTTAGTCCTAGGTTAGGATGTGGTTCTGGGAAGCAAGAGGTATTGAGGAGCCTGATATGGTAAAAACATTAACTTGCCCTTCCCTTGATCTTCTGGTAACCCTACTTGAAACATGAGTGTGTTTGTCAATATGTGGTAACTGTTTGCTGTGGTATTGTGATATAACTGTGTCACTATTCATGTGGTACTGTGTTGCCTTGGGTATGCGTTGTTTGTGATGTATGACTTTGTGAGCTTGTGCTATAGCAGTCACTTGCTGGTACTCACAGGGCACTCTGGCAGGCTGACAGCTTTTGCAAATTCTGGCAGGGCTGCAGAATTCTTTCCTTGTAGTGAGAAGGCTGCTGTTATGGAGCAAAAGCATGGCTTGTCCTCTGTGCCAGAAGTAATGGAAGCTGTTTTTCTGCTCATCAGGCAAGACCAGCAAGGCCCTCTTTGAGGTAGAAAAGAGGAGATAGTTTGCAGTTAGGAACTCAAACACAGTAACACTTCAGCAGAGCAAAGTCAATGGGATTTTAGAACTTCAGGATTACATGGTTAGTGCCACTTACAGCCAGGTCATGTACCTTGAAGGGATTGAGAGCAGGATTGCTCCAAGAGAGGTTAGCCAGTAATGCAAATTGTGTTTGATAGACAGCGACCAGAAAAAGGCCTGAAACTTCCCCACCACAGAAAGCATGTCTGCAGGACCCCAAAGTACAACCACAACAATCTGGAAGGAATTCTGTTCATATTTAAGAAGTTGTAGTCTGATTGCTATAGGTCTGTTGACAAGTACACTGGAAATACGCTGTTGAGTTTAGGAAGGTAGTTAATGCTCTGTGACCTTCTAGACTGATGAAGCCTGGAAATACCAATTAAAATTGTAGTGTAGTGAAGGGGATTATGTCAAGGTCTGGTGTTAGATCTCTGTAAACTGAAGACAGTATTTTCTTTATAAGCAGTTGGATATATTCCTCCTTCACATTTTCTTTGCCAGGAGAACATTGAGGATTTCCATGCAGTATTGGCAAATGGAAGGATGCAATCTTCTCTTGCGCATATCTAGAAGTATGCAAGCATATCTGAAAGAGCAGAATAAAGAGTAGCCTACACCTTTGGTGGAATATAATGGGATAATCCTTTTTCAACATTACAAGTGTAGTTTATTGTAAATTTTTAAGAATTGGTGTGTTGCATAATTGTTGAAAGAACCAATCCCTCTAAAACAAAAAAAAAAAATACAAGATTTGCATCTTTGAAACATGAAGACATTTTAACATATAGTTCAAGCTCATTGAGATGTGTAGTAAGCCATGTCCAGACATGACAGGAGGTGGTCAGAAGTGGTTTTGAGACTGGTTTTGTGGCTTGTGTAGGTTTTGATTTTGTTATTGCTGGCATATGAAGAGTGTGTATTTCCAGTGATAGATGTTTTTCAACCCCTTTTGTATCAAGATACTTACATTTCCATAAACTAATATCCTATCCTGTTACATGAATGGAATAATCAGGTTATGTTATATCAGTGAAATTAAGAGACTTCTAGACAGCAGTTTGTACTGTTGTTTGAAAACTGAGCAGACGCTTCCCTCATTTCTACTATAATGAGTAAAGCTTTCTGGGATGCTGAAGGTATAAAAAGCTAGCATGAGTTGGGCTGATCCTGCACTCATTTTTTTATATGGTTTTGACAGGGTGTTGGTGGTGACTGAAGTGCCTACTGCAGCATGTATGTTACAGAACACTGACGTGCATTCTGGATCCTTCAAAGCTGTAGGAAACATGTCTGCCTTCCTTTGTTGTTGGACAGTGGAAGTCTCTGACCTTCCCTGATTCTTGCCATTCTTCTTGAAAGGCATGACAGAGATTTAGGGCTGATTCATAACTCATCTGGGTCCATCTCTACTTTTGTTTGTGTGGTCTTTGTCCATAGGGTCGAGGAGACTGTAAAAATCATTCAGTAGCTCTGCATCTCGGGGAACTGGTCAGGCTGAATAAAATCTCTCTGCTATTGTCTGCTCCTTTCATTTCCTCCTTTTTTAATATCCGTACGTTTAATGCAGATGTTTCTGGAATTATCTTCACTGCATTCCCAAGAAGTAGTA
Organism: Turnix velox; assembly: GCA_013400935.1. Lineage (NCBI taxonomy): Eukaryota > Metazoa > Chordata > Aves > Charadriiformes > Turnicidae > Turnix > Turnix velox. The sequence continues at coordinate 84,854 of VZTY01022883.1, forward strand.
GTGCATTATTATTTGTGTTTCACAGATGGAGAAGCACGAACAGAGATTAATGACTAGATAACACCAGTTCCTAGACCCTGAAGCATCATAGCCATAAGATAATTCTGATTTGTCTTCATTTTAAGGGTTTTCTCTCATGTTTTGACAAACCGAATACAGTATCTTTACTGCTCTCCTACTTTTAGGTGTTTGGTTTCCATGTTGTTTCTGTAAAATTATATTCTTTCCATGTAACTAATTCTGCTGCTTCCAGTGATACTGTTTGGTAACATCTGCATGTACAGTTTAGATTATTCAACTGCAGCACCATCTGAGAAACAGGATTGTTAACTGTTCAGAAAACTCCACAAACTTAGATGTATGAGTGGAGTCTAATTGTGATTATTCAGAAATTCAGATTTAAGCTGTGGAAGAGCTATGGATGTCACCTATCTGGCTTTTGTTGGCCTTTCTTTGATTGACACTGTTCCCCACAGTGTCCTCTCTAAGTTGGAGAGAGATAGATTGGATAGGTAGATTGTACTTTGTATAAGGAGTTGGTTGGTTGGTTCCATCCAGAGGGTAGTGGTCAACAGTTTAATGTGCAGATGGAGATTAGTGAGAAGTGGTGTCCATCAGCAACTTATGTAGGGACTGGTACTGTTCAGTATCTTTGGCAGTGACATAAGACATCAAGTTTATGAATGGTGACCAAATTCACAAGTGCAGTTGGTGCATCTGAGGGATGGGATACCTTATTGTGGCCTTTCACTGCTTAAAGGGGCATGTAAAAAGATGTGGGTAATTTTTTTTCCTAGAGTCTGTTGTGGTAGGACAAAGGGTAATGTTTTAAATTGAAAGAAAATAGATTCAGACTAGATGTGAAGAAGAATTTTTTTACAAGGATAGTAGTGAAGCACTAGCACGGTTGAATTCAGAGTTTTTCTCAAAAAATACGGCTTAGTTGACTACAGCTACAGCAGAATATATGAATAACTAATTACATACTATTTTAGAAGAATTATTTTATCCACTTTTTGTTACGAAGTTATTTAGTGATTTTGCCTTGACCCTTAAAGATAGTGCTGTTTGCAACATAGGCTGTTCGATTTTAAAAGGTGCATGGTAAAATGTGTGTGGTGTGGAGGAGACAAGGTCTAACTATGTATGGTGGTGTGAGGCAATGCAATTAAACAAGTCTTTGAAGTGTAGGAATGCCGAAATTCATGGAAAACTCTTAGCGACTGTGATCCCCTTGACATTTGGTATGATGAAGTCCCTGTCTAAGCACCATTGAAAATTACGACTTGTTGTTTTCTCTCAATTTCTGCAATTGCTTACCCCATAAAGTAGCACTTCAGAGCTGTAGTAATGCTTTCTCTACTTGTGAAGATAAATGTGGAGTTAATAAAAAAGATGGGAAATTACTCTTTGTATTTTATCATTAAGTCTGTGTCTTTGCTAAATTAGCTCAGAGGAGAAGCTAATTTCTAGAACCAGAGCAAATAGGTTGGCTCACTATGATGCAGATAGCAAAATGTTGGATCAAAAATAGTGGTGACTCATGCAAGTTTTGATGCCTGATGCAGATAACTACACATTATATTTAACTTCCAGTTAATATTGTGCATCTATTTAGAACGTTTCATAAATGGGATGAGATGCTGGGACCGTTGTTTTTCCTGGTTGTGTTTATATTAAATGAGCTATAATAAACCAGAGCAGTGGGAGTTTAATTTGAATTCTGCACATTACTTAGAACTGGTTAGAGCAATAGTGTTTATGTATGTTTATAAACAATTGTAAGTAAACTTAGAGATCTGGCAGATGTATAGTGTACACCCACAAAATATTTCTATAATTTCTTACTTACTTTTATGCTGTGTGCATCCTACAGTGAGGATTTTTTAAAGTGAACAGAGGACAACATCAACCGCTAGAGGGAGTAAGGGTTCTATTATTGTCATTAAAAGTAATCTAAAAGTATTTATTAATTAGTACATTTTAAATGACAGAATAAAGACATAATGTGTTCTAATTAACTTCCTGCATAAAACAGGTTGTACAACCTTGTGTACTAGATTTTTTTTTTTAATCCATTCTCTAACTCTTGTTTCAAGTGTGATTATTTTTTTTAGGTAGTAAGGCATATGAGATGTACAGTGATGAGAAATCCACTATATTAAAATGGGTAAGGTGAAAGAATTTAAAATTTCTTTTTCATCTGACTCACACAGTTTAAACCCCTAAAGCTGTTATGGGTGAGGGATGAAGAGGCTGGAGCTCACTACTTTTACATCCTGTCTTCTTCTAGAAATCTCTTCCTGCTGACCAGACCTTCGCTGGCCTTGCAAAAATGGAATAAAATAAGTTTTTCAAGATGCACACCACATTTCAGATTTCATTATGATTTGATTTTTCTTGAATTCCTCTTGAGTTTCTGCAACCTGCTGCAAATGCCACAACTAACTGTACTTTAGTCCTTCAGTGCTCAGTTTTGCATCTTCTTATGCCTATGAGAGATTTTGCTTGTGCATCTGAGGGATAGTTATTCTTTTAGTTATACCTTCAAGTTGAGAGTTTGTAATTGGGTCTTTCTCTATGACAGTACCTAAATTCTTGTTATTGTCCCTTCCCTCCAGAATCTTGCTGTATGACACATCTCTGAGGTTTTCTTGTGCTTTGATACAACTTTATTTCTAGTGTGACTGGAATGCATGTTATTCAAACAAGGCTGCTTTATCCAATGATTGTTTTCTTGTTCCCATTTGGTGTTGTTTGATAGAAAGAGTGGTTTTTTTTAATTGGCCCTGTTGTAGAGTCAGAAGTGGAAAAATGTGGAGGAGTTGCATGTGCTGGAAGGAGTGGACAGGATAGTTTCACCTGAAAGAAACCCACCTCAATCATGCTCAGTATAAAAGCTGAATTTCTCACCTCAGTTCTAATTTCATATCCTTTCCAAAATACTTATGGAATGAGAACCATTTCTTTGTTGCTAAAAGACATGATTACATAATATTCCTTTCTCAATAAAATAACAGAAGTGCATTTAAGACAACTTTTTTTTTATGGTTAGCAAATTTAACTTCTTATTTCTGTATGAACCTATGCTGTGAGAATTTTACTAGTCTTAGCATCTTTAACGACTCTGTTATCTGTACTGTTGCTAGTGAACTGCATTCAGTGAAGATCTTGCTATAAAATTGTATGAGACTTGAACAGCCTGTAATCCTGCGGGGCAGTGACTCCAGTACTTCTTCAAAGACCTTTTGAAAAATTACAATGTGAATCAATGTAATTACCAGCATAAAGATGGTACAATAGGTAACTTTTGCATTGGAACATTCATTTACCATTGGTATTGCATTTTGATTTTGAAGATAATACTGTGCAGCTTTCTAAGGATTTCATGGTTGCATTAAAATATTTCTGGGAAACAATTTTTATAGCTGTTAATTGCCAAAAGGAGTTCTTGGTATTTTAAAATCTTTTTGCATTATGTATTGAGTAAGAGTCTTCTAAGGATTCCAATTGCTTTTGGAAATGTGCTTGTCTTCTAAGCAAGAATTAGTCACCTTTTCTGTCTTGAATGATTTTTTTTTATCTTTGAGAATATGAAAGGGAAAACTTAATGATCCTTATCACTTGTGATGTGCTACCTTAAATAATGCTTTGTGGTAAATAAAATAAATCATCCAAGCTACATGGTAAATCATCTCCTAAATGAACTTGCTTGTGTTGTTTTCTTTTGGGAGTGGTTTTATAGCTGAAAACTTAGGCAACAGATGCTGTTAAGGACTTACTTGCAGATTCTTAACTGCTATATTTTAATTAATCCATTTTTGACTAGTACAGAATTTGGTGCTATTAACTCGATACAGCAAGAGAACTATTTGCAGTTGCTGAACATACAGGTTTTCAGGGAAATGTATTTAATTGTAATTTTTTAGTACACTGAAGATCTGTCTTCAGTGATCTGTAGTGATTGTTTTCCATCATCTGGTATGCTGTATCATCTGCATTGCTTAATTTTTTTTTTAATGCAGCTCTTTGTGGCAGAGGTGGGCAAATTGTGCTTGCTTACAAGCCAGGATAAAATCTGTCTATTAAGCCTGTGTCTGTAGAGGGTAAGCAGCGCTGTCTACTGATAGTGAAAGAGGCTCCACTTCAAGCCACAGAAGTAGTCCTGCTACCCCTGCCCTTCTGCCTGACCATTTGCTCTATCTGCTTCCATTTTAATGGGTCTGGTCCTGAGCTGTTCTTCACCGAGCTGCTTCAGCTCAGTAAATTGTTAGAGAAGGCAGGCTCTCAGCAGCTGTGTGGTACCTGCTTAATTATCTCTGAAAATTCTCACTCTCCTTTGAGATGTGCCTGCTTTTACATCAGGCACTTTTGTCAGAAACTGCAGGCACTATTGTGGAACCTGTGTTTTGTATTGGCAGGCCTTACAAAGTCTTCACCATCATTACACATTGTACTCTCAGGGATAAGGCATGTGCTCCCTTATGAAGCATATTAATTCATATAAGGTTGTTGTGGGACTCTGCTGAAATTTCTCACAAATCCTACCTGCATTTCTACTCCCAAGTGGAAACCCAAGCTTTCTTGCCTTCAAGTTCATGTTAGAAACAACCTGACTAGTTAGTAGGACAATGTGCATTGAATTCTGCAATGTGTGCATTGAATTCTGTGCAGAAAGCCAAGGTGAAGCTGTGTTNCAGCTCTTTGTGGCAGAGGTGGGCAAATTGTGCTTGCTTACAAGCCAGGATAAAATCTGTCTATTAAGCCTGTGTCTGTAGAGGGTAAGCAGCGCTGTCTACTGATAGTGAAAGAGGCTCCACTTCAAGCCACAGAAGTAGTCCTGCTACCCCTGCCCTTCTGCCTGACCATTTGCTCTATCTGCTTCCATTTTAATGGGTCTGGTCCTGAGCTGTTCTTCACCGAGCTGCTTCAGCTCAGTAAATTGTTAGAGAAGGCAGGCTCTCAGCAGCTGTGTGGTACCTGCTTAATTATCTCTGAAAATTCTCACTCTCCTTTGAGATGTGCCTGCTTTTACATCAGGCACTTTTGTCAGAAACTGCAGGCACTGTTGTGGAACCTGTGTTTTGTATTGGCAGGCCTTACAAAGTCTTCACCATCATTACACATTGTACTCTCAGGGATAAGGCATGTGCTCCCTTATGAAGCATATTAATTCATATAAGGTTGTTGTGGGACTCTGCTGAAATTTCTCACAAATCCTACCTGCATTTCTACTCCCAAGTGGAAACCCAAGCTTTCTTGCCTTCAAGTTCATGTTAGAAACAACCTGACTAGTTAGTAGGACAATGTGCATTGAATTCTGCAATGTGTGCATTGAATTCTGTGCAGAAAGCCAAGGTGAAGCTGTGTTTGAATCCACAGATCATGTAGCTTGGGGAGCTATCACTTGGGAGTTGTCTGTGTGGGGTCTAAATATATGCATATTGCCAGGGATTTTTCCATGAGAAGCTGCAGTTTGAAGTGAACATTGTTCAGTGTGGAATGTTGAGTGATGCTTTGATCTGATACCAACCTCTCCTATACAAATGGACATAAACTTTTAACTAGATTTTCTTAATTCCTTCCTGCTTTTTCAGAAGTACACCTTGTCAGATCATTAAATGTATATTGCAGTAGTCTGTGTAATGGTTTTCAGTAATAATGTCTCTGGTTGTCCAGAGAAAGACAAAACTTTTTTTTCCAGTACAATTTGTCTGCATAAAAGCAGCAATTGTTCTTTTCCAGGTGGATCTTTGTCTACAGTATGATAGAGAAGCCTTGGTTGATTTCTGAAAGTTTTTACAGTATATTTCAGAATCAGAGGTTCATTGTTGATAAAGTGATAGAGATTTTCACAAAGAAACAGTGAGCTGAATTAGTTGCCATGCAGAAGAAAAGATTTCAAATTTTTGGACTTGACATGAAATTTAATCTCCATGTCCCATGATCACCCCACATGTGATACACATGGTTGAGTTAGAGGAACAACTGCTGTTACCACTCAGAGAAGGAAAGGTACCCTTTTAAGTGCTTCTTAGGACAAGTGAGAAGGCAGAATTTGCATGGCAGTGGGGATAATGGACTTTCTCCTGCATGATAGGTGGAAGACTTGTTATTTTTCAGTCACTGTACTTCACAACATCACATAGCTAAAATTCCCTGCTTTCATGATTGTCTGCAGTTCTTTCTTCAAACATGCTAATTACAGGTGTAAATTTGGATGTTTAGCAGAGAAAGTGAAGAGATGGAGTATGTGGAGATGTTTCTCAGAAATTTTGGTATTTCCTTCTTTAGAAGTTTTAAGAAAGGAAGTTTGCCAGCTGTGCTTGCGTTCACCTTTGAAACTTTACACTTAGTTAGGCAAGTATGTTTCAAAGGAAGAAGAAATGGGAGAGAGGATTTCTCTTACTGGCTAGAGTAGATGCAAATACTGCTAGCTCCCCCCCATTCTAATGTAGTGGTATAAAAAGAGGAGACAAATGCAGGCTGACTGAGAAGTGTCCTGTTGAGGGACAGAGACTGGCCCAAGTACCAGCATCTGCAGCCATATTACAGAATCACATATTGTCAGGAACTGGAAGGGACCTTGGGAGATCATCTAGTCCATTCCCCCTGCCAGAGCAGGAACACTGGGGATCAAGATGGATGTTATTTCAAAGTCTGCTCTTCCAATTCCAGTAGAGCAATTTACTCTAAGGAATCCTACAGGAGAAGGATCTTCATAGAGTTCCAACATAAACTTCCCTAAATACTCTAATAAATAAGTTAGAGAAATACTTTCAACACAGTGTTGTTTTGGAAGTATGTCTGCCAAAATCCATTTTAAACTATCCCAAGTTTTACTTCCTTCATTCTTGCAGCAGCCTCTGAGAACTAACACTCCCAGTAAAGACCAGTTACATGTATAGATACTGTGTTGGCATCTGGTAAGGTAAGAGTATGAATGTCTCAACAAATGCTGAGTGTCTTTACAAACAAAGGAAACTAGGTAGGTTTTACAGACAAAGGTGCTGATTAAAACGAGACAATTGACATATACATGTTACTGAAACTGCAAACATGATTTCAAGATGAATATTAGTCTTTGCTGTGCATGTTAGGGATATCAAGGGAGGAGTCTGCAGAACCTGATTACATTGGAACCAATGGTAAAAGGGATAGGGACATTTGTGGCCAGGAAAAATTAAGATGAAAAAAGGCTATGCTCTCCAGCAATGCGAGAGACCCCACCTGAGGAATGTCTTGGTGGACTCTCCCTTTATTTGAACAAAGTTAACTCTTTTTCAGGACTCCTCTGTTTGCATTGTGAACATACCAGCCTCAGGCAACAGGAAATTTCTGAAGACATCCACAAAAAGTAATTTCAATTCAGAACTTGATGCTCTTTTTTCTTCAGCATAAATTTAAACTCAAGTACTGGAAAGCTACCACACAGACAATAACTCATAAAGCTGTCAAATTACTTTTGCTGTCTTATTTTAAAGTATTGAAAGCAGCAGCATCATTGACTCACAAGGAAATTTTTGGCTTTCTTCAGGCCAGCCATGGGTGAGAATGCTGTGACTTCTTTGAATCATAACAATTATTTTTTTCTCATATTCAGAAAGGTCAATGTTAGCAGCAGGCTTGGCATGAGAGCTAATTACTGGATAGAAGAAAGAGGTATGGTAGAAAAAGAAGAACTAAATCTCACATCTTTATACTTCCCCAGAATCACATCCAACCTAACAAAGAACAAAAGCAGTCGCTGTTACCTTTGAGCCCCTTTATCTTTTAGAATGACCTGCTCCCCTCCTTATACCCTCAACATTCTGGAGGGACAGGAAAGCAGGACAGGAATACTCAAGGCCCATGAAGTTCCAAGAACTCTTCTAAAGATACTAAACAAAGCATCAGTCATATTGCAAACAAGACCCAGACTTCTGTGTTAACTTCAAAACCTTGAACACATAGGGTTGTTTCCTGTGATGATATTTTCCATAATACATACAGAACAGCTCTGCCTTTTACTAAAAAACCAGAGGTGGGAAATTTTTACAGGAAATCAGTGTTAGAGCTTATTTCAGAATATGTGGTTTTAAAAACATGCTCCTTTTTTTTTTCTGATCTAAAGAATAATTAATTACCTGCCTTTCAAATTTGTCCTGAATATGCATTTTTCTTAATTGCTCATCATAAATCAATCATATTTAAGGAAGAATTTCTTAAGGTCTCTCAAGTAGAGTAAGGAAAAAACTGGTCAAAGAAGAGACATTAGTATAAAACTGATGTGTAAAAATGACTTTTACAGAAATATGAATCAGCAGCCAAGCTTTAAAGCTACTACAAGCTCTGTCTTGTGTTCCAGTTGATGACTTGCAGAGAAACAGGACTGTCAGTTTTCAGACACACCAGTACCTGAAAGGACTACAGCAAAGCTGTGAGGTGCTGTTTGACAGCACATGGAGCAACAGGATGCTGCAGGAGCAGGGCAAACTAGGCATTTCAGCCTTACTCATACAAGGAAATCTAAAATTAAGACAGCTTTAGAGAAATGTTAAGTGATTCTTCTGTGTTTCATCAGGGTTAGATTTAGATTGACTTGTTCGCAGCAGCATGTCAGCAAATGGTACCTGCTGGGAGTTAGCGCTAGGGTTTTTGATGCTAACTGCTGTGTTAATACCTTGTTAAATGCCTGTCTCCTTTCTGGAATAGGATGAAGTTTATACTTGTGACTTGTGAAGCTATCGCAAAAAAACGTTCCTTTGTATTGCAAAACGCCCCATGCTTTAGTTGACGTATGCTGGTGCCTTTGCAATGAGTATTTCTGGAGGCTTTTCCAAAGTCTGAGTGCTGTGTTACATGCTCATCTGGTATCATGAGAGCTGCCTCATCCCACTGTCATGTGAGCCGTTCAGCTCTGTTCTGCAGCATTCTGTGCCACCAGTTTTCAACCAAGTGGGAGACTAGTCTGTATTTACATCCTGGTTTTGTTTCTCATAATTTCCCTCCTACATTGCAGGCAGCCGTGGGTAACTTAACCACCATACCACCAGCTATTGCAGTAGTTAGTGAGTTTCTAAGATACAGCTCCTGAAATATGAAGATTTTGCTGGAATCATGCTGTCAGTAAAATAAGAAAATTATCTCAGCATTCTTTCCATAGCCATGGGAAATGAAAAGGGAAATGGAAATCTAAAGTATGCTAAAACAAACCTCATCATTTTTGGAGCCACTAACTGTTTTTCTATACCTGACCATCCTTGCTTCCGACAGCTCGAGGCTGGCATTACTTAGTGACATTGCAGTACAAGACTAATTTTAGAAACACTTTTATTTGCGGAGATGTGGGGGAAAATGACAGAGCTGCGGAGGGGGAGAGTGGTGGAAGTGAGAAGACAGGAGAGCGGCCACCACACGTGGGGTGAAGATGGGAAATCAAGTGGCGGTGGCGTGAAAGGGGGTAGGGAAGTCAAGACACAGCTGGGCTGGAGGAAGAAAGTTGAAAGGTGGAAGAGGAGGAAATTACTCGAAGTACCTGAGGGATAGGTCGCCATTTTTTGTGGAAAAGGTACTGAAGTTTTTCCGCGCCCATCTTTGGCCAGCTGGTGTTTGATGCTAGCTTTCTCAGCAGAGATAAATTGGCACCGGAAGTAGATGTCCCGGTGTCTGAAGTGGCCGTGAGCCAACATGAAAGTCAGTCGCGGTACTGTCAGTGCTCCCCGGATAGGCACCAAGTCATAGTAATGACACGGGCACGCTACACACGTAAATGGCACATCAGCGTTCCGGCTGCGCGCGTGGGCTCTGCTGACGGCGGGTCCGAATCTCTCCTTCCTCCTCCCCTTTCCCTTCTTTCCCTTTTCCGCCGACCTCTGGGCCTGTGCTTCTCACACCTGGCGCCACCGGTGGAGGGAGGCGGCAGCTGCCGGCACGGCAGCAGCTCCCTGTGTGGCCGCTCCGAGACCACTATGAGGAACTAGGGGGAGTCCCGCCTCGGCCGCTGCTCTGCCAGCCGCCTTCGCAGGGTTGGGAATCGGGGCCGACGAAGTGGTAGTTTCTCGGCACCCCCCTTGCGCAGGCACCAATGGTCGCTACCGGGGCGGGGCCGGGTGGGGCGGCGCCCGGCGGAGCAGCCGCTCGGTAAAGTTGCTTTTCGTCCTAGTTGCATCTAGGCGTCTGTTCTTGCGTCTGTTGTCTCTTTCTCCTGCCGCAGGCCGGCCCCTCCTTTCCTCTGTCTCTCCGGACCGGTCGGGGGCGCTGCCTTTCCCACCCCCGTGTATTATGGCCCTGAGTTTTTAAGGATCCGAACCCAGGAAAATGGATATGTCGGATCCGAATTTTTGGACGGCCCTTTCCAACTTCTCGCTGCCCTACCTGAGGAGCGGCACCCGCCTCCGTCGAACGCAGAGGTAAGGCAGGGGGCTGCTGACAGCAGCCAGGTGAGAAAGCGGCCTCGGGGTTCCCGGCCGCTCGGCCTCCCCGGAGGGGAGACGTCTCTCCCAGACTGTGGGGCTCTGATTGCCCATTCCTTAGGGTTCTCCTTTGGCAATTTTTTAAGCCGAACGGTGCTTGTTACTTTCCCTGCTGTTAGGAGATGTTCGGTTTTCTCCTGACGGTGCACACTCGCACCTCCACTCTCCGTTTTTCTTGAAAGACGCTTTCAACCGACTCTCAAATATTTGACCTTTTATCCGGAGCAGATATGCTTTATATGGGCAACTCAGGATAGCCTACTTTGTTCGGTGTTCTTAAAGAGACAGGTTTGCGCAACTGTTGCTTTAGACGGGCTTGCTGGCATTTTTCTTACTGTCAGAAGGGGTTAAGGTTTGAAAATAGTAAATGCTAAGTAAAAGAGTTACGCCTTCGGTGGACAGGATGCTGACAAACTTTGACGTCTTTTTATTATTTTTTAAAAGTATTTTTTGTGCTCTGGTATCTTTTGTAGTTAGTTACATGCTTGCTTCCACAAGGAGTAGCAAAAAAAGTTTACGGAAGATTGTGACTTTATTAACGAGTAGCCTGTATACCGTTTTGAAAAATACAAAATCGTTGCATGCTTCTGTCTGTGAAACTACTTTGAGTATTAGCTTATGTGTTCTCCTGCTAACTGAAAAGCTGGCACAAAGTAAGCAGGAGAGAGGCTTAGTTGAGATGGCTATTCCTAACGCTTAGGTATTTAGGTAAGGATTTTTTTCCAAAGGAAAAAATACCTGTGTTGAACGGCAGGAAATTAAAATAGGAAATCCAAGTGGCCTGCTAAATATCAATGCAGAACTGTTTCTGCAGTTTATATCTGTATGTGTCTGACACAGAGTGACTGTAACTGCTGTGTTACTTGATTATTAATTTATCTCTTGTAGATATTACAAGGGGCATCAGATGAGTGTCCAAGTAGGCCATATGTGTTTTTCTGCTGCAAATGTATTTGTGTTTAAATAGGGGAAGGCATTGGGGCTTTTTCAAGTAATTTTAACTACCCTTACTCAAGAAGGCTATGTGAAGAACTGAAAACAGTGTTTTATAAACTGAATGGCTTCATGGAAGGTTGACGAGAAAGATTTGGTATACTCCACAAGAAGCATGAAATACATGTGTGCCCTTTTTTTTTTTGTTTTAATATTTGTTTTTAATACTAATATTTTTCCCGTTTTTCATGTACCTTTAATAGTATACTGGATTTGTAATATTTGAAAGATTCTTTTTAGGATGTACTGAATAATGTTTTTGCATGTCTCATATCAGTATGTCAGTGAAGGGTATATGCCATATATGCAGGTATACATTCTTATTTCTCAGACTGGTTTTCATCTGGATGGGGGAGCTTGACATCTGCTGCATTGGCATCTCAAATGAAATAAAAGTCATCTAATTTCTTCAGAAATAAAATCAATACAGGAAGTGCAGGTTCTCCTTGCTGCTGTAGAAATTACCTTGGTTTCGTTAAGAGACTGGCTAGATCTACATGTTTTTTTTCATCTGGACTCACAGGTTCGCAATTAGTCATAGATCCAACTGTTTGATGACAAGACTGTAAGGATAGCTGCTTACTTGCCACAGAATGCTGCTTGGTAGTGGCTGTAGCTTTCCAAGTGTTTTAGAGGACTGAAGAGTAGGCTATCGGTAGGCTTGAAGGAAGTCGAGCTCCCTTATGAAGGGAACCGAATCTCCTGTCTGCACTGAAGTGAAAATTTTGTGTACACTGATTCTAGGGACTTTCTTTTCTTAGATAGGAGCACTGCTGTCATCTAGCTAATGAGAAGTCTTGGTACTTTATGAAAACTTCACAAGGGACATTGATCAATCCTTTTGGCTGTAGCTACAGTTGACTTCAGGACTCCTTGCCAATGCAAAGACATTAGTTTTAAATTCTAGTTGAGCCTTTTTGCCTCTTAGGTGTGTTTCTCTTGACTGCTCAATTACTGGTGCCTCTGCTACCAGGATTCTTGTGGCCTGCTATGCCCTATTCTTTCTGTAAGCAGTGTCCTACTTTCTTGACACTCGGGACGATGAGAGGTGTCCTCTAGTACTTAGAATCTTCTTTCTTCATACAAAGTTACTTCGTGTGGCATTTAATTCTCTTTGCAGAGGTTTTAGGAAATAAAGTAAAAAGAGACTATTCTCTCCTTCAGGTTGCAGTGTTAAGCCTGGGAGCTGTTATAAAATGAACACAAAACTTAGTTTATGGCCTCATTTGCTGAGTGAAGTCTTTCATTAAGACTTTTTTTCCACTTTTGTTTTTCAACAGTAGGCTTAGCTGAATTTTGATTGACACAACTTTTTGGGAAGTGATAACCTGAAGAAGAAATATCCCAGTCTGACTTTTAAGTGATGGATTGAGTTTTCAGGGCTGGAAGTAGAAAAATTCTCTTCAATTATATATTGGGAGCATTTAGTATTCAAATCTCAGAGCTGACAAGTGACATGGTTTTCAGAACTATTACAGAGAAGAGACATGTGTCATCACACTAGCTTCTTTTTCTGTTGTTGTAGGTGTGTTGAGCCTTTTTACAGGCCTGCCTGAAATGGCATTGTGTGAAGTAGAGAACAGGAGAGAACACTTCTTACATGTATTTTAATGTGCAGATTTATGTGTGAATAGACAGAACACACAATTTTTTAATTTGGAAAAATCACTAAATGCTTTCTTCTTCATTATATGCTATATATTTAGCTCTCTTTCGTCTCTGATCTTCTCTCCGTATCTGTGACAAATCTGAAAAGCCAGTGAGTCTTCCGTGTTTGTTGATTTTTCTTGCTTATTCATGGTAGTAGCTCTGAAATAAAATATTATTGCAATCATTGTTATTTGACTCAGATGTTTTTTTGTTTCTAATGGTGTAGAATTATGAACGCTTGCTTAAATGCTTCTCAGTCAAAGTAGACTCCTGGAGTAGACTCCTATGTTGAAATTTCATGTTACTTAAGTACAGTCATTGAAATGATATTGAGACTTCTTTCATATGGGATTAAAATATTCATCAATTGTCAAATAATAATTCATACATTCTAACAGTTCATAACCATTTCTTAAATGTTAAAAACAAAGGGAAGCTATATTTTTTATTGTAAACTCAGAGTAGAGTTGTCAAACTCAAGTTTTATTAATTTGGGACATCATGTTTCCTGGAAAATACTGAACTGGCTTTTTGAACTTCTCCAAGTTGGTATTTGGAGTAGATGCAATGATTTTGAAGTTACCGTGCTATGGTAAACTCTTGCTATCGCTTCTTGTGTAGATATTTTGTCAACAATGTTACATGTAAATATGCTGTAAATTAATTGTTTTATTTAATAGCAGGAATTGAAGGTGGTCCTGTTGGTGACATAAGAAAACTTAGTGCACCTATTAACATAAAATCAGGCACAGAAATCAAGTGTTACTATGTTGGTTCTAGCTAAGTGTTGTGCTCCAGCTGTAGTGATTTGAAGGTCTTTACCTCTTTATTTATCTAAAAATTCCTACACTCTGGAGAAGGGGGTATTATCCTAGCAGATGTTGAAGAAATGTAGACATATTGCAGTTATCCCAAAACTCAGGGGAATAAGTAATATGCTGATGCAGGGTTTCTATGCTTTCAAAACATGGTGTCTCTGAATATGTTTGGTACAAGTTAATCTGCTGGACTAATGATCCCACTGCATTCTGTGCTGCATAGTGAAATGTTAATGTATCTTGGTTGTTGTATTTCCTTTCATTCACAGTGAGGACTATGTGTTAGGGAGGACTGTCTTTCAGTCTCACTGTCAAAATGAATGTGTTGTTTTTGTTCTGGTTCACTTACTTGACCAATCTTTTTGTTCAAGCAATTAATCTATTTCAAGTTCTGCTTAGTCTAAATGCAATGATAATTTTTGTTCAGTGAACCATCATTGGATCATAGCTTCAGCCAGACTGATGAGGATTCATCACGTCCTATTCCTGTTTGGTTTTACTTAGTCTTCACTCTGAAAAAATCCTATTTTGTTAAGAGTTGACATATTTAAAATTTAACCAAAGGATCTTACTATAGAAAATTTTTTTGGCAAGTGAAAATAAGAGCTAAATAAAAGAGAAGCTGAGGGAAATGCTGGAATGTGCTGAAGCAATCTGTCTTTCTTCACCATTGTGGTTAGTGTCTGCTGTTACACAGTAGGAGACAGTTTTTGTCTGTCTTACTCAGAGAATTGGAAGGGTTGTAGCCCCTAGGTCCCTTTGACAGTGGGATCACGTCACACAATGTGGGCACATTGCAGATTCAGTCTTCTGTTCTTGTTTGAATTTGGTTTACATCTGCAGTTGATGTTCTACAGAGCTACTACAGTTCTTCCTGTATTAGATTCTTCTGATTCTTCTCAAATGTAATTTTTAAGCATGCAGGAGCTCACTCATACAGTGGTTAATAGTTGAATCTTCTGCTGTACCTTTGGTTAGAGAGCTCCAAACTCCAGGTTGTAGTAAGTTATGTACCTCCTTGTATGGCTGTGTATTGATCTTGCTTGTGGTGGTTCTTGGTAAAAGTGTTGGTCGGATCTGGAAATCTTAGGATACTTGAATTTGTTATGTGTCTCAGTGTGCATGTGTTCCAAAGTTTTAAACATCAGTGGGTGACTACAACTTTCCTGACATCTG
>VZTY01022887.1:10967-31797 GCA_013400935.1 Turnix velox
GGCCGAGGGACGAGCTGCCCGCCCCATGGCCGGGGTGGCGGGTGCGGGAACCGGAGCGGAGCGGCCCCGCAGCTTTTCCTTTGCCCCATCTCTATGTTCAGGCTGGAGAGAAGAAAGAAATTCTTTCCTGTGAGGGTGGTGAGACAGTGGGACAGCCTACCCAGAGGCTGTGGATGCCCCCTCAATCCCTGGAGGTGTTTAAGGCCAGGCTGGATGAGGCACTGAGCAACCTGGTGTAGTGGGAGGTGTCTCTGCCCATGGCAGGGGGGTTGGAACTAGATGATCTTCGAGGTCCCTTCTAACCCAAACTAGTGGTTCTATGACTCCAGTGGTCTCGGTACCTGAGAACCTTCAGAGCTGGGTCCTCAGTGTGGTTTTTCCCTTGGTTAGAAAGGGAGAGGCATTCCCTAGCAAGAGGCTGCCTGTGCCTCATCTTGCTTTTGCAATATAAAACCATCAGCAAACTTATGAGTAAGTGTCTGGGTTTTGGTTTTTTTTTTTTTATTTTGGAATAAGAAGGAGAAACTCATCATTTTGTAACATGCTTTTGTCATGGCAAACAGTGCTCTTGCCTGAGACAGTATTGCAGCTCCTGTCACTGCAGAGAACAGCTCAGGTACCTGTTGCTGAGGCTGTTGAAGTCCTGTGTGAATACAAATGATTCTGTTGATTCTAGCCCAGTGTGTCTGACAGTACTTTGTTGGAGGTACATCAAGCTGCTAACAAATTGACCTTCGTGGTAGCTTTCTCTGTGCTCTCCTCTTGGCTTGAAAAGAACAGAATAGTCCAGTTTTTGGCACATCTCTCAGCATGTCTTCGTCTCACATCTGCAACAGAGACGGAATGAGATTTGTGAGGATGAGCTTCATTTCCAATCTGCAGGGGTCTAGTGAAGCAGTAATATCCAATGTGGAAAGGGTGAGTGTCAGGAGGATGGAGCCAGGCTCTTCTCAGTGACCTCCAATGATAGGTCTTGGGGCAATGGGGGCAAACTGGAACTCGGGGGGTTCTACAGGAATATGAGAAGAAAATTTGTCAGGGTGAGGGTGAGAGAAGAGTGTCCCAGGATGCCCAAAAAGGGTGTGGGGGCTCCTTCTCTGGAGACATTCAAGACCCTGCCTGGATGCCTTCCTGTGTGACCTGATCTGGGTGTTCCTGCTCTGGCAGGGGGATGGGACTAGAAGATCTCCTGAGTCCCTTCCAATCCCTGACATTCTGTGATTCTGTGATACTTGGCCTGTGACAGGGCTGGGTTATGGTGAGAACAGTGGGGGAGGCAGAGTTTCTCTTTTACTGCTCATTGCCTTTAGAACATCCTTTCTTCACTTAGAACCTGCCCTTTGCTTCAAAGGCTTCCTTGAGTCCTGTAGCAGTAAATGCAACATAAACACTGTTTTGAATAATGTCACATCCCATGTGTATTTGGAATTTGTTTTTGGAAACTTAACCTGAGCAATTTATTTGTAACAGAATTCCAGTCCCAACCTGCCCAGATGACTAAATAACAACAAAAAAACGTGACCAAACCCCGTGTGTGGCTTTCCTTTGCAGGCTCCTGGAGCTCTTCCTGCTTAGGTGTGGTGACTTTTGAACCATAGGTAGAGCATGTGAACTTTTTCCAAAGGCCCTAAACTCATCAAGTGTTGAAGCAGAGGTGATTCCTTGGCTGCTCAAAGAAGAGCAGACAGGAGGAAAAGCTCAATTCTTCCTTCTTGCTTCTGCCCAAAATAGAAATATGAGTCATTGGAGTTCTGAAGCTTAGTAGTGTGGGTGTTTGCATGTGTTGTCACAATAACCTAATTTCTTAGTAATTTAAGACTAGCCAATCCCAAAATGATGGGAAAGTGGGAGGAATGATCTAATCAGTCTCTCCCAGTCATAACTTCATGATGGACAAGAGATAAAATGAGCAACTGGGTTTGTGAAATGGGCTTCCCTTACTCTCTATTGAGAGATACTCACTTTTCATATTGGGTGCCTTTGCCCTTTTTCTTTTTAAATTAAAAAGTAAAGGAACAGTGTAACCACCCCCAGAGTGGCCAGGCCACGTTGCAAGGTCTTAATACTTTGACTTTAGGTTCTTAATTTTAATCTGGTATAGTCCCGATTTCAGGACTTTTCTAATGCTTTCAAAAAGATGTTGCAGACCTTTACAGAAATTAATAGATGGAACATCATCGTAAATCACCAGCAGGAGGGTGTCTGTGTGCATCACTGGTGAGTTTCTCTCTCATCACTGGCATTGTCTACAGCCAGTTTGAAAACTGAGGAGTGGGCTTGTGCTGCTGTTGAGACACTTGGCTTATTCACAGAATCACAGAATATCAGGGATTGGAAGGGACCTCAAGAGATCATCTAGTCACATCCTGCTGGAGCAGGAACACCCAGATCAGGTCACACAGGAAGGCATCCAGGCAGGGTCTTGAATGTCTCCAGGGAAGGAGACCTCACACCCTCTTTGGGCAGCCTGGGACACTCTCACCCTGACAAAGTTTTTTCTCCTGTTTCTGTGGAACCTCCTGTGTTCCAGCTTGCACCCATTGCCCCTTGTCTGATCATTAGAGGTCACTGAGAGGAGCCTGTCTCCATCCTCCTGACAATCACTCTTTCCATATTTATAAACATCGATGAGGTCACCACCCCTCAGTCTCCTCTTCTCCAAGCTAAAGAGACCCAGCTCCCTCAGCTGTTCCTCATATTCATACAATGGTTTGGGTTGGAAGGCACCTTGAAGATCATCTAGTTCCAACCCCCTTGCCATGGGCAGAGACACCTCCCCCTAGACCAGGTTGATCATTTGATCTCTTTTAGTAGACAGAAGTGCTTTGCTCTAGGTCCCTGTAACTGGTAGCAGGACTTTCTGGTCTCTTGGGGCTTGAGACAAAACCTACTGCAGCCCTGTGGTGAGGAGGACCAGCAGGGAGCTGTGGGCACTTCCCCCAACTGCCCTGTTGCAATTTCTGGGCGTTAGCCTCCAAAGCCTGCAGCCTTCTGGTGTCAGTGTGGGTCCTTCAGCTTGTGCTATCTTCTCTTTTGTTTTAGGAAGTCACTGTGGCCTCTCCAGGACAGTTGGCAAATAGTATTTTTACTTTAGGAACAAGCACAGCTGCAGGGCAGGGTAATAACTTTGTAATGATTTATTTACTTTAAAAAAAAAAAGTAAAAATGGGTTGTTTTCTGTCAGTGGCTCTTTGACAGCACATCTGTCCCCCTGAAAATGTGATGTGAACTTCCTGTGGTATTGCAAGTGCTGTTACTGCAGCAGTTCCCAGCTCTGTCTTACAGAGGAGCTTCCAGTCTGTTTCTGAACTGTGCAATTTGTTGTCCCACTGGTGAGTGGTGGGATCAGATGAGAACCACTGGGTTCCAGAGCTGTAACCTGGGACTGAATGAGTAGCAGCAACCCTCCTTTGTTTTTCTCTCCTTTGATTCAGGTGTTTCCATGACTCAGAACTTCCTTCTCCCTCAGTAACAACTGACTGTAGGGGATGTCTTTGTCACCCACTCACATTCCCCTAGTTCAGCTCTGCTGTCTCCACTTAAAACACAGATATTCCCAAGGCATTAAAAGCAGCTCCATCTTAGTCAGGAAGCCAGTCCTGGGGAAGAGCTGAGTGATGCTGCAGGAAATGCAATGTCTGCACTGTGTTGCATTGGGAATGCTCCACTTGGGGTTTGTTATAAGCTGCTGATGTAGAGATGAGTGGAACTTCACCAGCCTCGCTCTGTAGGACAGTTTCAGTGTCCCTCTCTGTCTCCCCTGGAGTCACAACATTGTGTTACAGAACAGTTGCTGGGAAAATAATTACATGGATACACACTGCAGCTCCCAGAAACAGATGAGTTGTCACCCTGTATTGGTGGTGTTTTATACAGAGATAGATATTTCCTCATTTGCTAATTACCCCAGTGAAGTATTTGCTGCACAAGGTGGCAGCTTATTAGTGCTGTCACTTCACCACAGTCAGCTCTGACAGTGCAAAGCTAAGTGATGCACTGAGGGGAGAAGGGAATAGAGTTAAGGTTGATCAAAGGGCAGGAGCATCTCCCTTCTGGGGACAGGCTGAAGGAGTTGGGGTTGTTCAGCCTGGAGAAGGCTCAGGGGGAACCTCATAGTAGCCTCACAATACCTGAAGGGGGCTACAGAAAGGCTGGGGTAGGACTTTTCAAAAGGGTCCAGAATGGCAAGTCTAGGAGGAATGGATGTAAATTGGAAGAGAGGAGGTTTAGGCTGGAGAGAAGAAGTTCTTCCCTGTGAGGGTGGTGAGACACTGGAAGAGGTTGCCCAGAGGGGCTGTGGATGCCCCCTCAATCCCTGGAGGTGTTTAAGGCCAGGTTGGATGATGCACTGAGCAACCTGGTGTAGTGGGAGGTGTCCCTGCCCATGGCAGGAGGGTTGGAACTAGATGATCTTGAAGGTCCCTTCCAACCCAAACCATTCTATGATTCTATTCTAATTTAAAAGTTGAATGGATATAGTTCATGAATATAGCTAATCGAAAACTATCTATTTCAATATGTTTTATGAAAAGCATCCATTTCAGTATGATATTGCTGTAATTCATTACATTCTCATTAACCACTCTCCAAATGTAAACATATGTAAACAAGAACTTTTTCATTACAAAATCTTGAAGTGCCTGTATTTTGGGTTGGGGGGGAGTAGGGTTTTTGTGTGCATTTTCTTCCCAGTGCACTGGGGCTGTGACTCTGCTGTCTGTGATTACATGCAAAACAAGTGGGTTGGTTAGTTCACTTTCTACAGTGAGAGGTGCAAAGAACTTTGATGATTTTAACTGGGCTTTTGATGCACTGCATGGAGCCTGTGTGCAGCTGATCTTCTGTCACTCTGCCTCTAGCCACCAGAGCTGTTTCTTAATGATTTGCCCCAGTAACTGCACTCACCCACCAGAGAGTGAAACAGCAGGAGAGGATACTGGTATCTGATGGATTTCAGTAAAAAGCACAAGTGTAGTTTTGTGTGTACAAGTAACTATAAAATAATTTTCCAGATTATTTTAATCTGGTTTCTACTCATTCCCTGGTTTAGATTTAAGTCTGTAATTATTGACAGGAACAGACTCACAATAGAGCATTCTTAAAAGCAGTGTTTGAGAAGCTCCCTGCTGTGGAAATACAGTGGATCATAGTTCAGACAGTTGTCATCACTGTGTGAAGTCAGGTCTAATGAGAAATGGGGGGTTTGCCTCATAATGCCTGTGGGACAACGAAAGTTAAAATGCAAATTTCCTTCCCTCTGCAGCACGTGGCCTGGGATCCAGATGTGCTGGGAATTGCTCCTTTCCTTCCATTGTTTCTCACCTGTCTAAAAAGAATACTGAGAACTTCCCAGTGGCAGGAGAAGCCAGGGTAGAGGACAACTTCTCTGAGCAGTTTTCACTTGGATTCACTAACAAAGCCTGCAAATGGTCTCCAGCTTGAGTTTAACAGTGCAGTTGCCCAGTAATGCCCTCTTTGCCCTCTGGCTCTTGCTTAGATGTGGAGTGTATGTCACAGTTACTGTACATGTGCTGAGTATATGTGCTTTTCACTACAGGGTGCTTTGCATGTGGAATGGAAAATGGATTCCGAGTTTATAATGCAGATCCGCTCAAAGAGAAAGAGAAACAAGGTAAAATGCTCACTTACTGTACCCTGCTCCTTCTGGCTGGGAAGCTCAGCCTCCTCATTTCTTCTCTGCAAGATTCCTGCTCACCTTTCACCATCACTTCTCTGGAGGTCTTTGGATAATGCCTCAAGAAAGGAAGTCCCTGCTGCTCCCAAAGGGACTCTCACTTATGCTACTGCCTGGCCAGATCTTGATGTGCTGTTAACTTGCATAAGGCTGCCTGATCATGGCTTTGTCTCACCTTCCTGCAGAGGCTGAGTTGTGCCAGCTGCTGCTCATGTTTGTAGCTGCCTGGTGGGACAAAAGCTGCTCACTGCTGTGGTGTTACAGCAGGAGAAGTTGTTCTGGATCTTGCCCCCTCCCTGGAGGTATTTAAGGCCAGACTGGATGAGGCACTGAGCAACCTGGTCTAGTGGGAGGTAATAATCATAGAATAATCATAGAATAGTTTGGGTTGGAAGGGACCTTAAAGATCATCTAGTTCCAACCCCCCTGCCATAGGCAGGGACACCTCCCACTAGACAATGTGAGGCCTCACTGCTCCTCCAGTGTGTGTTCAGGGGCAGAGGGTTGGAACTAGATGGTTTTCAAGGTCACTTCCAACCCAAACCATTCTATGATCTAGTGCAGCAATAGAGAAACCATTTTCTATTCTTAATATTGAATTCTTCCATAAGCACCATATCTTGAGAATATAATCTGTGATAAAGTGCTCAAAGGATCAGAATTCAGGTTCAAACCCTGCTGAGTTCCTTATCAGAACTCCCCCTCCCAGTAGCTCCAGAAATGCTTCCAGAGACATCTCTGATGACTCAGATTGCCTTTCTCCTGTGGATTTGAGAGCTCAGGCTGTACTGCCTGCAGTGGCACACAGAGAAATCTTGTTTGACTTTCATGTATATTTAAACCTACCTGAGGTGGTCTCAGATGGAGCTTGTCTGTCTGATTTCTGTAACCCAGTATGAAACCAAGTCTTATCTGGTAGACACTGGCTTGTCTGGCTTATCAGGTGTTCCATGGGGCTCCCCATCCTATCATCACCTATCAGAAATATAAAGATAAAATGTCTGCTGTAACACAGATCCAGAACACATTGCACATTCTTAAGCTGTTCCTGAGTTATCATTCATAAATATTTTAGGGCTTTTTATTATGGTGGTAATACTTTTTCATCAAAACACACCGTCAGGGTTTTAGTGCTTTAATGGAGTTAAGAGGAGGATCTGGTAGAGGAGGGAGTGTCCAAATACAACCAAATACAGGAAGGAAATGCAGCAGTCCAAAGTGGTGTTGAAGAAACCACAGACACTTGTATCAAATCCAAGGTTTTACTGCTCCAGTGTGAGTTTCCTTTCAGGCATTTACCTTCAATATTGTGTAGTGGAGTCCCATCACAAATCCCTCCTCCAGCTGTACTGCTGTGCTGCTTATCATCCTGTCCTTCATGTCTGCCTCTCTCTGTTATAGTGCTCCCTCCCAGCACCTTGGTGTTTCTGCTCTTCCCTGTTTCTGCCAGTGGGTCTCTCCTGAGCCCTTGTGAAATTCCAGCTTTGAAATAATTTCCTCCTTCTGTCAACCTTTCCTGCTGCAGCCTGGGAGTGTGCAGGGGGGTTGGACAGTTTTACAAGTAAAACAAGTCTGTGTTTTCAGGTCGGTCAGGGTAGGAAGATCTGACTCCTCTCAGATGTTTGACAGAAGTCAAAGGCAAAGCTTTTCCTGTACTGGTGATAACAATGAGATAGTATTTGAACAGGTTCTGTCACTTTTAAATAACATATATTTGTGTTTCAGAGTTCCTAGAGGGTGGTGTCGGCCATGTGGAAATGTTGTTCCGTTGCAACTATTTAGCTCTAGTGGGTGGAGGGAAGAAGCCCAAGTACCCCCCTAACAAAGGTGAGTCTGCTCCATTTTTGCCTTGTCTGTGTGAAACTGCCCAAAGAGCTCCCAGTACAGATGCCTTGAGCTGGGTTGGACATCCTCAGTGCTGGCTGAAGGGGATGTTGCAGCTGGATGAGCAGAGGTGGTGGGGTGTGTTGCAGTGCTGCTGTTGCAGTGTCACCAGGCAGCTCCCTGCAGTGACCAGGCTCTGAGACAGTGACAAAGTCTGTGCTTCCCATGAGCAACTCTGCAGAGACCTACAGCTCAGTAGCCTGCAGGTGGGGAAGCTGACAAGTGTTTTCCAGATTGCTGCTGCTTTTGTCTTTTACTGCTGCTTTATTTCTCTGCTAATCCTCAGAGGGAAACACAAAAGCTGCTTGTCTTTTGGAAAAATGTATTTTTATTGTCAGCTTTTGCAGTTCAAGTTTACGAGCTGCTGCCTGCAGGAGTTAGAGCACAAAGCCTGAGTTGCTCTGCAGCAGCTGAAAACCTTCTGGGCAGCAGGATGCTGGTCTGTAACTGTTCAGCTACTGGATGGTCCTCTTTAAACCACTGGAGGTGATATCCAGGCTGGATGAGGCACTGAGCAACCTGGTGTAGTGGGAGGTGTCCCTGCCCATGGCAGAGGGGTTGGAACTAGATGATCTTTAAGTCCCTTCTAATCCAAACCATTCTATGATTCTATATGGATCTCTGGATGTGCCTTGATGATCTAATGAAGTCTCTGTGTTGTTGCAGTGATGATCTGGGATGACCTGAAGAAGAAAACTGTCATTGAGATAGAGTTTTCTACAGAAGTCAAAGCAGTCAAGCTGCGAAGAGACAGGTGGGTACAACAGAGGTGTTCCAAATGCAGAGCCTGGCTTTGGACACTCTCCTTACTCATTTCCAGCTCTTTCTAGAAAGAAAAAACATCCTGCTTTAACAGCCAGATAAACAACACCAGCAACTAAAGATAAATCAGGCTTTTAAGGGCAAGCACTGGATCTACTCTGTTATACTGGTGAAAAGCCTGTGAGACTTTCTGGGCCCCTGATGTGGGGAAATGTTTTTCTGGCTACTGGTTTTTCTAGAGATGGAGGAGTGGGAAAGGAATTTAAGCAAAACCCTGGAGCAAAAGCATCTATTAGTCAGTGGGAGTGTGTGCATGTGTGTGAGTGGAGGAGTTCTGCTGTCACAACTTGGGATAAAAGTGCTTTTCAGGCTCATATTTGCATGTGCTCTGCAAGGCTGGGGAAAAGTAATTTAACCATAGAAACTAGGGAAAGTACATGCTTCATCTTCAAATAATTTAATGAATTAAACTTTCCGAGTCAGTTGAAAGCCTTTGCAGACCTGAACTGCTATGTAAGTCCCTGTTTTTCCCACTCCAAGTCATGGGAGTTTCTTGTCTCTTTCAGAATTGTGGTTGTCTTGGACTCAATGATTAAAGTTTTCACCTTCACACACAATCCCCACCAGCTGCACGTCTTTGAAACCTGCTACAACCCTAAAGGTGAGCTCTGTGTGTGTGTGGGGGGGAGAAATTTATTCTGTTCTTGATATGCTGTTCATCTTTAGCTGCCCAAATCAGCAGCTGCCCAAATCATTTAGTAAGTCATCAAACAGTTCACATACTGCCATGTACTCACACCCTTTGGAGATGCATTTGTTTGTATAAAATGGTGATTAAGGTTTATTAATAGTTGGCAAAGAAAAGCTTTTTCATGTACTCCTGTTAGAGATTTGATTTCTGTAAGAGTTAGGTGCTTTCTTCTGCACAGAATCGGTAAAGGTGATGTATTTTGTGCTGAAAGCTGAATTGCAGACTCCACTGAAGTGATTCATTCCTCTTTTCCAGTAGAGCTAGAACTGTCAGGCAATCTGTCCTTTATAGTGTCAGAAAGAGCTGACTCAGCAAACTGATCCTGTTCTCTTTGAACAGCAAGGGCTGTGCAGTGCCCCCAGCAGAGGCTCCAGGTGGGTTGGGAGGGACTGAAGGACAGTTAGAAAACAATGGAGCCAAACTCTTCTTGATCTCACCAGGCAGCAGCACAATGGTGGTATCTCAGGAGGATCAGCTTGTACTTCAGGAAGATGTTTGCACCACCAGGAGGTTCCTTAGGTTCACAGTCTCCATTTTGGAAGGCTTTGAAGTCTGTTAGAAGCAAACATGGGTCTGGTGGCTGTTCCCTGGGCAGCACAGCCCAGAGGTCCAGTGAGGTGATGTGCTTGCAGTGACAGGAGGATGTTGTTCCTTGTCACACCCAGACATTGCTTCATCAGCTTTGGGCTGAGCATGCAGGAGCTTGGGTGGTGTATGCAGAGCACCTGGGATTTACCTGAAATGGTCTGAAAGAAGTTATGAAGAAAAAAAAAACAACCCAGGGCAAGTGCCATAAGAAAATAGTTCAAAGATAAATTAGTAACAATCAGTTTTACTGATGGAGGAGAAGCTAAACCTGTTATAAACTCTTACTTTAAGGAGGCTTTTTAAAATATTTTTTTAACTAGCTTTCCTGTAACAGACTGATGGCGCTGATCTCTGGAAACATCCAGATTTTGGATAACCACAATTAATTTCTTCAAAATCAAGTGATAAGAGAAAGAAGTTAAAAATATGCTACAGTCCTACTTCTCTGTGTGCTGTTTTGGGATACTGCAATAGCCACTGAAATGAAATTCTGATTTACTGCATGTATATAATTCTGCATAGACACACTCTCCTGTTCTATCTCCTAAATAATCCAGTTTGTTTCATCCAATGACAGGACTCGGGGCAATGGGTGCAGCTGGAACACAGGAGGTTCCACAGAAATAGGAGAAAAAACTTTGTCAGGGTGAGAGAAGAGTGTCCCAGGCTGCCCAGAGAGGGTGTGGGGTCTCCTTCTCTGGAGACATTCAAACCCCACCTGGACACCTTCCTGTGGGACCTCATCTGGGTGTTCCTGCTCTGGCAGGGGGATGGGACTCCATGATCTCTTGAGGTCCCTTCCAATCCCTGACATTCTGTGATTCTGTGCTATTACTGATAATGTAGAAATCATGTTTGAGGACTTCATTGGGTTGTGGGATGACTCAGTTATTAATGTATGTACTTCTTTCTCTGTCTTCCAGGTCTCTGTGTCCTTTGTCCAAATAGTAACAATTCTCTGCTGGCGTTCCCTGGGACACACACTGGGCACGTGCAGATCGTGGATCTTGCTAACACAGAAAAGCCTCCCGTGGACATCCCGGCTCACGAAGGAGTTTTGAGCTGTATAGCTTTGAACCTGCAGGGAACAAGAATTGCCACAGCATCAGAAAAAGTAAGAGTAATCTCCTCCTGCCTCTGCCTTACCACATGTTCTAGTGTAGGGAGTCCTAAAATAGGAAGTGGCATTGACATGACTACCTGGGTGTATAAGGAGAGTTGTGGGTGACAGCGTGTGCCCATTCTTCATCAGGTGAAAGTACTCCTGAACTGCTGGTGGCTTTGTCTGGGGCACACCGACTTGTTTCACATCACTGCTGTTAAGCTTAGTTAGCTCTAAAGAAAGTAATTTTTAATGTGTATTCTGCCTGTAACCTGACTCACCTGTGGGCTCTCAGATTTGGTTCAATAGAGATAACAAGCAGGCAGAAGGTAACCAGTTCTAGGTTACTTCAGCTGAACTAAAGGTCAGGCCAGACCACCCACAGCCTGATGCATTCATGGAAAAAAAGGTTGCCAAGAGAAATCATAGAATCACAGAATGGTTTGGGTTGGAAGAGACATTGAAGTTCATCTAGTTCCAACCCCTCTGCCATGGGCAGGGACATCTCTCACAAGATCTGGGTTGCTCAATGCCTCATCCAGCCTGGCCTTAAACACCTCCAGGGACTGAGGGGACATCCACAGCCTCTCTGGGCAACCTCTTCCTCTGATTTTTCTTAATCACAGCAAAGAACTTTCTTCTCTCCAGCCTAAATCTCCCCAATTTACATCCATTACTCCTAGTCCTGCCATCCTAGACCCTATCCAAAAGTCTTACCCCAGCCTTTTTATAGCCCCCTTCAGCTGCTGAGAAGCTACTCTGAGGTCTCCCCTGAGCCTTCTCTTCTCCAGGCTGAGCAACCCCAATTCCTTCAGCCTGTCCTCATAATCAAAACTGGTTCTGGGCAGTACTGGCCATAGGAGCAATGAGATGACTCTCAGAACACTGTACACTAATCCTGTCACCTCTGCAAACCAGTACCAAGGTGGCACATTATTGAGCAGCTGAGTAACACAGCTGTACACTAAAGCATTCCAGAGGTGTGATGGTGTGTGGGGCAAATGGATACTCTTCCCAAAAACTGTCATTCAGAGAGGTCTCCTCTCAGATCTATCAAGATGAAAAAGCTGATTGCATACATGGGGGCAGCCTGGGCAGAGAGAATTACAGGATATAGAGAGTCTTTTGCTTTTCCTAATACAATGCTTAATTCTTTCTCTAGGGGACCCTCATAAGAATATTTGATACTTCATCAGGGCATTTAATCCAGGAGCTAAGGAGAGGATCACAGGCAGCCAATATATACTGGTATGTCTCGTTGCTTCTGCCTTTGCCTGGTGGGCAGTGTTGTGCTGGGAATGACTCAGGGGCTTCAGAGATGACCCAAAGCCTCTTCCAACAGCAGGGCAGAGTTAGGCTGCCCTGGGCAGAGGCAGCTGGAGGGCCCAGGGCTGAGTGGAGCTGCTGTGCTGGTGAGCAGAGGGCAGCAGCCACCAGCTGTGTGAGCCTGGCACAGGCTACAGGGCCTGGGGCTAAAAGGTTGATGGGCCCACTTCTCTGCAGCGAACATTGGGGAGCTGGGGTGGTGCTTTCAATTCCCCCAGAGATGAGGATGAGAACATGGGGCCAGTGGAGCATTTATTACAGCACTGCTCTGCATGAGGGAGCCCAAGGTAGAGGTTTGACTAATTCAGTGCTGAACTGTTCTCCCAAGAGAGGGAAAACTTCCATCCCTCTACTGGGCATCTCTTGAAGTCAGAGTGGTGCATGTTTATTCAGTACCTGCCTCCTCCTGGCAGTAGAGGTTGTGGCTTTTCTTCCAGCAGAAGTGTCAGGATGGCCCACACAGTTGGTTTCCAGGTCAGGGCAACCTGCTGCACAGCTGGTCCTCACACAACAGCTCCTCTCCCTGCCAGGGGCTGTTCCTGCTGTCAGTGAAAGTGTCAGTTCCTCCAGGTGAGGAGCTGTTAACACCTCAGCTGGCAGCTGCAGGAGCAGTCTCACAGGCAGCAGGAGCTGTGGCTGTGTTCCAGTAGACACTCTCTGTGTTCTCTACAGCATTAACTTCAATCAAGATGCTTCCCTAATCTGCGTATCCAGTGACCATGGCACAGTACATATTTTTGCTGCAGAAGACCCTAAAAGAAATAAGCAGTCAAGGTAGGCTCTGAGCCCTTCTGAAACCTTCATGGGGAGCTTGGGATGTGCTGGGCCCTTTTAATAGTTTAAATTACCAGTGTTGTCAAAGCTGGAGCTAATCCCTGCACTGCTGCACGTAGTGAAATTACTCTGTGCTTGAGAGAAGTTGCAGATTCAGGGTCCCTCTTCCCTAGAAGAGGAATCACATGTTACTTCATAGTTAGCAGAAGTAAATAAAAAGATGAGAAATCATAGAATGGTTTGGGTTTGAAGTGACCTTAAAGATCATCTAGTTCCAACCCCCCTGCTATGGGCAGGGACACCTCCCACTCCACCAGGTTGCTCAAGGTCACAGTGTCTGTCACTTGCCCAGCAGAGGAAGGACAAGGAGTTTGCAGTGTCTGGGGGTAAATTGCTGCCTCTTGCTCTGCTTCATCACCTCCCTGCAAAGACTCATCCCACCCAAAGAACCCAACACAAGCATTAATAATAGCTGTTAGTGTGAACTCTGTGAGCTGTTCAAACATACCTGAAGTTCTCAGTCACCTCTAGCCAACACCTTATTATGTTTTTTTCTCTTCTCTTTCAGTTTGGCCTCTGCCACCTTTCTCCCCAAATACTTCAGTTCCAAATGGAGTTTTTCCAAATTTCAGGTTCCCTCAGGCTCTCCGTGCATTTGTGCCTTTGGAACAGAGCCAAATGCTGTCATAGGTGAGTGCTGGAGGCTTCCCCGAGTTATCCCTGGAACACCAGCTGAACTACACTGTCCCTGAGCAGGAGGGACTGCTGGGGTGGGACTGTCCCTGTAGCTCTCACTGCCTGGCAGTGTGAGGGATCCACTAGTGGCCAGGGTGGGTACAGCACTGGGCTCCCCTACAGGAGCACTGGTTTTCCTGGGGTTCCCCCAGAGTTTCTCCCTCTTCCCCTGGCTCCATAGTTTACCTGCAGCTGGAGGGGTGGAACTGCAGCCCTGCAGCAGCTGAACTGAAGGTGACTTTGTTTGTGTTGCAGCAATATGTGCAGATGGCAGCTACTACAAGTTCTTATTCAACCAAAAAGGAGAATGCTCAAGGGATGTCTATGCTCAGTTTCTAGAAATGACAGACGACAAGCTCTGACTGAGCTGAGGGAGTGCATGGGTCAAAGCACTGCCTCAGCTGTTCCACATCTTTGGAAGGACAGTGTATGATTGTCCCACACTGATCAAGTTTAGCAGCAGACCTCACTGAGAAGCCTGGCCCGACGTGCTCAGAACAAGCTCTGAAGTAGTGGACTGCACATGTTTATTCTCATTTCTGCAAGTATTCATCATTAAAGTCTCTTTGGGTTACTGTCATCAACTCAAGTTTTCAAGATGTGGCTTTCAAAAAGCTTGTGCCTATTGGGTTTCTCATCATCTCAACTGTGAAATGACTTCAGATTCAACGTTGAGTGCCTGCCCCTCCGAACAACACACAGGGGGCTGTACAGGTGCACAACTGGCCTTAGAAAAAAAGATGTGAAAACAGAAGATTTTAGGCATTGCCTGAAATGAGTGGGTGGGAGTGGGAGGAATACTATAGGGATCATGCCAATAAACCCCCCTGGCTGGGCTAGGAGCTGCAGTGCTGCCTCCCTCCTCCCTGGGCACACCTTGGAGCAGGAGAGGAGAAGCACAGAGCCAGAGACAGCTGTAGCTTGTACCTCTGAGCTGGTGTGTGGGGCAGAGGGGGAGGTGGTGGTGCTGTGGCCACAGGATGCTGCTCACCTACACCCGGGGTGTTGGCTGAGCAATCAGACCTCATTGTCAGAGGTGCCAAACTGTACATAGTAGCTGAAGGCACATTGAGGCACTGGCTGACCCAACCAACCTCTCTGGGGTGCAGAGAGCAGGCAGCTGGGGCACAGGGAGCTCCTGTAGATGTAGAGCTGACTCCTTCTGTACTGAAACAGCCATTCCAGGTGTAAAAACCACCCTTGGTACCAGTGTTGTGGCAGCTGCACTGACTGCTTGCAACTGGAAGACTGGACAGGCCACTTCCACATCTGGCTCAATATAGGAAGGAGGTGGCATGAAGTCTGTACATCTCTGCAATGGCTTTAAACTTGCAAACTTTTTTCTTTCTTTTTTTTTATTTTTATTTGAGATGTTGCATACTAAATCCTGTTGGCCTAGGGACAGTTAGGTTAGACTAAACCAACTGACTTGTAAACTCTTTCCCAAAACTTTTCTATGGCAATTCATGTTTTCTGCTAAACTAAGGCACCAGATCATAAATCCAGAAACTGAAATAGACACAAGCTCTCCATTTATAGCACCAAATACCTGGGGGAGAGAAGTCTTGCTCTTCTGAAATTTAATTTCACAGATGCTTCAAGTCCAAGATGCCCATTCCCTCTGAGATTTAGCTGCAAACTCTCTCAATCTGACAAGTTTCTTAGTGTCACGTAACATACTAAGGTCTAACTTCTACGCAGATTTTGATGTCAAGGTTGCATGTTGCTTTTATGTGTATTTAATCACAGAAATTGTTTTGCACACTTATTTGTAATATGTTATTTCTTTTAAATAAAAGTGACTAATTTTGCTGTATTCACCGATGATCACCAACCAGCCTTCCCATTGCTGGAGGGTTTGGGGAATAACTGAAGAAACAGCAGTGGTGGCTGAAGGACAGAAAGGCAAACACAGAACTATATAAATTACTACCTGGGACAGGGAGGTTGGTGTTTACACCAAAACAAGTCCAACTTCCAGAGCAAACCAGTCCTTACTAAGCTCTGCTCACTTCTCCTCTGAACCTTCTTACCTTTTTCCTGCTGTTGCTGGTGCCTGACTCCCTGGAAACCACAAGGAAAGCATTAGAAACCCTTCTCCAAGGATAATTTAAATCCTCCTGCTGGGGCAGTTGAAAGTTTTTTAGGATCCAGACACCTGAGGTCTCTTTAAAGAGCAAAGAAAATACTTAACTAAAACACTAAGCCTTCCACAGTGTTTTAAAGGTTGTGTGTATCTTAATCTGCTAAAGCACCCTCATCCTTCCATTAAAATTATCTTGCAGTTAATAAGGGATACTGCAGCTTGTTTCTTGAGTGATTAAAATTCTACTGAACTTATAAAACTTCCCCTAAACATCTGTTTTAGTGTGACAAGAATTAAATTTACACTAATTACACACAGCCAACAGAGCTGTACTAATGACTGAATCCATTTCTACACACCTAAATACACTTTATCTGAAATTCCTTCTTAAATCACTTGCAAATCCTTACCTTTAAGGGCACAGGCTGTTTCACAGGGATCAAAAATGAGGTAAATGCATGGGACTTCTCAGCTCCAGGATGCTCTGCCAGTGCTCCATCACCTCACTTCCTCCTGTTCTGCATCATGGGGCTAATTTTAACCACAATTTGCATTAAGTGGGACAGGAGATAAACATACCTCAGCAACCAGATGGAATAGTATTGCATTGAGTCACTTTTTTTTTTTTAAATAAATAGTACTTTCAAGTATTTGATGGATACATGGTCTACCATGTTGATTTATTTATGATACTGCTTGGCTGCAGTGATGCTCAAATACATTTTGGACTTCTTACAAAGACTCAGCCTTCCTGGGCAGGATGATGAAGCACCACTTGGCTCTGAGAAGAGCTCACACTCAAAAGAAGGTCTAAAAAGCCTGAACAAGTCACCTGCCACCTTTCAAACATATTCCTGGCTCTACAGAAGGCTGTGGAGTAAAAGGGAAGCAAGGCAAGCTGTCAGAAACCTGTGTGGCAAAAGAGGATTAAGTAGATTTTAAAATGTCAAGTCATTAGCTTAAGACAAGTATTACAGGCCAGAGGTCCTACAGCATTTATTCCCTTTAAGTACAGTTGTCTTAACTCTTGGCTACAATCATGGCTCAGGCAGGGCTCTGCTGACTGAAGGGACACAGTTCTCCTGTGATGAAATGGCAGAATTTGCACAAGTAAGTTTAAATAAAACTATTCCTGAAAACCAATTTATTTCAACCAGTATCAGCTATTTAACTACATGGATTATTAATTTGTTCTGTATTTAAAAATAACTAAATACCTCCTCTCCCTCCATTCTGCTGTCTCTCTGCAGCTCCTGTGTGACAGCTGAAACTCCTGAAAAGAAAACTCAAGGCAGTGCAGTAATTTCAATGGTAATTCCAGGTGTTTGTCAGTAGGAGCCATAGAATATGGGGTGTTTCTGTCAGAACCTTTTAAGTATTCACACTAATGTGGAAAAGACAAGATTAATCAGTAAATATGAGTCATGAGGCTAGTTCTTGGATTGGTGGGCCAAGAAGGCTGTGGCAGGCAGTGTGGATTGAAATGTGGAAACACAGTCTTTGTTTTGAACTCACACACAAGAGAATCTACCTCTGTCTTGTTAAACCATTTCAATACATCCATTTTAATGCTTTTTTCTTTTCTTCCCCAAAGGTTGTATTTGTTTAAACAAACCAATGACTCTGGTCTGTAAGAGAGATCCTGTGGGATTTCACACAATAGCCCATTCTTTCTGTTGAAGGAACATGTTCTGCTCTTTCAGCCTTTTAGCAGTTTTGTAGCCCTCCTATGATTTCTTCCCAGCTCCTGGAAATACTGACACAAAACCAGAGCCAGCATTCTAGGAAATTTTTCTAGTACTACAGACAAAAGCATTTCCCCAACTCATGAGAAACAAAAATACTAATACACAGAG
Source organism: Turnix velox (assembly GCA_013400935.1). Taxonomy (NCBI): domain Eukaryota; kingdom Metazoa; phylum Chordata; class Aves; order Charadriiformes; family Turnicidae; genus Turnix; species Turnix velox. The sequence goes on from VZTY01022887.1 coordinate 28,527, forward strand.
AGGATCACAAACCAAAAAGCCATCAATGAAATGCACATCTCATTAAACTTATCTTTAAAAAAAATAATAACCATTCTGCCCCCCTGGGGAGAACTGAGATTACCCACTCTGACCCTAAAGGATTACTCTTTCACACCAATCCATTTGGAAGACTCAGTGTCACTGTGCTGGCCCATGGATACCCACAGCTGCTGCTATAACACCAGCACAGACAGGTCTGTCCTCTCCACAGGCAAGGACAAGCCACTGCCCTGGAGACTCTGCTGCCTCTTCCCAAGCCTGCTGGAACATGGGATCACTGTCACACACAGCTGCATCAAATCCCAAGCTGGCCTAAGGACAGGAAAAGGGGTGGAAGGACGGCAAGGACAGCACACACTGGCAGTGGAGATGAAGGGTTCCAGCACTAGATGTGAATTCATGCTTAGATCTTCTGTGTATTACAATTCTTTTTCAAAGTCATTTTAAAGTTTACACTAAATCTGACCCTGAGCACTGAACAGGCAGCCTAGAAGGAACACAAAATGAAATAATACTTGTATCACAAAACACAAAAGGTATCTGGAAAGGTTCCTCCCAAGGAGAGGTCAAATCTCTCTGATACATTAATCATCTGAAGATATTTTCCATTTGCAGAAGGATCACACTGACCATGGGGCTCCAGAATTAAAGACAGGTCATGGGCATCACCTTGGAAGAAGCAGCACAACAGGAGTGTTGTTGAGCCATCTTGTGGTACCTGTCACTGTGTTAGTAGTAGGAAGCACAGAAATACACAGGCAAACTGGGGAACAGTTGTGGTTGGACAGCCCAACAGCTCAGTAAGGCCTGAGATGTGGGACAGTGGAATCTCCACTAGTTGAAGTGGAGATTATCCCATTGGAGCATTCTTCAGCATCATTAAAAGAACACAGATAAGCACATGTTATTTTTATGCAGGATTATAAGCAGTTTTCTCACATCACACAGCTTTTTCCAAGGCTTTTTCCATCTGAAAAAAGGGAGACCCATTCTTGTGCCAAACTCCACATGCGTGGCAAAGAACACCTCACCATGCTCTCACCTGCCCTCTACTCAGGAGGGCATCACATTCAGCTTCCCTACCCTTAACTCCTCACCTTGGCTCCTTGGCTCTGATAGCACCTCCTGTGGCACTGCCAACACAAACTGGATCAATCACCCCAAAATATACATATTTCAAACACACTTGTTGAGTAATTTCAACTTAGTGATTTGCTGAATAAAATTTAATTTTATTTAAAAAATCTTATACACTATTATTCACCTAGCCCTAGTTGTGAACAGATTCTCACTTCTGAAAATAAACCACATTCTAGTCAATTCATTCAACACCAAATTAAATTACTAGTACTGGATTTTTTTTTTTCTTAAAAAAAGTATGTTAAAACTTTACTTTTTTTTTTTATTTTTAAAACCTCTAAAGAAAATGTTGCCATTTTACAGAAATGTTTCTTTTCAGGTTATGTTTTTTCATTTTTAAAATGCCTGTTATAAATTCAGCTTGTGTAGATTTTTTTTTTTCATAGTTTTTTAATATGTATTATCTGCAGAGACATTGTAACAGTTCCATTTTGTGGATGAACATAGAACTTGTACAGGTTTCTCGTATTTGGTCTTCAGGTAAATAGTTCCCAAAAAGCTGCCTAAATAAACCACTCCAAACTGTTCAGTCCATCATGAAAATACAGGTTTGGTTTTTTTTTTTTCCTTTCATAGTGAGAAAGGAGATATAAATAATGCATCATTGTTACAGAAAATGACAAAACCCAGATTCAAATTAAACCAACTATCTAGCTTTCACTCACCTTACTGCATGAGGAAATAAGACATTGTGTGAATTAAAGACTGAACAGCAGCCTTAGGTTTCAATTTAATTTTGAAATGTAAAGTGGAATCTATTACCACAATTAAAGTGAGAAATTACCAATACATTTTAAAATGTTCAACTGCAGAACACACACTTAGGAAAAAAAAAAAAATTATAATAATAATATGGTAGCCACTGTTAGAAAATCACAACAGCTACTCTTAACGGAGACCTGCAAAGGTCAGTGTTACGGAGAAACTGGTCAGATTAATTTCTACTGATGGGTGCTTAAGCTTAAAAATATTGAATATACCTCTGACAAGATAATTTTTAACTCTCTTTTTAAAAGGACTCGTGATAAAGAATTTCATCTTTCTAAATGAAGAACAGTCCGTTATCTTAAACATACACAATATTAAGCGAGACTCTTGTTTTTTTACTTTAGACTGGAAAAATATGCCAGGGACAGTCAAAGTCAACACAAAGTAACAAACAGCAAAAGGTAGCAGAAAGAGAAACAGATAAGTGCAGCTCTGGTCAAATTCATAGCAGTTCTTTACGTCAGTTAACGGCTCATTTACATTGTAATTTCTAATCAGTTACATGCAAGCCCAAAGAAGCATTTGATCACTACACATGGTAATAAAATTTGATTAAATTTCTCAGGCAACTGCTAAAATATGAAAATTTGCAGATGTAATAAAGTAGCTTTATCTGAACTTTAACAGGACAGACAAAAGTAAATCATTCCGTTGGTTAAAAAAACCCTACATTCAGTTTTTTACCAAACAAAAATTTCACATGAAAAGTATTTGTGTGATTCCAAAGTTTCCGGAGTAGAAATGGAGTGATTTGAAATGTCAAAGACCCCATTATTTTTGCAAAGAAATGAAAATACACCTCAAAAATTTCTAATTCCACATGTGAACAACAAAATACTGCATATCTACCAACAACTGCATCGGGTAGGTCATTATGAAAGGCTAGCTGCCAAGATGTACGAAATGGCTCCTTGCCTCTGTTCCCTTTGAGGAATATACAATCGTTTGAAACCAGTTCACACTAAGCGCTTATCATGCTGCCGTTACACTGAGATACTCAGTCCTTAAAATAATCTGATAAAAGATTTTTTTAAAGCTGCAGCCCTCCCCAACACTGGATTTCTCAGCGTACACAGTTCAGTAGGGGGCAGGGAGGAGCGGGGGTCACAGCCTCAGGAACAAGATGTTTTGCAGTTTGACTTTAAATTACCAAGTTTTAAGGCCACCTGTGTTGGGTTTTTGTTTTTTGTTTTTTTTTCAGTGCTGAAAGTTGAAGTAAGATCACAGGGCCCCTTTCCCCACTGCGTGAGAACATGTTCCAACATTTTAGGTGTTATATTTATAAGTGTCTCCTTTTGGCACCATGGAGCTTGTGTTGGGTGGTTTGTTTTTTTTTTTTTTT
>VZTY01022887.1:31902-70534 GCA_013400935.1 Turnix velox
CTTTATCACTCACTGCCACAGACGGGGTGTCCATGTTAACAGCTATGACTATGCTCTCTCCATCTTCTGTTTTGATACGTTTGAGTTCCTGCTGTTCTGACTGGTCTCCGTTCTGCCGCTTGGTTGGAAGAGACGCCGATGCAGACGCATGGGTTGCTAACATATGCAAAGGACTTGCAGCAGCTGTAAAAAGATAATAAAAACTTTCATTTGTTTTGGGCTTCACAACTTCCACTCAGACTGATAGGTAGTAAAAGGGTTTTGATGAGAGTCAGACCTGAAAGCACATTCTTACTATGAATAGATCAATGTCACAATGGTAGTTGCTCTGGATGTCTGAACTCTCAGATTGTACAAACTCACACACACAGATGTGTGTATGTGTGTAAATACAGACCTAAGTGTGTGAACACAGGCATGATTTTGCCCCTCTACTCAGCTCTTGAGTACTGTGTCCAGTTCTGGAGCCCTCAAAATAAGAAGGACACTGAGATGTTGGAGCAGTGCCAGAAGAGGGCCATGAAGGTGATCAAAGGGCTGGAGCAACTGCCTTATGAAGACAGGCTGAAGGAGTTGGGGTTGTTCAGCCTGGAGAAGAGAAGGCTCAGGGGGGAGCTCAGAGTAGCTTCTCAATACCTGAAGGGGGTCTGCAGAAAGGCTGGGGTAGGACTTTTTAATAGGATATGTGATGGGAGGACTAGAAATAATAGATGTAAATTGGAAGGGGGTAGATTCAGGCTAGACTTAAGAAAGAAATTCTCTACGGTGAGGGTAGTGAAACACTGGAACAGAAAACCTGCCCAGAATAGTTGTGGATGTTCCCTCTCTGGAGGTGTCCAGGATGGACAAGGCACTGAGCAGCCTGATGTGGTGGGAGGTGTCCCTGCATATGGCAGGGGGGTTGGAACTCTATGATCTTTAAGGTCCCTTCCAACCCAAACCATTCTATGACTCTATATATCAATGTACCACACATGTACCTGTGGATGCAGGCACACTTGCAGCCACATACAAACACATTCGTGCTTCTGTGGGCCTAGTTCAACCTTCAGAGACTTTGCCTGAGAACTGTTTCTTGCTGGTTTATGAGTTACTGGAGCAGAGAGACCAGGCCCTGGAACATACCGCACTTGCTGATCACTTATAAGGTATTTGTACCCAGAAATCTTGGACTGAAAACTCCCATCACACCTGTCACATAGAGTGAAACAATGAGAAGCTCCATTCTAATCCATCATTCAATGACACTTCTTAACCAAGCTATCAGGCTTCCCTCCCAAAGAAACTAGGTGAGATTTCAGGGTCCAGGAAAAGACAAAAAGAATTACTTCTTACTTTTAAAATTAACTTTTCAGTGTATTTCACACAACTCTCATATCAACTCACATTCTCCTTTCTGACAAAAAAAGGTACATGTGTGGTCTGACAGCAATTGATGCTGCTTTACTTAAGCTGGAAATGAAGCGGAAGCAGACAGAACACTGACCTACAAATGTCACTGAGTAAAAGAAACAAAACAGATCTTTCACTCCATTATGAAGACTTCAGAGCAGAAACGCAGGTAATAAAATTTATATAAAATAGTCTAAAAATATTTCTGACAATATATGACCAAAAAAAGAAAAAAAAGCTACTTCAGTATCAGATAACATCTCAAAGTGAAACTGTTAAAACAAGCTGCAAGCACCTGCAAAGCAAACCCGAACTGAATAGTCTGTAACAAGTGTGAAGAGATGAAAATGCTGAAGAAGTACTGCTGCCCTCTCAGCCTGACAGCAGCAAGATGCGATTCAGACAAGAAGAATCTCAAAACCTGCAGAGAATTTTTCTGAGATACAGGTTCAACAAAAACAGAGTAAAAAGTAACCATTCACAAAACCAACCCACAAGTTCTGCCTTTTTTTTCCTGTTGGTTGGTTCTTAACAAACCATTTGGGAAGCAGTTACCATTTAATGGTGCTGTTCTATGGGAACTTTAGACCCAGGGTTTAATGAAGAGGGAGGATGAATTGTCACTACTAAATAATGTCCACAACCACAAAGAGAACAACTAACTGCTTAGGTCAAGAGAAACAGTGGATCTTGCCAACAGGGAAGGAACAACTCCTTACAAGGATGCAATCCATGTTTGTTGTAGAACTTAGTTTTCAGCATAACTATGAATGACATGAGACCAGAACTCAAAAACTCAACACACAGAGGTTTTGAAGTACACAAAGCAGCAAAATACCTTGCCATGATACATACCAGCATTGCCTTGTCCCTGTATGGCAGTGGTGATAGGTACTATGTGCGTTCCATTCTGCGTTACAGTTTTTATTGGTAGCTGGTGTTGACCTAGAGGTGCCTGTTGCACTATGGTAACTGTCTGTAAGGGGGTGGTCTGAGATGTCTGAATGATACGACTAGCAGCTCCTATTGTAGCATGACTAATAGCAGGTATAGGCTCCACTTTAACTGAAAAACAGAAGAGAAAACATTGTTAAAAACAAGAAAGTGTGAAAAAACAATTTGCTTTTACTCAGCTGCTCTCAGTGAAAAAGCGCGTGTTTTTATTACTACATCTGAGATGTTATGATACAAAATCTTCACTTTTAGCCAGACATGTCAAGCATTCATCTTGAGGCAAGTTTCAATCAACAGTATTTCTGTATAAAAGAGTAAGCAAAATAACTCACTCCAAAGGTTCTCACCTTTTACTTCTTTGTGGTCTCCATTCTCTTGAGGTTCTACCTTGGGCTGGGTTACCATCGCAGCTTGCGTGACCACTGCCTGTCCAGCTACAGTGTAAGTGTTTGCTGGTGCTAATCCAGTCACATTTGTGACAGACACAGCTGGTATCTGGTGGACAACATGAACTGTCTGAACTACAGGCTGCTGGGATGTTGATGTTGTCACAGGAGTTGCAACAGTGTAGGTGACGGGTTTAATAGTTTGTGGTAGCTGCCGTTGTACAGTAATTAAAACAGGTTGGCTAGATAGAGGTGATCCTAACAACAAAGAGAGAAAAATTAGACTGCAAATTTTAATTATTTAAGTCAGACATTCTTTTAAACCTAATGCTAAAGCCTCAGAGGATTAACGACCTCCCTTCACTAATACCTGAATGATCCCAAAGATAAAAGGGGACAATGCAGATTATGACACATGGCATTCTAAGCCACGTGCTCAAGGAAAGTGCAGTATTAGCTCAGTAAGACACATAAACCTTCCTCCAAATGCCTCTACACTACCAAATCTGTGGTCAATACTCACTTAGTAAAAGTACTTTCCATAGATGGGAACATACATGTGCCTCAGGCACTGTGTGGAGCCCATCTGCATTGGCAAAACCCTCAGCTTCCTAAGCTGGGGAAAGCCTGATGCTTCTGCTTAGGGCCATGCTTGTCTCCACCACTGCTTGGTGATGTTTCTGCAATACCAGAATGCCACCAAGAAAATAGATGGCAAAAGTATATAAGCTAAGGCAAATTAAACAAACACATCCTTATCTCATCATGCTTTACACACTCCCTTAAATGGGCAAATTCTTATCATGCAAATTTATTCTCCTTCCCTTCATTGTTTCTTTTTATGTCCACTTTTGAAGGGATCATACATACGATCACAGATACATGCAAAAGATTTGCTTATTTCTTTAATCTGGGTAAACTAAAGTTTTGTTTTTCCTAAACCAGAAAAAACTCAATGTTTGGAAACAAAGGAACAACTGTAACAGGAGAGCATGGTCCTACCCATGGCAGAGGCACAATCTCTGCTAAGCAACAAAGCAACCAAGGGTGCTCAAACAGCACACAGATAATGCAAGCAAGCAGAATTTCCCTGCTGTTTTACATGTTTAGCAAAGATTCAATATAAAGATGATAAACATTTAACTTTTTTTGCGGGGACATGTGAAGTCTTGGTGGTATTTATATATTAGCCCTCTCCCCTTCCAAACCCCAAAGGCTTATTTCAGGATTCCTCACCTGGGGCACTCTGTGCAAATCGTGCTTCTTGTATTACCGCTAGTTTTGGCTGGATAGCACTAGGCTCAGGTTCCATTGGGACTGGAGATCCTTCCCTGGACAGACTCTCGGGGGTCTGGACTCCACTGGAGTGTGCAGACAACACTCCAGAGTGATTAGGAGATGCTGGGGCACTTCTGTATTTAAAAATGAAAGCAGCAGCTGTTGTGTTTTAACCTCTGAACTGTGAATACAGTGACCTTCTTCTAAAGAGACCATTAATACACATTGCCCACAGGAGGGCACCTCTGCCTTCTGGCAAGTACAGTTACAAGCCAGAGCAGTTGATGGATCTTTTTCAAAGCTGCTGGTAAACCGGGACAAAGTTTAAAAGCAAATTTCAAGTACACTTAATGGAGAAGTAGGGGCTGGATGCTTTCTTAGGGAAACTCTAAACAGTGTATGAAACATTTCTTCTGGTGGAGAAGAATGATGAGCAAGTCTCAGTCTACAGAGACAGTAATTTAACATCTGCACCAGGAAAAAGGCCCTAACTTTAAAAAGGAAATTATTTAAGCCCACATATTTCTCCATCATGGACTCTGCTTGAACATTATCAAACTAAATGCATATTTGTCATTGCTGAGTTCAGTAAAACTGTTGCTGGTATTTGATAATTTTCGTTGTAAGCAGCTTTAAAATGTAGTAGATGGCAGTCAGAAATTTAACATATAATTCTGTAAAAAAATCCCCAAAGGTAGGGCAAGGCTTGCTTACAGTAACAATCTGATAGTTATGCAAACCAAGTCAGTTCTTTAACACTAAAAACAAGCAGTAAGAACAAGCCTAGTGTAAGGGGCAGCCTCCTAGTAACCCATACAGAATTCAAACACTGAGTCTGGTTGAAATTAAATTACTAAACTCGTGACTGTATCCAAAGCTATCAAGTCTGTATTAGCCTGAAGGTTAAACAACAGCCATAGTCTTTTTGATCATCTGTTTTTCCTTACCTAGAAGAGAGTGGTCCCAGAGGGGTTCTAAAGCAAGGTACTCCCCTAGGCCGCCTTTTCCTAAAAGCCTGCTCTATTAATTTGCTTTCAGAGGCAGGGTCTATCCTCCAGAATGAGCCTTTGCCTGGTTCTTCCTGGGAACGTGGTACTTTGATGAAATAACGATTCAGAGAGAGATTGTGACGTATTGAATTCTATGGAACATAAAAAAATATGTAGAATTCATATAACTTTTCCAAGTCAGAATGTGGCCTACTGCAGCAGTTTGTACTACAGGAGACTCGGGGTTCAGCTCTTTTCATTCCTTAATTCAACAGAACTCAGAGCACTACAAAGGCAGTGCCATAAACCTGAAAGGACTCTTGCATTTTTCAAATCTTTCCCAACAATTCAAATAAAAAACACAAGGACATTACTGTGTCCATAACAGGACTCTCATTTAACTCTGTGATGAGAAATTCAGTGATCCCAACAACTATTAGAACACTACCAATAATTGTGCACAGTGCAGTGTGGAAAAAAAAAAAAGAAAAATTATCAGCCTTCAATTACTACACTTCCTCAGGTGTCAAGAAAAAAAATAAGAGTTCATTCTAGGAGGAACAGTAAAATACACCATAAACTGATTCTGGTTTTAAATGATAATTCTGTTTCTGTTCCACAACAGAAAAAGAAAGAACAGGTTAAATTACACAAGTTCCAAAGGCTGCAAGATTGTTGGGAGTTCACCCACAGCCCAGTCTGTCTCAACAAGGAGCCAAGGGTTTAATGTGTCTGAAAAAACAATAAATGGCAGTAGGTCTTTAAACAGCTCTTCAGCCAGATCCTCATTACTCTGGAGTTTGCACATTTATCCTCACTTTGCTGTGACACACACAACTCCTCCATCAGAGAGAGGCAGAAAACTGCTAACACACAAGTGGCTGTGTCTGCACTTGGTTTACACTTTTCCTTTTGTCTGAAGAGATATAAAGCCAAGACCTCTCAACATTTTCACCAAGCAAGAAGAAAATAAAGCTAAGTTTATATACTGAATTACTTGCTGGGCAACAGGGGGAAAAAAATGGAGAAAAAGCTTTGTGTTAACAAAACCTCTTAAAGATTTTCAAAAATCAAATTCGAATCCTGCTCAAATATCCAAGTTCATGACCCTGATGGCAACTCTGGAAAACTTAAAGCAATGATAACCATGTATGGTTTCTAAAATGCAACTGATGAAACCAGAAATGGTTTTCCCTGCCAAAAATTGAAACAGAACTAGAAAGATGCCAAGAACATGCTTATAAATTGTATTTATTTCTCTGTATGCTGGAGTAAAAGAGTAGATCCAAAAGTACCTGCTAAAATAAGTTCACAAAAAACAGACTTCACATCCTCAATAAAATGAGACCTTTATCCTTAATTATATAAGCACCTCAATACTACTTATTAAGGTATAAGATTTGGATACTACATACATGCATGAACTCTATGTTTTGAGTAATATGCACACATATAGCCCCAAATTATTTAAAACATATCTTACATAAGTCACTCTAACTGTAATCTAACACCTGATGGATAAAAGCTAGCACAGCTATTCATACACGAGGTACACTGTGTTAGAGCAGTGCTATATATGGCCACTGACTGAACTGCATCTCATTTTCAGCTTTTCCAATTGTTCTTAGGAATAGGTGTTAATTAATCATTTCAGAATGTCTAAATCTGCTGTGTCTATCACCTCAGGTTTGTGGAATATCATACAACTTAAATGCATACACTGGTTTAAGGCAGAATTCTTCAGCTGTGTGCTCCCATGTATGCACATTTGGATCCATGAGGCTCACCCAGAGCAGCAGCACACAGACAGATGGCCCAGGTGTCTCAGAAGGCAAAGCAAAGAGCACACCAACATTTTGTAAACTAAAACGTATCTGTTAGTATGACTGCGGCCAGGAATCTGCATTGCTTGTGCGAAATGGAAACAAAATTCTTAAGAGACTTCCTAGTCACAACAACAAAGTCCTTCACCAGCCAAACCCTCTGCAAAATGCCTGGAAGTCACATTCCTCACTAACCATGGAGCTCCTATAGGACTGATTCAACTTCCATATAGGCCCTACAACAACTAAGTATGCGATTAATATTTAAAAACCTACTCCTCTACTGAGAAGGCATGTGTTCTTTAGGATTCTACTTAGATAGCAAGGAGGGTATTAACACTTCCTCGCTTTTCCCCTCCCCCAGGTCTCTCCAAATTTTACTTCCCTGAAAATAACTCCAAAGCATGCCTCTGCTGCAGATCATGGCTGTGCTGAGCAGCAGCAGAGTGAAATGGATACTCCATGATGGACAGAGCAGCCTGAGTGTTAGATGGGCAAACGGGCTGGTCCTGCTAATTGTGCTCTTCTGTCCTTTGCTGAAGCTAAAAACAGCAGCAAAGGCACTGAACCTTTATGTCTATCCAGAAAGACTGTGCCAGACTGATTCATACTGGGTTAGTCATCTTGGCAAGGTTGGTCTCTTTAAAAATGAAAAGAAAGCAGACACTGATGCTATGAATTGGAGGGTTTGGTCTAACTCAGCACTGAAACAATGAAGTTCACAAACAGACTACACTGCACTAATAAAAACAGTGCAAGATAATGACAGAAAACACTTTTGATCCTTCAATGTATTGCTTAGTCATGATGGCTGTTTTCAAATAAAACTGAACTTGGAACATTTAATATCTTAATACTATCTCAAGATAACAGTACGGATGTTTACACAATTATAAGTCACAGAACCCAAATACATTCCTGGATAGCATACATATATTTAACTCTACAATGCCAGCTGTACTTCCCCCTTCCTAAAAAAAGTCTGTGAGTGTCACCTGTGGAGGTGTAGAGAATACCATTCCACAAACAAAGCAGTGTTTCAAACACATTGCCTACTTTGTTGGAGAACTTACAATCACAAAAAAGACAATTCACTCATTTCAGAAATTCTGTTCTATTAGTCAGGCTCCCCAACTTCTTATGATCACCTACAGCTGCCAGTATTACTCACAACTAAAATAAAACATTCCAGAAATAAAACTTACCTGCCAGCCCTTGTCTGCTGTCCTGTAGTAAGGATAATTTTTAGTAATGTGCGTATAAATTCCATTTAGTGTAAGCTGCTTATCAGGTGCCATTGTAATTGCTTGTACTATTAACTGTGCATAGGAGTAAGGTGGCTTAGAGTCATCCTGTGCAACAAAAAAAGAAGAGTTTCCATCAATAAACTTTTAACTTTCCTAAATTAAAAGTTACAAAATATAATTAACTTAAAGCATGTTTGGATCAAAAAAAAATCCTGAAGTTGAAAAGAAAGTTAAGATAATTTTGTTCTTCTGATGAGTAGAGTTTAATAAAACATTAAAAATTTGGAGAAACATACAATATTTTCAACAGCCTATAAACAGATGTGTAACTGTAAATACATACAGACCCTCCCTAAAAGGGAGACATGTCAAGAAATAAATAAATCAATCTCACATCTAATCACACAAATTGTTGTTAAACTCTGTAATATTAAATTATAACTTAGTTATAACATGGTTACACATGTTAGCAAATAAAATTTCCAAAGTCTTACGCTGATTTAAAATGTAACTTATAAGATTGATTTCAAACAATATTTACCTTTGGGCTATCTCCACCCGATGCCTCCTTGTCATTTTCTGACTGTGAATTGTCAGCCATCAAATGTAGGTCAGATGGTATTACACGACTCATTTTGTACCCTGAAGAGCCTGCACCACGGGGGCTAGATGGGCAGGAATTTGCAGCACTGTAGAGCATAAAAAGAAGATCCTACTATTTTGTTATACAGTATATCACCACATTATGTCTAATCAAAAAGCTCTTACTGCAGAGAAGCCCACTACTGGAGCTTCTGGATACAGTTAAGGGTCTGTCAGTGTTTCCATTATAAACCCTATTCTCAGAGCCTTCCTAACTCCATAGGCATTAAAATCACTGCAGGAAAAACCCAGTCAAACAAAGCTCAAGCTTTCCTCTTCAAAGGAAAAAGGATTAACTGATTTATTAGGTTACAGTGTATCTGTGTAAGAGTTGACAAAAGAAAAGTCCACTCTAACTAAACAAGCAATCACAAATTTTAAGACCCATTTGAAACAAGAAAAACACATCCTGCATGACATTTCTGCCATATGCTTGGATTCAGTTTGCTCAAAAGAGATTTCTCCTCACCAGTATTTGTCCATGTTTGAGAAAATACTGCAAGGGGTGAGGAAAGAAGTTTTGATTCTCACTTAGATCTAATCCATCATTTTTCAGGTGGTTATAGGTATGTAGACATACACATGTGTATGTAAGAAAACCCTAAACTCATCTATAAATGGGACACTCCAGCACTGACTCACCCAATTTAACACTGTGCTATGCCAACAGAGCAGATACACTATTACAAAGCAAACAATAGTGCCAACAGAAAGAAGGGGCCCTGATACCTCACATTCCACTGTCCATCACAGAAATACAAGGATAAAATTGCATTTCATTCCACTCTAATATATTTCTAATGATCATCCCTCTGCCTTGCACAGCCCAAAGGAAGCCACAGCTGCACAAAATCAGTTTTCTCCTAGCCTTTCCATTTTGCCAACAGAGACAGTTAGTCTGTCCACTTCTCCCCCCCAAAAAAAAAATTTAGCAGATCTCTAAGGGCTTCTCAGCAATTCACATCATAACTGGCCTCAACACAGGCTTCAGAAATACTAAAAAAGTTCACTAGAAATGAGAGACAAAGCCTGTTAATCCCCCAGAACCAGCCTGTCTTCCAAAGCTGTCTTTAACCTAACTTGAACCCATGGTTCAAAACATCAAGTAACAAATAAAGCTAGAGAATGTTACTTGGATTTAGATAATGGATCTTCAGCAAATTTGCATCTGCCAAGTTTTGTTTGTCTGCGTGGTCTCTTAAGTTTTTTGCTACCTCCCTTTTATGTGCAGAAAGCAAGAGGCACTGGGGATGGGAAAATATTTATATAAAAATATTCTTTGACTTTTGAATCATGAGAAATCCACCAACAACTTGCTGCTAGTGATAAACTAAACAAGGGAAATGGGATTTTTAAAGTGTCGTAACGAAGAATCCTTGATCAGAGCTAAACCACATAACTAATTTATTTTTTTAAATATAGGTCATTGCTGTTCTATGTTTCCCCAAATCATCTGACAACATCCCTCTACTGTGCTCACTTTAGCATCTATTGACAAAGAGACACATATGGTACAATCAAAGCAAGTTTACAAGTCTTCTATGAAGCAGGATGATTTGAAGAGAAACTGTCAGGCTTTGCTCTCAAAATAGACTCCAAACTGGCATCCTTTTTTTTTTCCCCTCTTTTTCTTTTTGGAATAAACTACATTCAACAGGTGCATGAAAGCCCTGAAGAGAATTACAAAACTCAGAGTGAGGCAAAGAATGTGGTGATATATGTGATATTATCTGAAATATTTATGAGCTGCTCTGTCATTTCTTGGCCAAGATGTGTTTTCCCTGAATTTTAATAAGAAAGCAAACCTGTTACACAGTCAAGTCTAGATCTCTTTTTTCTTTACTTCCACCATTTATACAGATCTCATTAAACATGACAATATTGAGATCAAGATCTTGGCAAGCATGAAAGAAGGCAATTATCCTTACATTCAGATTTCATTAACAAGAGCTACATTTCTCAAAATCAAGCATTAACAGCCCTTCACTCAAGCCAAGATATAGAAAGTGAGATGGGGGATTAAAAAAACCCAACTTTGAAAAGCATGTATGTGACTTTGAAACAACTTCTAGTACCTTTAAATGGAATTTTTCCTCCCAAACTTTGTACAAATTTTAAAAATTTTACCTAAACTAATTTTACCTTATGTGAGGACAACTAGTGTATGTTTAATTGAGTTTGGTCCCAGGTAACAAGTCAGACAACTGCTACTATTGCCAAAGTAAGCAAAACTACACAAAAACCAGATTAAACTCCACAGCAGAAGGCTTCTCTGCACTGAATTCCTCATCTTATGCTGCATTTCTAAGAAGTCCTCAGCAAATTGTTACACCTTTAACATAATAAATTTAAATACTACAGGCTGTTCATACAACTGCCTTACTAGCTAATAACACAAAAGTGGTTTTCTCCAAGGCAGGCTATGCTGAGCTTCAACTAAACATTTACCACAAAAGCAAAGTACTTAAAATTAATTAGGAAGTTGTGTGAAGTCTGTAACTGTCCAATCTGCAAGGTCTAAATACCTGATAGTTCCTGTGGGAGACGGGAGAGGGCTGATCAGGTGAGCCATGTTGTCTGGAATGTTTATTGTTAAGGGAGAGATCTGGGGTTGCACAGGCTTCACTGGGGACTCCGGGGCCTCCTGTTTTTCTCTCTTTTCATTGGACAGAGCTGTGAATGTTATCTTGATGTTTGTGCTGGGAAACCTGAAAGTACAGCTGAAAAGGAAAAAAACAAATATATAAGCCACACCATGTAAGACTCACTGTGTAATTTGCAACTCTATTTAAAAAAGAAAAAGGTATAGTGCTTTAAGTCATTTCTTATAAACATCTTCATTTTCCAGATCATCAGAAAGATCAGTATGACCAGAGAAAGATCCCAAAGTAGTTTTTAAAATTGGAAAGAAATATGAGCAAATGCAATTCTTTGTAACAAGTATGTTTTATATGTTGTTTCTAAATTTCTTAAGGTTCACTCTGATCTTGCAAATATCTCTAAAAGAAGTACTATCTTGAAGACAAAAGAGTACTATTTTATGATGCCAAATCACAGCTTTGGCAAATGAAAAGTAGGTTCATGATATCAAAATTAGTCAAGGGCATAAATTTTGCCAATTTGAGGTTTACTCAGTTTCACAGACTGATCTAACTAAAAGATCTGGTTTCTTTTTTCTTAAAATAATTATTGAATTAAATACATATCAATCCTAACTCTTATCACCTACATGGAACGTTGCTATTGCAGCACTACATTCAAATTTTTCTTTCAAAGCTGAATTTAAGAGCCAATTTCACTAAATTACCCCTTTCTGTACATTATCAAAAATTGCATGCCCAAATGTAAAGACTAATGATAAATTAACAGTGTGCAATTGTTTAAAAAATCTTAAAAGTACGATTAATACACCTGGGAGTATTCTCTTTTCTGTATCTCTATATATAGCATTTAGAATTAACCCAAATAAACAGAATACACTGTTTATAACTTCTCAGTAAATAAACATTGTGCAAACAAGAAATGTAATTTTCTCTCAACAAAAGCAACCATAAAAATACAGTTCAAATAACTTTACTTGGTAGTTAAGACTACACTCTGCACTAAATCCACAATTACATTTACACACCTCTGCTGCACAATGAAAAGGACTTTCCAATGAGACAACACCCAGAAACAAATCTTAGAAAACACTGGGGTTTTTTAAGTCATTCCAGGTAGATCTAGTTTTATAAAGAAAGGAAACAAAAGTCTGCTGAAATAGGCCTAAGAAACACAACTGTGAAAGCAGGACCCAGACTGCAGACAAAAGCAATCATTTCCCTGGAAAAATATATTAAAAAATGATGTAAGAATTGGAAGGAACATTCATCTGTGGAGAAGCCTTAAGAACACTGACTCTCATATGTTTGGGTTTTTCTGTTTCTTAAAATTAATCTAAGGATGTTTGTAGAACAAAGGCAGCCTTTGATTTTCACTGTGTCCCTTGCCACATGCACTGCAATGATTCTTTTTTCATACAACACACACCCAAGGATCAGGAAAAAGAGAAAGCATCACCAATGACCTTCCTTTTCTCTCAGCTTTACTTCCCTGTATGGGCAGTGTCCGAATTTAACAGACGACCTATTTCTGAAACATGCTCAATGTACTAAATTAGGAACAGAATCTATGCCAAAAAACTGCACAAGCATTTCAGCAAGAAAGTTAAGTAGACCAATTTCTGGGTTGGCTTTTTTTCTTTTGCTTTTTGTTTTTGCTTTGGTTTTTTAATATCTTCAGTAACAACTTCTCTATGTGCTTTTCCCAGGAGAAAGTATCTTCAGCTCATATTGTTTTAGCAACAATTGAAAAGCTGTTACACTAATAAAAATGTCTTTTAAATATTTCAGTTAATCAGCAGTAATGACAACACTGCTCTGGAGTATGCAATGAGGCATCCCTTTTGCTAAAGAGCAAATAAAAACCCCAGTGAGAAAGAAAATAACAGTATCTGCTTGATACAGAGACAAGCTTAAAAATGAGTCACCATTTCTGTATATTTTATGAGGCTCTTCCATACTTGCAAATTTAACTTCATGCTTTTCAGATCAAACTTTTCTCAACCTTGAATATTCAAGGATACCATATAGGTTAGAAATGTGCCCAAAAAACCTCTGTGAAACTTACAGTCACTAACTATGCTGTTACACTTTACAATAATCACATGCTAATCCTGAAAAGATGCTGTTAAGAACACAAAATACACTTACAAATCCCCTTCTAGTGAGAAAATGCAAACACCTGAATATTATCAAAAGACAACATCTGTCAATTGATTCATATTTGTAAACAGTTTTTTATAGCTGGAATTCAGCCAAACAGCAGAATAAAGGGTGTATATGAAACAACAAATTTTCTAAATAAATTGCATTAACTCCAATGTATTATATTTGCTTCCATAATCAGAGTAAGGAACATGTTCTAATTTGATCAGAAACAAGTTGGTTTAGGCATATTCTTTAGTTATATAAACTACAGCAATGATCAAAACAGTCTACAGCAAGCTGAAGTTAATCTTACTCACTGTTTAAAGTATTTACAATAGTTTCATGATGTGCTACAGAAGAAATGCATCTTTACATCTCACTTTGAAAAAAGCAAGAGTAGTTTTGCAACCTGGCACTCTGCCTCATCTACTCAACTAAGTAGCACTCTTCCTCCATAGGATGATGCCATTCAGAGTAGGAAATCAAACAGAAACATGAGATTGATATGACAGATCCAATAAAAAAATGTTTACTGAATAAATAGTTGTACAATGAAAAGTGTATTTGGCATCTAGGTGAAGAAAACAATTAATGCTACTTAGCTGGTAAAAGGCATTTAATTTTATGTATTTCAAACTACTTACAGTATCCAATCCTAAATAATTGTGCATGTTTACTGATTATGATCAGTGCTAGCATTTGCCTTCTACAGAGCACTGCCTTCAATTCATTCGAGGTGTCACTACTAAAATATAAATCAAGAACCTAATTATTCTCATTTATTTCTTTTTTAAAGTTCATTCTGGCTTGACTACTGGATACAGATAAGAAGCACCAGTTCACTTCAATTCATTCCCTAGAACTCTGGGTCTCTACAGCTCCCAGCAAAACAGAGATGTGCTGACTCAAGTACTACCTCCAAGAGTTCAGCAGCTTTGTAGGGTGCCAGAAAAGTGTCCTGTGGGAAAATGTGTGGACTCAAGTTTCATCACATCTGTATTTCTAATATTTTCTCACTTCCCCTCAGCAGATCTGTCGATAGTGCAGGGAAAAGCTAATTATAAACTAGTAATTGTGCCCATATGAAATTACCATCTGACTGAAAATGAAGAGTTCTGTCCTGCCTCCATCTGGGGAGCCAAAACATAGAAGCAGGAATTCAGTTTCCTCCCTATGCACAAACCCTGCTATGAAACTCAGTGCCTCAGTATCCTTTCAATTACATCCTTTTATATTAATCTTTTAAGAATCAGAAGAGAAATTGGACAGGAAACACCATCCTACTGCTATTGTTTCATCACCTCCAGGTTTTATGTTCAAATAGATTACAGTTCCAGCACTAATAACCCCCTGAGCAATGGACAACTGTACAGTTCAATTCTTTTTCACTGACTACAACCTGGAACACCAGTTAACTTTAGGATAATCCTTAAAGAGACCTAAAAGTATAACAAGGTCAGAGTTTCCAAATCCTTCTCGATTCACAGAGACCCAAGGACAGTTCAAACTTGTATCATTAAAAAGATAAGGCCCACAAAAAAGAATCCAATCAGCATCCGGGAGATTGCTTTCGTTGATTGTTGACTTCAAATACTTTACACACAAGCAGAGGCAACAGTGTAACTCACTTCAAAGAGAAACTGAGGTAATTAACAACACCCAGACCATTTAACAAGCCTTTTTCAACTGAGGTTTTCTCTGACAGTACAGCAGGCAAAGATGATGCAGCTCATCCCTCTCCTCCCCTACTCTGATGGTGAACAAGGAAAAAATATACAGAAATCACCATATGTCTTCTGTAGAAGGGAGATGTGAAATCAATCCTTTTTCTAATTCCTCTTCCATACCTACTTATGACTCACCTCTCAACTGGTCTTTCCTTACCACTTCAGTAAAAATGATCCCTCACAGCAAATTAATTTATGTATACTTCTGGTAAAAGACATGCAGGCTTGGAAGCTTAAGCCTCTGGTAAGATATTACAGTGTACATTTCCAAGCCCACTTCTGACTCAATTATACTTTAGAAGTCAAGAAAAAAAAAAAAGCCTTTTTAGCATCATTCAGCTAGAACTAATAAATAAGGTGAGTTTGGAAGAGACCTGTGAGGGCCTCTAGTTCAATCTCTTATCTCCTTTAGCCTCTCCGGTGCTCTAAGCATCTCAGGGTTGGAAGGGACACCTCTCCAGTCAGTCAACAGTTCTGTCTGTATGGGGGACTCATAGCCAGACACTGTTATTCATAGAATCATACAATGTTTTGGGTTGGAAGGGACCTTAAAGATCTAGTTCCAAATCCCCTGCCATGGGCAGGGACACCTCCCAACAGACCAGGCTGCTCCAGACTGGCCTTAAACACCTCCAGAAGGTGGAATCCACAGCATCTCCACTAAGTCATGGTCCTGTCCCCTGGCATCTCCCCTCACTCATGTCCCGATGTCCCTCCACTCTCTTCTCCCTTCCCCCAGGTTCCCCTCAGCCATGGCCACATGTCCCCTGAGCTTGTGTCTTACTGCCCAGACCAAAGGCAGACTCCATCCTTCCAAGGGTGCACTGCTGCAACACATACAACCTCCTGTCCCCCAGGGTTCCCCAGTTGTGCCCAGCCTTTAGCCTAGATGTAGGACTTTACATTTCTCTTTGCTGAACTTCACAATGTTCCTGACAGCCCATTCCTCCAGCTTCAGTGTCCCTCTGCATCACAGCCCTGCCCTACAGCATGTTAACCATTCCCCACCCCCAGTCCAGAACTATCTGTGACCCACTCTGGGTCCTTTCTGTCCCATGTCACTGATGAACAGCAGTGACCCCAATTCCACAAGACTGCTTCTGCACCCTCCCACCTAACACCTGTAAATGAAATCTAAGAGCAGCACATCAACACTGGGCACCACCAAGCAGCCATCAGAACACTGTGTGGAAATTATGATTTGTGTGACTTTCCACTAATTGGTAAAACTCAGTATGGAAGAACAAGGACCACAACTGCACCTTTTCTCCATCACATTGCAATTACCTCCTTACTGTCTGAAACAGAGAGCACTTTATCAATTAAGTCCATGAGGTATAACTTTATGCTCCTATCAGAAATTCTAGCATGAACATTACAGTTGTAAAACTTCCTACATTGTTGGTAACAGACAAAAGGAGTATTCACATTTCTCTACCAGCTTTTGGGGGGAAAATGGTTCTTTTTTTTTTAATTACTTCTAAAATTTTACGTTAAAGTAAAACAAAGTCCAATTCCCCTAGTAGCATTAAAGAAAAAGCTGAGAATGCTGCCTGCTTGCAGTAGGCCACACCCTGAGCAACAATGTGAGAAACTACCCCAGCAGGAACATGGCATCACTTCCTACAAATACACATCCATGTTGTGTTAGGATTCCTCCTTCCCCTCCTCCCTGCCTCCACAGTTCTAAACTATGTCCTCATTTGGCTAATTTACCATAAATTTACATTTAATTGTGTTTGGCCATTACTAGTCAGGACACTTTTAGAGGTTATCCAAAAATCAACTGCCCTTTAAAAAGTGTCAGCATTTTCCTCTGGAGAGCAAATCATGACCTCATGTGTGTTCCCCTTAATTCTCCGTATCCTTTGCAATTGATTCCTCTTGACCAAAGATCAATAGTTGCAAAGCATGTCCTCCACAAACAGAAAATGTGAGGGCTCTATAGCAAGCTCGACCTCAATATGAGAAGGAACAAACACCCTCAGATTTTTAAACTGGTAATTATAGACTTTTTATTCTGAGCACGCTTATCACAAGCATTTGTGTGGCCTTTCAGGTGTGCCATCCAGTATGAAAAAGATCCCTGATCTATACACTCAGCTATCCTATGATTCAAAAGCAAAGATCTATGCATCAGCAGAAGTGATGACATACCAATCAAAGCAGGCCAACAAAACACTTCTACCAGATTCTAAGCAAAAAAATGATGCAGCTGTAAATTAATAGCTTCGCCATAGGAAACTTGGGTTACATATTTTCCCACTCATGTTTTAAGCCTAAGAAGTATGTAAAGCTGCTGGTATTCATTACAGGAATGGTGCTAACCCAGTTCCAGAAGGATGTGCAATAAGCCTGTCTGTGTTAAAAACCCATCCTATAACAAGAGAGTATTGATGACGACAACAGGAACACTCCTGAATCACCAACAGCAAATACAAACTGACTAATGCACACACTGTTTGAAATGCTGCTCCTCTTTCCCACTTAAAAACCTCTGTAAAAAAAAGCATTGTTTCTTATCTCACATTCACAACAATTTCTCTAAGATTTGAGACAGACATGTCCTGAAGTTGTTCAGTTACAGCAAATTTTGCTTCAAATGTAAATAATTCTAAGCAGAAACTTCATCTCACCTCCTTCCTGCATTATGCTACAGAAACAAGCATTAACAAAAGTACTACTACAAATTTTCAAAGCTTCTTGTTTTAGCAGTCAGACATGGCATTTTCTTTACATTCCAGTCACTCAAACATTGCTATTGATCAGCTGCTAAAACACTTAGGTTATGTCACAGTTGTGAAAATGTGAAAACACATCCTGGTTAATTAAAAATACATATCTCAAAACCCCAAGGTTCCTACTGTGTTCGCCTCTTTTCTAAAAGGGTAAAATATTTAAACCGGAGAGGAGAAAGAAAAAAAATAATCTAAAGAAATTCAATACAGTAGCCCTGCACAGGCTGAGGGAACTGAGAAAGAAATTGGCCTGCAGGCAAGAATGTAGGCAGCAGTTACTGTAGAAACCAAGCTCTTCGTTGCTTTTCTCTAAGCAAAAGAAAGACACAAAAGAGCTGGAAAACAGCGATCGATGGGAAGCAGCTTATAAAGCTGCTTGTCACATCTGCTGCAGGAAAACCAGACACTAATTCATTAAAACTGCTCATGTAATGCCTCTGGAATTTGAGGCTCCCCAGCCTGTGAATACAAAAGAAACTCCGCCTATGGAAACACTGCATTTTCGGGTATTTAGCATCTCTGTACACAAAAGCGTAGGGAGAGTCAGGTTGTGTGGTCTCTGTGGTTAAATTTCATTTTAAACTACAAAAACAAATTAAAATTTGTCCACAAGACGGTGTGCCTTTATCTCTGCCAATCTCAAACAGCTATTTTGAGCCCCAACAGAGCATACAGAGCTCTATAACACAACAGTTTCCTGTTTAAAAAAAACAGAAACAAACCACTTGCAACTTGCAGGAAAGTAGAAATCAATCATGGTTTCTTCTTCCTTCCAGAAACTGCATTTAACAATGGTTTCCTATTATCAAATATGCAAGCTCAAATTTTCACAACAGTAAATACTATACAAAAACTCTTCATAAAGCACACAATCCACACTCACAGCTGAGCTGAGGCAGACAAACCAAAGCCACTATATCCTTCATTACCAAGTTAGCTCATTACAGAGGTGCCTGGCATTTCACCCTTGGTTGTAGGTTACTCACAGGGATGCAAAAGTTCATACGGAAACACAGAAGTTATAAGAGTATTACTCTGTGCTAAATAAAAAGCTATCAGCAAACCACACAAAAGTGCTTAAGAGTCAAACATCCAGCACTTGGCATTTCTCTGTTCCTTACAAGAGTAACAGGGGGAAGTACAGTGAACAAGTGCTGTCAGGATGTGTTTTGACGCAAGCATAATTATAAAAAAGCTCTTGTGAGTCACACATTACTTTAGTAACAGAGGACTTCATTTATTACCTCGGCAAAGACCTGCATTCTATTGCAAAAAAAAAGATTACCCCTAAATCAAGGAAGCAAAGTTTATTTTAGATGAGCTTTTCAAGACTAAACTTTGCTCCCAAGAGCAGAACAGTCCTTTATTTCACACAGAAATCAATGACTAACTCAGGAGATTAAAGACTGACAAAAACTGCTTCCCATCAACTCTAATTTGGAGTAGGCAGCAGTTACCCCCTTAAATGTGCCTATCTGGTTAAAGAACAGACTTTTTCAGACTCCTCTCAACAAACTATGGGCATAGATGACATTTCACAATTACCCATCTATAGATGTCTGGTGGTTAAGGGCCATTTCATACTTGACTCTCTCTGGTGATACTGCTAGGCTAGTTATCTCAGTGGAAATCAAGATTTAAAACTTTGAGATAGTTTTCTTTAACCAACCATGTCCAAAACAGTTAGCAATTTCTCTTCTATTTGCAAATTCCTAAAGCATTTCCAGTCAGGGTGCAGACCCTTCAGAAATTTCATATGCATGAGCTGTCCCACAGCACACACAAACTCACTTTCCTTAATCATTTGTGTGTGTACTCAAGAACCAGTCAAGACTGCAAAGAGTCTGAAAGCCACAAAGTAAAGAAACTGTTTCATCTACAACAAACACGTTGCTATTGGAAATGATTCTTCAAGAAGCACTCCTCCTGAGCTATTCTTCTAAGGCTCTGAGACAAGTTCTCAAGCTGTGGGCTGATGCAAGGGGTATTAAGAAAGTGCAGAAGGATAAAAATACATTAAAATAACAGACATGATTTAACAAGTCAGATAGTGGTGCTAGTGGAGATCTGCCAATGAATCAAAAACCAGACCAAACTGAAGTCTTCATCAGAATATGTGTTAGCCACTGTCACTGAACAGATAAAGGAACAAGAGTATAGAGAAGGAAAGGATAGAGCACACAAACATGAAGCATACAATTACTTTCTCCAAGTGTAAATCTCTACATGTCTGTCTACAAAGTGAGTGAAAATGAAAAGACACTTAATGGACCACATCCCATAGAAGGGACAACCCTAAATTGCTTTGGGGAAAACAGGTTAGGGCTGCCTATTTCTCACTAAATGAGAAGTGAGTCTAATTGTAGAGATGGAAAGTGAGTCTAGGTGTAGAGACACACACTCTAATCCAAAATACACATAGTATTAAGCAAAATTAAATCTACCCTGAACAACAAGTAAAGAGAAATACAAGCCAAGACTCCTGAAGCACAGGTACCAACCAGCTGGGCTCTCTGCAACATAAGCTTGATCTTGGGGGTGTTTCTGTGGGACACAGTGATGTAACAGCTCAGTCCTGGCCAAATGGGGCAGGCTCTTTCCTTCCTCTTGCACCAGTTCTGTTCCCAGTAACAATCACCCTGCTTATTTGCTACCCAGAGCCACTCCTATCTCCAGCTCATTTACTAACACAGCAGAAAACTAGTCTAGTCCAAGTGTGTTTGTTGCTGTTTCAGTAAGTTTAAGTCAATTCACAGTCTAATCTCTTATCAAAAAATGAAGTAAAACCACTGTAACAAAGTGTAACAAAGTAAAACCATCATAACATCTTAATTTAAAAGCTGCATTGCATTTAATGTATAAAATGTTCTTTTCTTCTGCAGCCATTCTAGCAATTTTTTTTAAAGGTTGAAACTGAACTAATAAGGAAAATTAAGCTTCTAGAAGTTATTAATCATGAAAGGGAGCACAAAACTCCACTTGAAAACAGAGTGAATTTGATGCTTTCCCACAGAACAAAGTCTGGTTAACTTGAGACCTTTTATCTTGACCAAGGACATCGGTATTTTGACTACAGACGTTGTTAACAGAATGGATGATAGCCACTTTAGCCACAATTTCTGTGATGCAGAAAAGGTACATGTACCAGACACTACACTAGGAATAAAACTTGATGGAGTCACAGCAATTAATTAATGTATCAGTAAATAGCAAAGACTCTTTATGTTCCCATATACACTAGTTTCAAAGTCTGAACCATAACTGAATTAACATAATGCTCTGCACTTCTGTAATATCTTTATAAAACACTGAGCACACACCATCACAATGCATCAGAGCCAGTGCTCTTTGGACTCCTAGGCACAGGAAGCTTAGGGATAGTGCATTCATACAGGAACAATGTAAATTAGCCTGGAGCACTGAAAAGAACAAGGGTAGTCCTGGAAAACAAGGAGAGAGGAGACAAGTTGGAGGGAACCAGGAGACAAGTTGGAGGGAACCAGGAGACAAGTTGGAGGGAACCAGGAGACAAGTTGGAGGGAACCAGGAGACAAGTTGGAGGGAACCAGGAGACAAGTTGGAGGGAACCAGGAGACAAGTTGGAGGGAACCAGGAGACAAGTTGGAGGGAACCAGGAGACAAGTTGGAGGGAACCAGGAGACAAGTTGGAGGGAACCAGGAGACAAGTTGGAGGGAACCAGGAGACAAGTTGGAGGGAACCAGGAGACAAGTTGGAGGGAACCAGGAGACAAGTTGGAGGGAACCAGGAGACAAGTTGGAGGGAACNTGCATTCATACAGGAACAATGTAAATTAGCCTGGAGCACTGAAAAGAACAAATCTTGTGCATTCTGGGAGGGAACCAGGAGACAAGTTGGAGGGAACCAGGAGACAAGTTGGAGGGAACCAGGAGACAAGTTGGAGGGAACCAGGAGACAAGTTGGAGGGAACCAGGAGACAAGTTGGAGGGAACCAGGAGACAAGTTGGAGGGAACCAGGGTTTTTGCACTGCAGACAAGTGAGCCACTTCAAAACCCAAGGAATCAATTTCAAAAAAAAAGGATCTAACTGTCTATAAAAAGTGTTAGAAACCAGCACTGAAATTTCATCACCCCCCTGGCCTCTGCCCATGGAGTACTATCCCCACTTTTAAAACCAGATTAAACAAAATTGTGACTTGGCCAAGTCATTCTGGCAAACATGCAACAGAGCTGAGAACAGAACATATTTTTTCCCAACATCCAATCTTAGTTTAAACCACTTGATCATCCCTGAAGTCTTCTTTCTCCTACAACCACTTCCAGATGATGAACACCAGGTGAAACACACATCATCAAGAAAGATTATTTAATTAAATAAGGCAGAATCATTGCAACCAGAGTACTGCAACCAAATAGAGCTGAAGGAATTTTCATTTTAACAATTCTTTACTACAACAGCATGAAAAGTGCACAATTAAATACAGACATTCAAATCGGTACAATATATGCACTGAAGAATTTGAAAACATTTAACTACATAAACCTCATTTCCCGTGTATCCATGAGAAGGAGGATTTCTTCCCATTATCAAGCAGGAAAAAACCCAATATTTCATGTAATTTAAAAATAAAGCAGAATAAGCTAAAATTTGTATCCTAAATATTGAAAACAATCAAAATATGAAGATTTATAAGAAATTTTAACAGTTCTGGAGGGTAAGACCATGGCCATATCCTGTATTCTAAAAACACAGGCACTTACCCTGCATACAGAGCACACCATCCAGTCCAAAAAGCTAAAAACTAAAAAAACTAAAAATAATCTGTATAAAAACATAGTTTAGAATATCCTTCAACAAAAAAAGCACACAAGATTTTTTAACCTCCACATACTGCAAGTTTTTTATTAAAATTTTGTTGTGGTTTTTAGAAAGAGTGCAAAAGATTCCCCAGATATTTTTAAATTATCACTCTTTTAATCAGCATTGGGGGATCACACTGGGAAGACCTCAAAAGCACTAATTAGTTCAGCTATAAAATTATATCTTACCATCAGTTTTGCTCTCCCTCCTGAGAAAACAGTTTATATCAGAGTGTCATAAGAATCAGTGACTTTTCTTCTAAGAACCAGAAAGGAAAACGAGACAGGACACCATCACCTGACACAGAAAGCTTTAAAGTCAATATGAAACCCTGAAGCTTTTCATCACTGCTTAAAAAATACAACACACAGCTTAACAGAGACTACCAGAAACTAGTTATCAAATGTCTTTGCTTGGAGATACATATGTGAAGAGAAATATAGAGACCATCAATCATACAAATGTTTTGGGAACTGCTAGAAATAGCACAAGCACAGTTTCTCTTGCTTTTCATTGCCCATAGTGGTCTTTTTTTTCCTCCCCCTGTTTCTGAGATATGTGGAGATCATCTTTGGCTGTGAACAGAAACATTAAGAAAAAATCCAGAAACATTAGGTAGGTGTTCTGACCATGGAGGCCAGGGACTTGTTGGTTCATTGTAGGGCTTGTTTGGCCTCTCAGTGGGCTTATTTCATAGAATGGTTTGGGGTGGAAGGAACCTTAAAGATCATCTCCTAGTTCCAATCCCCCTGCCACGGGCAGGGACACCTCCCACTAAACCAGATTGCTCAATGCCTCATCCAGCCTGACCTTAAATACCTCCAGGGATTGAGGGGACATCCACAGCCTCTCTGGGAAACCTCTTCCAGTGTCTCACCACCCTCACAGGAAATAACTTCCTTCTCTCCAGCCTGAATCTCCCCTCTTCCAATTTGCATCCACTCCACCTAGTCCTGCCATCCTGGATCCTATTAAAAACTCCTACCCCAGCCTTTCTGTGACTCAGATCACTAATGCAGCACCAACTAACACAGCAAAACAAAATTTTGGAAGAAATTTCTAGGAAAACAGTATTCTCTGAAGCTCATTAGAGAACTCGCCAGCATAAGGGGGCAGCTGGATTCAAGAAAGAATGACCGAGATCTTTCAAGGTCAGAGAACCTTCATGTCAGCTCAAATACTGATAGATCAGCCAGGTAAGATACCATGAAGATATTTTATAAATCTTATTAATTTCTTCCCATCAGTCAATGGAAAAAACTGCTCTTCTGACTTGACAGAAAACTAATCCTAGGCCTGCCTCTCTCCTCCTTCTCCAAGGGATTGTTTTTCAAGTCTACCAGTAAACTAATCTGACTTGAGCACACAATGTGAACACCAGAACTAACATACACAACAGGATGGTTCCCTTAGCTTTAACTCCCGATTAGTTTCTGGTAACTAACCTTGAAACCAAATTGTTATTTACAGCTTATCTTCACAGGCTGAATCTTACACATAGGTATACTTAAAACAACAAGATGAAAATGTTGTTCTTGTTTTAATAAAAATACACTGCTGTATAAATCTAATGTGAAGATTTTTTTAAAATACTTTTTAAAAACAGGTACAAATGCTTGAAAAATAAAGTTCTGTAAACTTTATACAGTTAGCATGAGAAGCAAAAGCCTACTGTTAAGTGTATCCTTTAGACTGCTTAAGACTCAGGAGAAAACTGAAGGATGTTGTGCTAAACATGTTACCTGCTACATACACACATACTTTGAATTTAGGCATTCTGAAAAGCTCACTTTTGTCTCATACCTGACCCCACCAGAAAGGTAATACTCCCTAAAGTGTCTAAAATGCATCACAAAGATGCAGTATATTTGTACACACATTAATATTTTATTTCCATTGCTCCCCAGCATCCCACAGACTGTCAGTCTGGGTCAGTGCTCACTCAGACACTCTGTACCACACAGCACAAAGATGCTACAGCTGAAGAGTCACAAGCAGACCCTGAACCTGATCTGTGAAAATTATTTTAAGGAACAGAACAAGACTGAGGAGTGCATGTTTAACACCATTTATCAAACCAAAGATGGCAAGGGATGGCAAGGATGAGAGAAAAAACCTGCCATTCCACAATGTTAAAAATAATGGTTAAAAAACTTGCACAAAAAATAGGTATCACAGCTAACTAATCAATATAGACCAAGTCCCAAAAGACCCGAGTGTAAGGTCATTTCATTTCTCAATTTCAAGTTGAATTCAGACTAGTCTCCACCGCTTCTATGACATACCAAGGACTGCATCCTGAAAGAACCAGAACAAAACAGAGGTGGTGGTAAACACAGCAGAAAATTTTAGAAATACAGAATCAATAGCAGCAGTAGAAAACAGGGGGGGTGAGAAACAAAAGGCTCAATGCTTCACACTGACAGAGGGGGAAAAATCCTCTCAAAAATAAACAGCTTGGAACACAAACTAAATAATTCATTGCCTACACTGAAGAGGGGGCATGTGCTGGTCATATGTTGAGCGTATGTTATTGGCACCACTCACCAGCATGTTCCATGTTGTAATAGCTTAAACATTTAAGTTTGAAATGTGCTGCCTTCAGGGACGACATGATCTGGGCAGCCCTGACGAAACACACACCACTTAAAATGAATACATGCTAATTTTGGCTTGCAGGTTATTTCTCCATACTCCAAACAATGCTTTCCTTGCCACTAACTCATTTGAAGAGCTTATATTAAATGTAACCACTGTTAGTGTGAAGCAACTTTTAAAACCAGTAGACTCAGTTTATGTAAGATTATGTAAAATTACTATTGTATCTGTGATTCTAAAAGACAGCTTTCTGCTTGGATCCATGCTGTATGGGCACACATTTAAACTTCAGAACACAAACACTCTTTGAAGCTGTGCACAATTTCTTCACACATTCACAGTCTCAAAATGTAACACAGCTCACTGCCCACATGACAATGAAATGCAGTGGTGTAGTTTTCAGACTCCAAAACATAAGGGAAAATCAAAAATTCAGGTGGAGTTGAAACATGTGACTTCAAATACCTGGTTTCTCTAACAGCCAGCTCTGCCTCCTCACTCTACAGTCATTTCCATTTCTGTGAAAGTTACATCATGGAAGTTGCCTGTAGTGCTGACACACACATCATTTGAGAAAGGATCACCACCTCACTGCTGTATGGTAATTTCTGACCATATCAATCCCTTCTGCATTCAAACCAGCAGCTACAATTAGACCTATTTACTTCCTTTTAAATATCCATCCTGTGGTATTTTAATTTTAAATCCCCTGGAGCGATTTCTCTTTCCTTTGTATTTTTGTACTACCTGTACAAGTCAAATCCTGTCTCCATTTAGAACACCTTTAAGAGGGTTATTCTAATGACTTAAAGATCGTATGAACCATCACAATACAAGTATCTAAGGTCCTTTCAGATTTAAAAATAGAAGTCTCCTTCAGCCAGGGAAGAACTTCATCAGCCCAACTTAGAGCTTTCCATGTATTAAATGCTGCCAGTATGTTCTCAGTCAGCAATTCATTTACCAAAAAATGTCCCTATAAAGAAAACACAGGGCAGTCACATATATTCTCTTCTTTAATTCCCTCAGGGGAAGTTTGAAAAAGGAGCTACCACAAAGGCAACAGTCCTAAGTAGTAAAAAATTGCATTAGTGCAACACATCCAGCAACCAACATTTCCTTAATCACAGCCCAGGGATCTCCAAGTTGAAATGCAATGTCACTGCAACAGGCACCCAACCCCCCTGATACTTACCTATATTTATCTGAAAGCAATTAACCCTAAAGTACTCACATCTTCAAGATGAGAAACTACACTGGAAGAACAGGAAAACAACCTACTCCTCTAATATCAAATGTTGCTGCAAAAAGAAAAACGTTGTAGACACAATACTTCACCCTGAAGATAACAACACATAACCACAGTTCAGTACAAAGAGGAATCAAAGTATAATAAAAATTACCAAAAAGCACATTCTCAAGTCTCCCCAGACAAAAAGAGACTTGTGCACCACACTTGCACCCTGCCATCTCCCACTTCATTTCCACAACTGCAGGGTTGGGTTTTTTCTTTAATTTCAGAAACTGTAGAAAAGCCTGATTTTTACAACCAACATTTGTGATTGAACTACCAAATCTGAACCCAGAGAAATACTTTCCTCAGGCTCTTCTCCATGTCCACTATCCTGTTATTTCTCCAAGTAGCCAAAAATCACACTCTTACATCCTGGCTACTCTCTATTCAATATAACCATGCTTTTAAGCCTTCCAGATGAAGCTAAATTATTTTATGGCAGCTCATTCATTTACTCTCAGCTACATGCCCACTAACACAAAGAACAGGCATACACAAATGAGAGTGATGTTTTCTTAAGCTACCACTATGCCAAAACAACTCTAAAACATCAAACTTAAAATTTAAGTACAATTTTATTCTGTCCTTCTGACTGAGGGCTGAATTAATTACATTCACATGCTGCTTTTTTGCCCTTTTTGCATGGTTTGCATGCTTCCTTTCTTTAAAAGCTTAAAACCACCCATTTTGCTGATAACCTTAGATAATAGTGAATAGCCTCACATCCAAATCTTGAGTACTTACTAGCCCACAGCAGACCAAACTTATTTATAGCTAAGTAGCAAGCTGGGGTTAGTGATCTCTTCCAGGCTCAACAATCTTCCAACCTCAGAATAACCACGCCATAAAACAAGCAGGGATATTTCACTACTGACAGAAAAGTAAACATTTGTGTACTGGGGTGTGCTTGCAGATGATTGCTCTGGCTGCCTGCACGGCAGGAGACAGTAAAAGCTATTCACTACAGGCCAGGATTCACCGAGGAAATTTAAAATCTTGATCCCAAAATGCTTTCAGAATTTAAATACGCGTTTAAAACAGAAACAGGTGGAAGGACATGAATTCTTCTCTCAGCTGTGAATGAGGTTTGCCACTTTTCCTTTGGACAAGTTTCTCAAACATTTAATTAGTGCCATTTCTTTCTGTCTGAAAGAGGTAGTATTCTCTATATCCTATAGGCACTTCAGGAAAAATCCTTCTATGAGAAAAGAGCACCTTAGCTTTGAAACCCCAAAACAGCTGAGAAAATGAAACTTTTCAGAAGTTCAAACCAAATTCTCACATAATCTTAGCTACAGTGAAGAAAACATCATCACAAAAAACCTGCACGTTCATAGAATTGGATATTCAAAGATGACAAGTAAAAATGAAACACTTCCAGAAAAGCCTGTTTTGTTGTCAGTTTGCTGCTCACTGTTACATCCACCTCACTCCACTCCTTCCCTTCAGCACCCACAATAACTTCTAAAGTCACACTGGGAGTCTCTCAAACAGCAGCACTGCTCAGAGGCCAGCAGGCCAGGGGAAAAGCAAAGAGAGAAGGGATGCTGCTAGGGCAGAACTAAGTAATGAAACAGGCAGAGAATGACACAACTTAGTACCATTCACTGCAGAAGCTTATTTTGTCTTGCCAGGGGTTCTCAAGGCATTTGAGCACCGTTAAATGGCTCTGGAATTTGCTGATAATACAGACTAGTTGCATTTCTCAGCTTTATGGACAGACCAATACCAGGGAAAGGTTTTAAAAACAAAGGATTGGATTTCAATTCAAGAGAATAAACAAACAACTGAAGTTCTACTGTGGTTTTCACCTATTGCATCTCTTTCCTGTCTTGCTAAATGTGCCCGTCATCTGAGCGTTTCAACTGACACACACACTGTGGTTTCCAGGTCCAAAGTGTCTGTGGTGATTATCAATATCTAGAAAGCTGAATGAATAATACTGTAACCAACCACAAGCTGCAGAGTCCATCCTAAACTCAGACTTTAAGTTCTGCATTCACTTCAGAACCCACACTCCTAGCAGAGAGTAACCACTTAAACTGCTGCATTTACTCTTCAAGTCAGGGATGTAGCTGCAGAAGTGCTGCCAGGAAAAAAGCTGTACTCTAACTGGTAATAGTATCACTGGAGGCAGGACTGCATGGGGATGAATTTCATCATTCTGTGAGAATCCTCTTACCCAATCTAGTAATTTTAAGAAAGCTATTTTAGAACAGATTGTGCACTCTTCAAAACAATGTTTTCATATCATTTGAAAAACGTAACAGTTCATCATTTGGCTTGCAGCCCCTAATGCTACTGAAAACTGAATATGTTCAGTAAATGAAAAGCAGAAGTAACCAAAAGCTAATAATCCCTTTTACCTGATAAAAGTCAGACCTACACACACATGCAAATGCAATTCATATGGTTACCCCAAAACAATTGTATCAACCAATGACCATATAGGACACAGAGATCAAGTAGAATAAGGAGCAGAAATCTTATCTAAACCTAACTTGGCCACACCCAGAACATTCACATTCACACGTGTAAGAAAAGGAAACAGCTCGCTTCCTTTAACACATCTTTGCTCAACACCTTATTCAATCTTATTCAATCTGTCTGAGTTCTAAACGGGATTTTGACGGATGATAATTTATAAGAATTCACTCTTCCTAACTTTTGTCTGCATCCAAGTTGACTCAATACCACCCTGGAAACGAAGAACATTTTTTGCTACAATCTGCTGCTCCTCCTTCAAATGTTTGTTTTTCTTAAACATTTCACCTCATCCCCTCTGAAGGGAGTCCCAGAGAAGCAGTGAGAAGTCAGGGAGTAAATGCTTCCTTTCATCCCTGCTGCCCAAGTAGTTTTGGAAGGCTGGATCAACTAAACTGATTTACTGACTATAGCACATTTGCCTTAAATAGCAGTCTGGTTTTACTGTTCTGCACAGAGAAGGAAAGGAAAAAGCTCTCTCTCAAATAACTCATTTTTATTTGAGATGTCTCTGTATCCCATCAAAGCAGAGATTCTCAAAAGACAACATAAGTAATCCAAATCATCTACCTGCACAGTCAGCTTCAGCAGATTTATATTTTCCCCCAAAAAAATGTATGCAGTCCTTGCAATAAAGGACATGTGAAAACCAGACAGATTTTTTAAGTTTCTTGAAAATATGACACAACTGAGTCATCTCAGCACCCAAACCACTTTGATTCTTTTAAAATTTTTAACCAAAAACAAATACTTGGCATACTCCTTTATAAAAAAAATTATGCTGTTTCAAGAACATTTTTATATTAAACTAAGTGATTTTTTTGAGTACACCAAAATTATTTTGGGTCTTCTCTCGTGCTGTTTTGAATCTTTCTTTTCCTTTCCATTTTTATTTCATAGAGCCTAAGGCTCTTACAACTGCAATTCCTTAACATAGGTTTCCACAAGGCAGCTGAAAGTCTGTGCAGGCCCCCCACACACTTCATGCCAGCTCCACCACTTGCCAGACCTCTCTGTAAGCCACTTCAATGCAACAGAAAACCACCCAAAAATAGCAAGAAAAGCAGACAGCAGCAGCTTATGGAACATCTGATGAGCTTCAAGGCCAGCACAACCTGCAGTCTGGAGCACTGCAGAAAACAACTTTCCCCTCCTGTGCTCAACTTCAGCAGCAGTGCAGCACCAGATCAGCTCAAGTGCTCATGAAACAGGGACTGTGTTTTTAAAAAGTGAAACCCCAGACTGACATTTCCCAAATTAAATAAAGTTAGAGCCTCCCTATACTATGTAAAGCTGATAACTGCATGATTTCTCAGCTCTTAAACTGGAGATGATCTTTAACTTCTTCCAATTTGAACAGCAAAGAAACTTCACCCACTGGTACCTCTATTAGCTCAAGATATGAAATTACACCCAACCACACCTACATTGCATCTCATGAACTGCTCACACTACAGTAACATTTATTTTTTGGTTTACCCTTTCCAAGCAGGTATCTGGTTCTGATCAGCAGAAAACAGTGAAATGGAGATACCACCATTCTTCCTAATAAGCTGTACTGCTTAAAATATGCGATCAGTTCAAATCTTGTGAGTTTAGTTTACAGCCTCTGGGATTTTATACCTGTGGGTGATCCATTAGGAAGCTTTTCCAGTACTCCATCCCCATACAAGTGTACATATGCCACTCAGCCATCTTGGGCAAACATACAAACTGCTTCTGTCCCTCATTATTTGGGATTTCCTTCAGTTTTCCATTCTTTTAGCAATCATTATCCCCTCCTTAGAGTTTTGTGTGATTCTTTAACACAAATTTTGATTCCAGAACGACCTGAAGTTCCAGCACCTCTCTACTCCCTGACACAGCTCCCCTGTATCCACACAATCATCACTTCATCTCAATTTAATCTTTTTTCTCCAGTCATGACTTTCTAATCCACCCTACTGCTACTTTTCAGAACAGAACCTTGTAGATTGGGCCTGCACAGCTTCTGAAATGCTTTTGGGTTTTCTGTTTTAATAAATAGATTCAACAAGTTAATTTTTTATCATTACTATTTACCAAGTATGACATCAGCAGCAAACATTTATCAGCATTTCCATGTACTCCAGACCACCACCACCAATGAAGTAGCAACATCAAGTAGTGATTCAGTAGTTTTTTCATCAAGTGCTAAGGTGCACATTATGCCCACCAGCCTGTAAATTCACAGAATCACACTATTGGAAATACAGATAATATTTCTTTCAATATGGGGCTGTAGTTACATGAAGCATTTCATTGTTGGCACTTCTCCATCCCTGGGGAATGGTCCTGAACAGTCTGATTTGAAAGTCATTTCTGCTTTCAGCAGCAGTTTGGCTGGAGGTCACTTTCATAATTCTTAAAAGTAAAACCTTAAATTAACACTGAATTGAAATTAACTCCAGTTAACTGTATGCTATGCTTCTTATAGCTATATCATGTCTCTGGCTTTTTTACTTTATACCTCTGATTCTACAAATGCTCCATTCCATATGCATCTTTATCCACATGCACTGCCTTGCTGAAGTCAACAGGGATGTTCAGCTCAATGCAGATGTAACAGTTTGTCAATCTGCTCATGTTTTGCATGTTCTTAGTGCACATGCACAAACAAAAAAGTGATGTGTTCATGTAAATATTCATTAGGTCATTCTGAAATTTTTAATATTGCAGATTTTACTCCCCCAAGTACTCAACTGTGCAGCAAACATACACATGATGCTATGCAGAAGTTTATGATTTGCAGTACTAATGAGAAGGACAGAACAGCATAGAAGCACAGGCAGTAGCCGCAGCAGAACCACACAAATGTGCAGAAAGACTCCAATTATGTACAGACCTTCTTTGGTCCTTTAAAAAATGATGTATTACAAAGAATTTCACTAGCTCTTCAAGTAACTTACTAAAGCCATAGCACCCTTCAGTGATAAAACACTAGTGATGAAATCTTAACTGAAGAATATAACGTTTGTTTTCCAGGCCATCCAATGAGAAATAGCTGCAGAATAAACATGGTTCCTCCCCTCTGACTGCTTTATCTAGGTCAAAAAACTCCTTAAAGGCAGGAAGTCGCAGGAAACAAATGTCACTACACATCAACTTTTTATCATGAAAACAAGCAAGACAGTAGATAAACCCACCACCTTCCCAATATTTCTGTATGGAGTTCCATGAAAAACATCATCTTATTAGTAAACACAGGACTGTTTTACAGTCTTGAAGGCACTGCTGAATTTACTGAGAAATACACTGAACCAGATTCTGAATAATCTTATTTTGAACAGCTTAGACATGACTGTGAAAAAAATCTCTTGCTTAGTTCTCAAGAATTACACATGCCTAAAAAAAATAAAAAAAGCCAAACAAACAAACCACAGCAGAATTATTCTCCAAAACACATCCACCTTCACAAAGGACTGATATTTACTGGACAACATAATTTCCCAATTATAATTCATCACACAATTTTATTTTGAAAAACAAGGGTGAAAGATTAACTTATTTTCTTTATTAACTTGTTTAAGTTACACTTACACAATAGTATGTTTTCCTTTCCTACTCTTAGTACATTTCAGAACCTAAGATCAGTATTGTGTTTTGATCTAATCAAAGCATTGCAAAGAATGATATGAGTTACATATCTCTTACCCCATTATTAGAGCTGAAGGCAAGAAACTCAAAACTCTACAGGTTCTTATCACAGACAGATTTAACACTGACTTTGCAGCATTAAAATCAAAACAACACTAATCTTGCTTCTGTCACAGAACGGGAATGTAACAGACAATAAAGAAACAACCAATTTTTAAGATGATTTCCCAGTTTGTAGTATTTCACATAACTACAAAAAGAACATACTAACTACAGATGTAAGAACATTTGCAAGATCAGTAAGGCAAACAAATTTATAAGGAAGTTTCATATACCAATCATATCAAGAGAAACAGCAGAGCAAGTGGTAATCAATCCACATATAAAATTGTTCAAGCTTAACTACCTGACTGGAGTATGGCAATTTGTAACACCTTCAGTAGCAAAAGAAAAATAACACGTGCAATTGAGAGGGAAATATGAAATAAGTGAGATGACAGATCCAACTGTGACAAATTCTGACTATAGAAACTTCATGCTCATCTCTCTATTTTCATTTCAAATGGTATGCACTCTACCTTCTTCCTCCCACATTCCTTTTCAATCAGGTCTGCTTGTGTGAGAACACTACAGCTACTGAGCTTGACATTTGCAAATCCTTCTTTAAAGCAGCCAAGAACCACCTATAAATACAGCCCAGTTAACCTTATTAGTCATTTCAGCATGGGGCATGGTGCCTGCTAAAGCAAGTAAATAAAAGTTTCTGGAGTCTGCTTTGCAAGTCACAAATATTTCTTAGTTTTATGCTTAGGGATAATTTGTAATTAATTCATAGTTTTAATACAAGCAGTATGGAATTCCAAAATACTCTTCTGAACACAGATCAATCACAGGATCTTAAAAACATCTCAGCCAGCTGTCCTCCTTAGGAGCCACTGTATCAATGAAAAGTGTTGTCAGGAAAGGGAACAAGCAGGTGCCAATTTGGCCTGTGGTATTAATCTATGCTTAAAAAAAATCAAAAAATCTTTTTTTGTAAAGTATCTAACACTTGTTTGATTTTTTTAAATTATCTAACACTTATCATTCAAAAGGAAAATCTTTAAGACATGAACCATAAGCTATAAAAAAGCAACAAACATTTTTCCTATGCTACCAAGTAACACCACCTAAGGAGATGCTATGATCTGCTCACCTCCACTGTTAAATATAACCCCAGTTGTTTCTTGTGAGAAGTTTTCATTGAGCCTTCATGCAGCCACAGCTCTAACTCATCCAGCAAACACAGCTCTGCACAGAATGTAAGTAACTGCAACAGATGATACAAAGAAGTGCACTGATACACAAAATGTTCTCTACAATCTGTTGCACTATTTCCTGCTCAGGTAATGCTGACCACAATAAACTTTCCCAGGGAACCTACTTAAAGAATAGATACATTTGATCTTTGGTCACTAACTTTCAATAAGTAGGAAAACTCCACAGTTTGCAGCCATACAGGCTTGACTTAGGATTAGTTAGCAGAAATTAAGCATTAAGAAGCAAAACGTACTCGACATGGTTACTGTGAGAGCTCCCAGACTTATTAATAATGAAGTCTACAAAGCAAATGTCAGAATGGGAGAATTATTTATTATCTCCTATGATAAAAGAGCTAAGCTAAGTTGCATCAAATGAAATTACATGGTAACAGCTCCAAAACCTCAGCAAAGAAAGATACTTTCCCCAACATGGGCTCCAAAGACATTGTAGCACTCACTGCCTAAGGATGCTGTGGACAGAAAAAGTTTACAAGGATTTTTTAAAAACATTTTTTGTAAAGAGAGACAAATGGCTTTAATTCAAAATAAATCAACTCTGACTTTGGGATCCAAAAGAAAAAAAAAAAAAAGGCAAACACGGTCACACGCCTTTATACTCCTCCCTAAGCATTTGCAACTGGCTGCCCTTGAAGACAGGAAAGGGACTAGATGCATCTTTGTTCTGACTCAGAAATGCTGCTTCTATGTCAACAGTTTCTTGCCTAGGATTCACAAATCCAATTCCACAAACTCAAAAGTAATTACTAAAATAGAACACACATGGCTTTGTCAAAATGAACAAGACATAGTTGTCTTGAAGTGGTCAGGCCCAAGATGTCAGGATCTTCATTAATTCAAACCCTAATAGATGGAAGTTCATCCAAGAAATACAAAAGTAAAAATAAAACAAAAAAAAACTTATTCGAAGCTAAGTTATACCCAGAAGTCAGGCTGCTTTTTCCAGCTGCATCAGTTACATCTGTCTGGAATCCTACCTCCCCAAAAGCTGTACAGAAGACCTGTCAACAACTACTGCTCTTCCTGGAGCACTAGGTGTTTTTCAAGCCAAGTACTTCAAAAGTCAAATATTAATGTTATTATCTACATTGCAATATATCCCAAGAATGCTTTCACTGAAGTTGGGGGAAATCTGACAAGCATCCAATGAAACCAATTAAAAACCAAAAAATTCATGAACTAGAGAGTTACAGTCCACACATCTCGAAGTCTGTTGTAAAACACTAATTAAGCTGCTTTGATTTGTGTGTATTTAACAGGAGACTCTAAAACCTCTTCCATCCCATACCTCTGTGTGTTACAGCATTAACAGGAGAGCTGCTTACTGGACATGAACAAAAAATTGCTATTTTCTCCTAAATCCCATTTTATTTATCTAACAAGATGACAGTTGGCTTGTACATACATAAGTGTGTATGTGAATCTGTCAAGGATTGGAAAAACAAAAACACACTTCCCACTGCCATTACCTCCTGCTTGATAATGTAAACATTTGAATTGTGAGCGAGGCTTCCAGGGAAGTATTAAAAATAGCAACCACAAGAGTTATGTTAATGCACAGTAATTCTGTGTTTCATGGCATTTCTATCTATAGAAGGAAAACCACCTTTACTACAGGTAAAAGTGTACTCTAGCATTAATAACTTAATTTCCCCAGATGTTAAAAACGTGTACTTTGCAAACCACTACCAAGTCATATTTCTTTTTGCTTCCCTCCAAAAAACCAGGATGTTTAATAACTTCATTAATGCAATAATATTTTAATACTGTGTTGCTTTTTTTTTTTAAAGAAAAGGACACTGGAACTATATATAATTAATCAGCAACAATTAAATAAGACATTTCAAGTCAGTAACAGTATTTTGCTTGGAGTCATCAGTAAGTCACTATTACTCAGACTAAAGAGATGGACCCTCTATATTCCTGGTTTCCAGGATCACTTCAAAACAAACAGAAGGCACAGGCCATCATGATTTTTTTAAACTTCACCTGCCATTAAAATTTCATATGATTGTGTAGTCATAGGGAAAGCATATTACTAGCAACAGAGTAGGATTAAACAACAACAACAAAAATAGATCTAGTGATTACTTGAGCTGGAGGTCAGCAATCATCAGTCTTGAGCTCATAACAAAACCACTTTCTTTCCAATCACAATTCAGTGGTTAATTAATGCTTACATTATACTGAAATAACTAAGTTTGATTCTTAAAATCCAGGAGATCATCTTCTATGAGATCAGTTAAATCTACAATGAAACTCAAGAACACAGCTACAAACAATGTTAGTCATCAGCAATTCACAGTAATGACTTGCTATAAGCAGATCATGTCTGCTCTGAATTTGAACAGACTCCTGTGTTTAAGAAATTAAAAAATCAGCTCTGTAATAATATATTTCCCTATGCAACTCTTGTAAGACTTTCCTTTTATAAAAAGATCATTTTAAAAAAAGCAACAAAGCAGAATTCTGTCTTAATCATAAATCTAACAATGACCCTGCGGATATTTTGCTTGCCCTTCAAGATAAAACTCATCCCTACGCCTGTTGACTAAAGAAACTCCAGTTTGCCCAGTGTACACACTGTTGGATTGTTAGCAGCCAGGACTGAAGGTATGTTACCTTTTATTTACAAGAATTGGTGGAAGATCACACCTATATTTTGTAACCAGGAGGTAACGACTTCAACCAGCTCACAGATGTAGAAACTGAAGGTTACTTGTGTGCAGTCTAAGAAATGGTGTAATCACTGAACACAGCCAGTTCCATGCAAACACTGGTTTCTGTAACACCACCCACATACACTCGTGAAGAAATTTTAACTGCACAGTTTTCACCATTGTTCAATAAAAAAGTGGCACACAAAAAAATCCTTCAGAGTTTTCTTTCCATTTAAAAAGTAACACTGATATAACTAAAAAAAAAAAGACAAGTCATGAATTATATGAACAGCATGAAGTAATACTTTTCCTGAAGTCTTATGTGTTTAAAGGAATGTACTGCCTAAATTACTCAACCTAATTCGAGACTGTCAGCAATCAACATATAAAATGCACAATGACTTGCTTGCACTTAGCATACCTGTTTAGAAAGAAAAAAATATTATCTTTCATAAATGCGTTACATAAAAGGATAGATTAATCATCTGCCAAACTATTTGCAATATTAAAAAAAAAAGGGAAAGCAAAAATAGGAGCTACAGTTAAAGGTCAAACAAGTCATCCAACTGTGCTCATGATTATACAACTCCACGCATACTGGCACTGTCAAACCTTTTCAGAAAAAGCATTTCCTAGAAAGCAGAAAGGTAAGACAATTTGATTTTCACAGAAGAACCAGGTGAGGAAACTACCAATAACACATCAAAGTGGAAAATACAGATCATCAATATCCCAAACACACTTTTGGAACTCATTAAGGCCACTAAGATCACGTCACTACTGGCATGTTTTGTGTAAAACTAAAACACCCTTAGGATATTTCTTTGCCAAGAGAGCTAAAATAAACTAAAACACCGTCACTCTTCTTACACGTGACTCCTCAAAACGTAAGATTAGTTATTTACAGTTCAACATGTCCTTTACTGTAGTAGGTAGGCCTCATATATTCCCCCAGAACGTTATTTTGCAAAGACAGTTAATGTTTGGTAATGGCAATGGAATGCATTACCATTTACAAACTCTTAATGCATGTGTTGTCAAGCAAGGAAACGCTTTTTAAAACAGTAAAACTAGCAGAAGTATTTCAGATGGCTGCTTCAATTTACCCATGCAAATTAACGTTACAATTGGCCAAAGAACCAAGGAACTACCACAGAATCAGAAGGCAATCACATGCACAAAACAATCCCATACATTCTGCAAAAGCGCTGCTGTTACAAGATTTACTCAGCACTGATCTTAAATTCAGAAATCCCAGTTATGTGGATAACCACTTGACTGGTTTCCTTTGAAGCACGTAAACAATACTCAAGGGTGTATCCAATTCTATTTGCTAATTACAATACCTCCAAGCACTGCTGCCGAAGGATTTGCTCCCAAACTCAAACAGATACTGCTGTAGGTGAGGGACACAGCACGGGAGGAGGGGGAGCGTTTGCCAACCAGCAGACCCGACCCTGCCGGGGTCTCACGCTTCCCACCTGTACTACCGGTTGCCGGAGGCAGACGAGCCGGCGCGGCCCGGGCCACTGGAGGAAGAATAGAGCCCTGGAGAAGGGCTGCCGGGGAAGGCCTCGGGCACGCTCCCGCGTGTGGCCAGGCCGGGGTGGGTTCCCTGCCTGTCACGCACCATGTGCCGGCCAAACGGCAACGGAACAACCGGTGCGGCCGAGCAGCGGCACCACTCCCGCCGCGGCAGCCAGTCCTCCCAAGGAGAACGGGGCAGCCCGGCAAGGCGAGGCACCGGCGGCTGGGCCCGGGGCCGGCCTCGGAGGGCCCCGGTGACACGAGAGAGGACGGAAGGCCCAGCCCCCGCTTTACTCACACTCGGGGCAGCTGCAGCGGCGGCGCCCCGCGCCTCTGGAACACTCCGTCCACGAAGACGCCGTTCTTGCCG
>VZTY01022887.1:72793-88415 GCA_013400935.1 Turnix velox
CGGGACGGGACGGAGCGGGCCTCACGGCGCGGCAGGGCCGGCCTGCCAGCTGCGGCCCGCAGCCTCTGTCCTCCACAGGCCCCGGGCACCTGCGGCCGCCCGCTCCCCGGGGCGTGCCCTGGGGGAGACCCTCAGCACCTCTCGCATGTGTTTTCCTCAGGGCGAATAATGCGAGGAATCATCAAGGATAAAATCAACACAAGGACTCGAGACCCAAACATTGCTAGAAGGGCGGCTGCCACCTGAAAGGTAATTTGTAACTCCTCACGTTTAGCTTCAAAAGACCACAGGAAAAGAAGAAAATAAGGCATTTGACACACCGTACACAGTTAGATTGATCTAGAGGCAACGCCCCATCCTGACACAAAACGAGTGCTCTAAATTTCGAAGTTCCAGGTAGGTCAGGCTGTGCCTGTGCACACCTCGCTCGGCTCAGCCCTAATTCTCTAACACCACTACAGCACAGCAGAGTAAAAGGGAGTGATGGCAGAGGACAAAACCCAAATGCAGCCCAGCACAGCCCTGCTGACCCCCGGGCTGAAACAGTGTCACAGGTGGGACAGGATACAGGCAGGGATAAAAAAGATCACAGAGCCACAGCAGCCACTCTGACTTTAAAATACTAAAGGTTACCAAGAAGATGATGTTAATTGTACCAAATCTGTCACAGAGTGACTGCAAGCAGGATGTTTCACCTGATCAAAATCTCTGTATGTTTGCCTGCTTCTCTCAGGCTGTGACAAGGACCAGGCACTCAGTCAGAACTGAGAAGTAAACAATAAAAGAAACACTTCTGGCTATAAACTGTGAAGAGAGTGCTAAAACATATTTTTACCTATACACAAACACTTCATTATACAGCCCAGAGAAACTGTCCAAGATTTTCAAGCACTTTCTTACAAAAAAGGTTTTTGTTGTTTAATTTGTTGGGGGTTTTTTGGGGAAGTTCACTGCTATTTATGAATTCAGAAGAACATTTCACTGCTTTCCTCACATGGTTCTGCAGGAATTGAAAGTAATCTTTAAACTATGCTCCAGACAAAAGCAATCAACTCACCAACAAACACCTAGAAGTAAATTTGCAATTCTAACATCTGTTTTGAGTCTACAGATTTTTAACTGTAGAAATATTTGATGTATGTTTCAGAAGAAAACGCAGTGCCTGCTACCTGCAAAGTTACAGCAAAACTTATTTTTACCCTTGGGATGGTGTCAGCACTTTTTAAAAGTGGCTACAACACAACTCCAGCCTGGTTTAAGTCCATTTATGAGATCACACAAGATCACATCAGATGCAGTAAAATATAGCAACAGTTTAGAGCTTTGGTTTCTATTACAGAAAACTTTAGTTAAATCTTGCCCACACTTTGGTATTTAGAATCAGACTTTCTTCTATACCAACATATGTTTGGCACAGAAAATGTGGAGCATCAGAGAGCCAGTTATGACTCCATGATTCTCAGCTTTTTTTTTTTTTTATCCCTTGGCTCTGCTGAGACTATGGAAATGTTGTGCCTGCTCAGCTAGCAATCAGCTAGGGATACTGAGGGCTTTGCAGGCTGAAAACTCCCCATGGATCTCCATCTCCCAA
Organism: Turnix velox; assembly: GCA_013400935.1. Lineage (NCBI taxonomy): Eukaryota > Metazoa > Chordata > Aves > Charadriiformes > Turnicidae > Turnix > Turnix velox. Next base: position 74,385 of record VZTY01022887.1, read on the forward strand.
CAGATAGACAATAACCAGGCAGCTTGAGAGATCAGCCAGGTGCATTCCCCTCAGGCCAGCAGCACTTTCCACCACTCTCAGATCACAGAAGTTGAAGGCAGCAATGCCATTTCACCATTTTCCATCATGTAGGTGGGAACTTTGTTAATTTGCGCTAAATTTATTAATTACATGCAGTGCTAAACTGACAAAGCTCACAAACCTGTTCCTTTCTCCTGTTGTTTTTATGACAGCACGGTGCAAAGAACACAGCTACTGACACAGAATGAACAGAATACACACAAAAATTATTTTCCAAGCAGCCAGTGATGAGAATGCTCCTCTGTAACAAGGAGCTGAACACCTGCAGAGAGTCTCTTTGCTTACTTTTGTATTACCAACACTGCAGAGCAAACAAGTTCCATTGTCAGAGATCTTTCTGCCCATGTTTTCTACATAGGTGCAGATTTAGTCACTTTCTTTGTGCTCACACAAAATTGCAGGGTTACAGGTCATTCCAACCTGCCCACCTGCAGTTCTCTTCTCTGTTGTACAGAGCAGCTAGACATGGTGGAACAACTCATACGAGCATTGTTCTGGCTCTCTGAGCTCCCCAGGAACTCACTCCTTGGATATTATCGGGTCCTGATGTTGGAGCTGCACAGCAGATATGTACTATTCCGTTTTTCTCCCCCTGCCAACTGAGGGTAAGCACAAGACATTCTTTGTCAGGATAGAACTAAGGTTCCAAAATTCAATCTTCTGAGGCACTGAGTTCCTGCAATTGCCACTAAAAAAAAGCCAAACAAGGTTTCACTCACTTGTAATTCCCCACCTCTGGCCTGTCAAGCTAAGTAGCTCAATATTATCCCAACCACACTGAATTATGCAGAAGCACTTGGCTGCATCACAGAAATTAAGAATCACCAGAATTTACCCAAATCTTCTACACTTAAAAGAATCTATTCCAAGTTTAATAGAAATGGCTAAGTGCTATAAAAGGTCTAATCCATGAGCACTGTTTTATTTGGCCAAACTTCCTTAAGTGACTACATGTTTTCAGACGTGTTCTTTTTTTCTCTTGGAGCTCATGCTATAGCAACACAAGGGCGTTCATTTACAGCCTGCTTGTGCTTGCACACTGTCATATTTTCAAGCTTTCCTTCTTCAATTTTTCTTTTACATACCCTTGCTCTATACTGAGAGCTCTGGTGAAGCAGCCTTCTCAGTTCCAAAAGCATGGAATACTACCAGAGGAACTTGATGAATAATCAAGTAGATTAAATTACCCTAATTGCTTACTTTGACACAGACCAGTACTAAATGGCTTTTAAAAGCCATTAGGAGTTATCAATAATCTTTTTTATTACAGCAAATGTCACAGGATTTCAGCAAGATTTGATTACTGTTAACCCTGCAGAGTTAACTGGCAAAGCCACTTGTAACATCCACATGTGATTTAACAAGATACACATTTCAAAAACCAAAACCTGCACAACAGCTGAATGAAGATTTCACACAGGGATATCCCACACCTGACAGGGGCAATTTTTTTTTCTATTTACAGGGTGAGAAGCCCCTTGTAAGCAGTAACAGCTTCCTCCATCGCAGCCTCAAAACCACTGTGGCACACAACCACATTTTAAAGTAATCCCAGTAACCAAACTGGAGCTCTTTACATGCTTAAATTTAATGATGTGTGTAAAAATTAGTTTGACTCATGCTGCGATTTAGTCATTTTCCCCACCAAAGCACTTTGGTCAAGGGGAAAGCATGATGTAATTACTGCTCAATATTAAAAATAGCAGAAGGCCGGGATGGTGTGAAGCTCCTTAATTACCTACCGAGCAATATCCCTGAAATTATTATTTAAAATTATAGCAGAAAAGTTATTCCTCAAAAGCTATTTTTACAGGGTTGGGAATTGTGGGTGTTACAGTTTTGGGGGTTTTTTTTAAGGTTGCCTTTCAGATCTTAAGTAAGGAAGAACTGAAAGAGTAATACTCTTAGGAATGCCTAAAACCACCAGATTAACAACTTTTTTTTTGTTTTGTTTTGGAAGGGGAATGGGAAGGCGAAAGAATCATAGAATAGTTTGGGTTGTAAGGGACCTTAAAGATCATCTAGTTCCAACCTCCCTGCCATAGGAAGGGACACCTCCTACTAGACCAGGTTGCTCAGTGCCTTGTCCAGAAAGAAGCCTTTAACCTTCACCATCACTTGTTAGCACACCACTGACCTGGGAGAGAAAGCAAATTAGGTTTATACGCCTCAAAAATGAATCACTTTGAACGGGGCGAGGAGACGGAACCGGCCCCCAGCCCTGACAGGAGCAGAGGGTCCCCTCAGCCCGCCGCGCGCTTCCCGCCCTTCTACCCAGCCTGCCTCGCGCACACAGCGCCTGATGGCGGCCTGAAGGGGCAGCGGGATCCGCGGGGTGTCACCGGCCGGGCCGTCCGGGAATGCGAGAGGAGCCGAACTCTGCTTTTCCGGTGACAACTGTTTGTAAACACAGCGAAACCATGGGCGGCGTCGGGAAGCGCGGTCCCGCGGCGGGGCAGAGACCGCGCTTCCCGGCGCCGCCTGTGAGGGAGAAAGGGAGCAGCGCAAAGACTGAGGTTAAAGCATAAAGCTGATGTGAATCAAACACAGCAGCATCTGCGTTGGGTAAAAATGCACACACCGCGTTACTTTGCAGTTCGGCATGTTGTCTAGTGACTTAGCAATAGCAGAAAGGCTGGGGTAGGACTTTTTAATAAGCTCCAGGATGGCAGGACTAAGAGTAATGGATGGAAATTGGAAGAGGGGAGATTTAGGCTGGAGAAAAGGAAAGTTATTTCCTCTGAGGGTGATGAGACACTGGAAGAGATTGCCCAGAGAGGCTGTGGATGCCCCCTCAATCCCTGCAGATGTTTAAGGCCAGGCTGGATGAGGCACTGAGCAACCTGTTGTAGTGGGAGGTGTCCCGGCCCATGGCAGGGGGGGTCGTACTAAATAATCTTTAAAGTCCCTTCCAACCCAAACCATATTAGGATTCTCCGAAAATCAGCAGGAGCTGAAAGCAGCCAGCTCTGAGCTCCTAAAGAACAAGAACTCACCTATTAGGGCTGCTTTCCACTGGCCATAGTAATTGTAAGCAGTTTTAAATAAACTAGAAAAGGGGAGATTTAGGCTGGAGATAAGAAAGAAGTTCTTGCCCATGAGGGTGGTGAGACACTGGGACAGGCTGCCCAGAGAGGCTTTGGATGCTCCCTTAATCCCTGGAGGTGTTTAAGGCCAGGCTGGATGAGGCACTGAGCAACCTGTTGTAGTGGGAGGTGTCCCGGCCCATGGCAGGGGGGGTCGTACTAAATAATCTTTAAAGTCCCTTCCAACCCAAACCATTCAATGATCTAGCCAATTAATCCTCATGCTTCTGTGCCGTGTATAAAGCTGGACCCAGTGACACAAGCTTATTTGATGTTTAGTTAACAGCTTCTGAACAGTGTCCTGCTGCTGTCAAGTCTTGAAGCATAATCCGGAGAATCAGAATGGTTTGAGTTGGAAGGGACCTTAAAAATCATCTACTTCCAAACCCCCTGCCACTTAGTGGGTTTTGTGTTGATCAGTGTGTACTGCTATTAATCACAATTTCTCTTCAAGTTCACAGAATGGCTAGAATTAGGAGGTACCTTGTTAAAGATCACCCATTTCCAACCCACCTGCCCTTGGCAAGAATGCCTCCCCCCAAGCCCAGGTTTAACCTGGCCTTGAATTAACCTGAATTCATTCAAAAAGTTAATTTACCCTTTTTCGCAATTGTATGTCCATCCTATCTGTTTTAACTAACAACTATTCTAAAGAAGCACTGAGAAGTCTGTTAAAATATCTTCAAGACCAGACTTGACAGCCTTTCCACTTCTGCTGTTAGAATAGGTCATTACTGAGAGAAGCATCTTTGTGGCTCTTTAAGAACACAGTCTATATATCTATATCTATTTTTATATATATCAGGTTTGCAATACATACACAGGTATACATATATATATTTTTTTAAATGCATACAATTTTCCAAGAAAAATATCCAAGGCTAGCACATTAAGTCTATTCACCACAACAGCAGAATTTTTCCTCTTCCTTAGTTTTGAGCTGAATTTTCTTTCATTCTCCTTTTAGTACTCTCATGTCACGTACCTTATGATACTGTATCAGAAACAAACTCAACCTTGCCAAAAAAAGGCAGATTAAGCAGCCAACATCCATGTTATCTGGAGAAGATGTTTCAAGAAGCCAAAGGAGTAACTGCAGCACTATCAGATGGGACACTAACAAGTTCTACAAAAACAGTCACAGAGGTTGTTCTTTGGCTGGCAGAAAATAGTAATTAAGTAGGAGCTTGGTGCATAAGAAATAGGCAAATGAGTAAATGATAAAGTGATTAACATTAATCAAAACCAGACAAGAAATAAAGAAAAAGTTAAACAAAACAACTAAAGGCAAATTAAACTAATTACCAAGTATTAACTAACAAGCATCAATATAAAAAATGTACTTTAAAATAACTATCCATGACCATTCTTAGTTAGATTCATCATCAGAGGAGGAGAGAAATAAAGCCTTTATCAAAACTAGTTTGATTTTTGTTTTTAAAAATCAGTGCCATTCCCTCAGCCAACAGAAACATGAAAAGAACAGTGAAAGAAAGAGAGACATAGTTTTATGTCTGTCTTCTCTGAAATACTTCTTATTCTGTCCAAAAGGATAACTACAGAACTAAGCAAAGTTCAAAGTTTCCAAGACGATGAAGAATGAAAACATTATTACACAAAGGTTAAGGAATTGCAGTTGTTTTCAGTGGAGAAGAGACAAATGTTATTGAAATAATATAAGAAGGCATAAGCACAGTGAGAACAATGTTGTGTTCCATGAACATTTTAATAGGAATAAAATAGAAGAAAACTTTGTGAACTCAAAACACACAAAGATACTATAAGGAATATGATAGAAGCAGCACTTTTTATACCCATATGAAGTATTAAGCAGTATTAATTGCATAGCCAAAGCCTGAACATCATAAAATAGTAATTTTTATATCACTATTAGAGCATATTACAAGGACCAACTCTTTCCTCCATTTATATAATGGAGCAATTGCATTTTCCTGAATACAGACACAGGACACTGAAGTACATACCTTGGGTCTGACCCAATAGATTTTTACATTCCTAGTAAATCTCAAAATAATCAGAACAATTGTTGTACTTAATGGCTTTTTTTTTTCCTCAATAAAACTAACTTAGTTAAGTTTGACCTTATCTTCAAAGTATAAGTCATCTGAAGTTGTGACAGATGGGAGAATCACACTATGACCTTCTTGCTGGGAGGGGAACACTTGTGAAGTTTCTTCTTTTAAACCAGTTTCTCTCTGGGCAGCCAGAGAAAGAAAACAGATCTACAGAAACCTGGATGCAGTGGAATTAACTGATTATTTTCTCCTAAATTGGGTGATAATAAAACTAAAAGTCTACAGAACTTAACAACAGAAAGCACTTTACAATTATTTAGAAAAAAAATGCAAACTAATGCTCTGCTAGGCTGGTTATGTTTTGAGTCCTGTGCAAATCATGAGCTATTCAAAAAACTTCCAAAAGCCAGGGGGAACTACAGATTTCTGACAGACTTCAAGATTCAGTCATCTTAACATGCCTGGCAATACATGAAGGATGGCACAGACTGCTCTGAGATTTTATTTTTTTAAGAAAAATTTGTACAACTATTAAAAACAAAATAAAACATGACCAAAATTCACTGAAAACCAATTTACATCCACTACAAATACTGAGGCAGAATAGATGTCACTTACTTTTACATTTTCACCTGGGTCACACAGAGTAACTGCTGGAAAGGTCAGAACAGAACAACACACAAGGAGAATGGTTCCCTTCCATGAATATTCCAACACAGAGTCACTGAAATAGCAACATCAGGAGTAGAAAAATGAGGGTGATTCTCAGCAGAGGGAAAGGCTGGTACAGAAGATACATGAGAGAAGTCTGATCACAAAGCCACCAAAGCTCAGAGACAGCAATTACACATATGTCCAACAGACAGAGGAATAAAGCTCTCCTTGGAGGACTCAAATCCTTCAAAGCTCACATCCTACTCTTCCTCAATTTATTTTCCTACATGAATTACCCCGTGGTTAATCTGAGATGATACTGTTATTTGCACTTCATTCTCAGAAAAGGAGTGATGCAACAGACCATATTCAAATCTGCAAATAAACACCCTCCTCCTCGTGACTAGGATGTGAAGTTTCTTACTGCTTTTCTTGAGTAACATCCATTACACAGCATTTTGTGAGCTTTTATGAATGACAAGGTTAATAAGGTATTACAATGCCATAGATAAATATTTCTATGGTTCACTAGCGAGCTCACAATGATAGTTTCGTTTCCTGTGCTTGCCACCAGTTCCCGTCCCTGCAGCACCTCCCGTTGTGCCAGCAGATGTTTGTATGACTAAGCAACAAACCAGATTAAGGAAATGACAGAAAAACACTACCACCATTTTGAGGGGGAATTTTTGTAGCCAGATGAGTGCTACTCAGCTGAGCAGAGGGATTGGGAGCAGTGTGCTCTCTGGGGGACAGAACAAACACCAAGGAGAGATGGGGATGAGAGCAGCTGCCCCAGCCCTTCTCTGAAACATGAGCCCTGGCCTCGAAAACACCCCACAGCCTCCCTGTTCCAGTCACCCTGAATGGCCAGCATGGCAGTCTTGGTATGAAAAGCTGACAGGAACACTATGCACACTCACTGCAGCAATTCTGCACTTTGATTAGGGGTCATCCCTCTGGCTATGGCTTTTGGAAGCTGTCTTAAAAAATAACTACCTGATTCCTCCCACCAAACCCATCAAACCAGAAACAAAGTTATGCAAATCTTCATCTTGTGACCAGAGTGCAAAAAAAGTGCTGATGCAGGACTGCTTTAGATACAGATAGACAGCAACTACATGAATTACAAGAACACTTATTCACAGATTCACAGAATATCAAGGATTGGAAAGGACCTCAAGAGATCATCTAGTCCCATCCTCCTGCTGGAGCAGGAACACTCAGATCAGGTCACACAAGAATGCATCCAGGCAGGTTTTGAATGTCTCCAGAGAAGGAGACTTAAGTTTTCTACATGCACACAAGGCCACATTTGCTGCTGCTTCCACCACTGTCTTAATGCATATCAAAGATCATAAACAAAATAGAACCAGTTGAGGCAGTTGTGGTCAAATGTTCTCCAAGCTCATAGTTGTGAGACCGCACTCACATACTAAATTGGGATATTCAGAGACAAGAAACTATTTCACCCAAGAGACTCATCTTCTGCAACCTGTACTTTCATCTTTTTGGAAAAGAAAAATGAAGGCAGGTCACTGAGATATATTAAATACATTGCACTCTATTATCCACAAGCATTTTATCTAATTTGGGATTAAAACCAGCACAAAAAGAATCAGAGCTGCTCTGTACAGATTCCATTTAAGTCCTCCCAAATCAACCACTGAATCGAGATAAACACAACTGTACTATACTCAAAGCCAGGCTGAGCTTATCATATGATGGATTTTTTTAAGCTACAATCAAATCCTACTACAATAGGATTTTATTTTTCGCTGCTGAAGGTAGCACCTCCTGTCTCAGTGCTACAGAACATTTTCATTTGAAAAAATAGGTCACATCAGGAACTGTTTTGAAATGATTGTTTAAACAAAGCTCACTAGCACAGATAAAATTCTTCTGCAGCTGCAATGTCTTCTACTGCCTGCATGACCATCTGAGAAGGAGTGCACGGGATAGCAAAGAAATTAGTGAAAAGTAGCACAAGGAATAAAAATTAAAAAAAATCAAAAAAGGACAAACCTGATTTGAAAGCACCAGAAGCTTTTCCAGTGGTTTAAATACCATTCAGCTTTTGCTCTTCCATTCTCTCCTTTGCTCTGGTTCAACACAAGTGGCTTTAGAGGTGCAAACATCAGTCAAGAACATGGACTTGTAGATGGTCAGGGTTGTTCAAGCACACATAGATTAGTTGTCAACACACAGGGAATGTGTCTGTATGGACATAAATCCACTCAGACATACCTGGCCTCTCTTTAGATACCCTATAGCCAGTTCATGGATAAAACTACACCAAATGCTGTATGCAAAGCAAGGTCATTAACTTCACTAAGAAGCAGAGTGATCTTGAAACCTTAAATACACATTCATTTTATATTTATGCACAAGTAGTACAAAGGTTATAAAGCAATAGTTTCTTAAGTGAGTGGGCAAAGACCTAAAACTTCTCACAAGCTCTATCTGATCCAATTTATCTGTCTAATTCTCAGCTTCATGAAAACACAGGCCTTACTACACAGAGCTTTGACTCATTTAGTGGTGAGGAACCTCTCTGGAATGAAAGAGGGATAAAGAATTAATTGCTTCTGCTGAGACATGGGAAGAGAGAGGAAGCAGCTTTGTCCCAAGACAGGTAACCACTCAAACCACAAAAGACTGTGTTCACCATTCCTCTCTAACCCACATTTCGTTTCCACATCTTAAACTGAAACTCCACTACTCCCACACCTGCAGAATTCCTCCTTTGATGCCATTCTCCTCCTGCCATCCACTGCTCACTATTTTCAGCAGTGACTCATGGGAATGTGCTCAGCGTGACACGGGGCTGAAACTCCTTTGGGTTGCCTTGACTTTGAAGCCCAAAAGTTCCATCTCTGACAGACACAGAACATTAACATTTGCTGAAAAAGTAACAAGCCTCACCACAGGAGTACTCCATAACATTCAATCTTTCCTACAGGAAAGCAATCATGTCTTATAAACACCACATTTGGAACTTAATCCTATTTCACCACAAGATAAAAAGAGGAAAGAGAAGCAACTTGGGCAAGATGATCTACTAACCCTGAAAAATTCAGAATAAATTCAGATTCTTGTTATATTGTTAAATAATACATCTCAGTACAGTATTTGTCTGCCTCCTGATCATGCAACCCAAGCCTTACACACATGCATTCTGAATAAAGAGGAGCTAAAGAATTAAACAGTCATTCCAAATAACAAGAAAATAAGGCATTAAAACACTATTCTTTTCTAGAGTAACCTTCTCCAGTCCATCTCACCTCATTCTTACTCTCCTTCTCCATAAGTGCTGTTGGTGAGAATTTACACAACTTTTCATTTTGTTCAAATTTTCTTTTTTTCCCCTCAAGTTTTGTAAGTTTTTTACTACGAAAGTGAATTACAACGTAGAATAAACAACCCTTCCTGAAAAAAACATACAAAATTCTCAAGCAATGCCAAGTTAACTGAACTAAGAGCACAATGCTAATTATTGCAATTACTTCTTCTAAAGGCAAAAATAACAGACTCCAAAGCTTTTGTTAGCAGCACAAAAATTGGTGCATTGTGACTTAGGTTCTTCAGATAATAGCTTGAAATCTAAGTTCCAACACTGAATCTGTCCTTATTTGAGTGAAAGTTTCTGAGTTTACAGATTTAAATAGTCGCATTTAAAAAAAACCTACAGTTCTAATGACACAACTGTATCCTTACAAGCACAAAACAAAAAAAGAAACAAAGAAATAGTGTCTTACTGTTAGCCTTTTACAGAACTCATACAGAAAACTCTCATTTCCACGTGACTTAGGTCAGAAATGTACAGAGCATGCCAAGAACCTACTATGCTTGGAGTAACTCTATGTCTGTATTCTTAACATAACATTGGAACAACAGTGTAAACAATTTTTATGGACTAAGTGCTGACATTTGAATAGATCCAAGTTCAGCAATTCCAATGTACCAGTGGGTATGGAAATACTGGGCTGTTCTGAAAAGAGCACAGCCCTGGCTCTCCTTGCATTCTGGGTAGAAGCAAGAGCCTTACTCATAGAATCCTAGAATGGCTTGGGGTGGAAGGGACCTTAAAGATCATCTAGTTCTAACCCCTCTGCCATGGGCAGGGACACCTCCCACTACACCAGGTTGCTTAATGTCTCATCCAGCCTGGCCTTAAACACCTTCAGGGAGGAGGAATCCACATAAAATAATGATAAGATTGTGCTCCACAGAAGTCAGATACTCCAAAGCACATGATGACATAAAATATGTCACCCATTCATATTTTATCATTACAAAAGGAAGTTTTAAAAAGCTCTACTTTTTATTTTTCTTCAGGATGAAGTACTGTTCTAGTGGCAAAATTAGGGGAAGCACATCAGTGTGGGCTGAATCACACCATAATCAACTCCTATGCACCATTCCAGCAGTAGTTTCATGTAGCACAGCTCAAAATATCATGCACTTGCACTATCAGTTAACTTCCACAAGAATAGGTTGTTAAATANACGTGACTTAGGTCAGAAATGTACAGAGCATGCCAAGAACCTACTATGCTTGGAGTAACTGTATGTCTGTATTCTTAACATAACATTGGAACAACAGTGTAAACAATTTTTATGGACTAAGTGCTGACATTTGAATAGATCCAAGTTCAGCAATTCCAATGTACCAGTGGGTATGGAAATACTGGGCTGTTCTGAAAAGAGCACAGCCCTGGCTCTCCTTGCATTCTGGGTAGAAGCAAGAGCCTTGTTTGAGCAAAATTTACTCATAGAATCCTAGAATGGCTTGGGGTGGAAGGGACCTTAAAGATCATCTAGTTCTAACCCCTCTGCCATGGGCAGGGACACCTCCCACTACACCAGGTTGCTTAATGTCTCATCCAGCCTGGCCTTAAACACCTTCAGGGAGGAGGAATCCACATAAAATAATGATAAGATTGTGCTCCACAGAAGTCAGATACTCCAAAGCACATGATGACATAAAATATGTCACCCATTCATATTTTATCATTACAAAAGGAAGTTTTAAAAAGCTCTACTTTTTATTTTTCTTCAGGATGAAGTACTGTTCTAGTGGCAAAATTAGGGGAAGCACATCAGTGTGGGCTGAATCACACCATAATCAACTCCTATGCACCATTCCAGCAGTAGTTTCATGTAGCACAGCTCAAAATATCATGCACTTGCACTATCAGTTAACTTCCACAAGAATAGGTTGTTAAATAATATAAATACACACTGAAAATATTTATAAAGGCACAAGAACTGGGCTGAACTCACTGAAATTATCTGCTCCCATTGCAGATTCTTCTGCTGATCTTGTAGACTTTGTAGGAAAGCATAACTGGTTCTTCCCTCTTCAGTGTGATGACAGTGACAAAAGAAAACCTGAGCAGGCTGAAAGAGACTTCACTGAGAACTGCTGTCACCAGTCATACCAATTCTGTCAGCCAGACTGATTCACTGCCATGAATGACTGACTGCTCAGGAGTCAAAGGAAAGTTTGAAATTACAGAGCCAAAAGAGAAGATGTGGAAGTGGTGTTTTCATTTTGAGAAAGCTTCAATAAATTATGTTCAAATTTATTTTAACCCCCCCAAAAAAACTACCTGTGCAGCATTTGGCAAATTGTTAGTAAGATAATGTTGCATTTTTATACTTCAAATGAATATTTTGGAACAGCAGGTCCTTAGAGTAGGTGAAGTAGTTCATTAAAAAAAACTGTGTTGAGTGTAATGACCTAATAAGGGGAATTTCTCTATAGAGAGAGGCTGTTACAATGTAAGTTGGTGGGAAAACCCATCTGGTTTGAACACTGTCAGATTAAGACCTAAAAGCTTACAAAAGTGTGGGGTTAAAGGGTAAAAAAATTAAAAAGAAAACCAGAAGACTGAGAGTTTCTGTCAAAAAAACCCATACATTAAATACAATCACACTCATATCAGTTTCTCAGTTTAAAACTTTCCAGGATTACTCATACTCAGTAACCCCAAAACAAATCCAGAACTGCCAACGCTATTCTGCTGAACTTCAGTTACACAAAGTACTCCAGGCTTATTTCATCTTTGTTAAGACAAGAAAATAATTAAGAGGCATCACTAATCAGCTTAAGTAGTACCAAAAGGCAAAGCAAGAGATCACATTAAGCAGTAACAAAAACACAGAACGACACAGTGTCTGATCAGGATTACTCATTTTACAGAAGGCACTAAAACAAGGCACTCCACAGTCCAGTGGTTTTATCCATCATCTTTAAGTGCAAGAACACCTTCCACTACATGGGGAGAGTTAAATTTGTTCCCCAAGAAAAAGCCAGAAAAAGCTAAGAAAATTCCCAGAAAGGCATTCAGGATGGAAGCATACTTGATACTACAATTGCTATTAGAAAGGGGGAATAAATGACAAGGAACACAACTTACAGCAAGTTAATAAATTCTTAATACCATTAAGCAACACCTCTTAGCACTGGGCTTCTTGTTCCTTGTAGCCCCTCCAAGAAACATACAGACTCCCACAGAGAAATGACCCACTCCATGCACTTTATTAATGTTAATGTAACACAATAAAACTTTGGGTAATTAAGTTTAATGTGCTGTTCAAGAAGTAACACGGGATTTTATACTACAACTTACAGTAATTCTTTATGGTTCACAACACCCTCACAAGCAAACTCAAAATGGAGCAAAAATTGCCCAGTATCATAATGCAAGAGCTTGATTTTCTTCTTGTTGGTCACCCTGCAAAGTAACACAATGGTAGCAGTTAGCACATGGCATTCAGCTATCTCAATGTGAAAATACACTCAGACAGTTTCACACAATCCTCCACTACTGACCAACTCATCTCACAGGTTTGAGCCTTCCTCAAACTGCTGTGACACTTTCACATGTTTATTCTGTATTTGTATTGTTTCTTTTCTTAGTTAATCAAGGCTAAAAGCTACATCCTGTAATCATTTAGTGTCAGAGCAAATAACAAACATGGCAGCAAAAACAAAGAATAGTTTATTATCTGTTCAGACAGTTCTGCACTTGTTACATATCAATTTGTGTCCAGCTTGGCTTGTGTTCCCAAAGTGAAGATGGAAGTTAGTAACAGCAGCATCAGAGAACTAAATGTATCCAGCAGCCAGCTGGGCACAGCTCAGTAACACTTCCTTTAGGCCATGCCCTGCTAATAATACTTTAAATCTTATTTCCATACATTCTTCCCTTCCTGTGTAACTTAGAAACCTCATACCATTTCACTGGCAAGAGCCTCAAAATCCCTGCTACTTGACCCCCTCACTATTTCTCCACCTCCTCTGAAAGCCAACAACACTTCAGGCAAGGCTCCACCAACGAGACACAAAGCCAACACCAGAGCCATTAATGAAAGAGATGAATTTAAGTGTTCTCACTCCATTATCTTTGATAGTTCCAGTTCCTCAACAGGTAGGGTTTAGCCAACCTAAAACTAGATTAGAGGCCTGGAGTACAACTGCTTTGTGACTATTAATTCAAAGTTTGATAATAAAGCCCCTTCAATATGACTTTATTCTCTTCCTAGCCTTCTCACAGCAGCACAGAATGAGAAGACATACCCTATAAGGACCAAAACAGTAACAGGAAAACGTAACACCCAAATGCCTGGAAAGCAGGAAGCACCTGCCTTCACCTCCACCCTTCAATAGGAAGTGCAGTACCACACCTTTAAAAACAAGAAGAAAAAATAAAAATATACATTGACACAAGTGCTGTTCCTTTCCTGAAGGAAAACCACTGTTTTCTACAACAATTAAGATTTTTGCCCAATTCTGTAAAGCTGCTAAATTAGTAATTTTAGTCCTGCTTTTTAAGTCACAAGTTGAGCTACCAACATGACTGTGGGCAAATCACTTTCTGCAGCAAGGGAGAAGCCCTCAGTGCTATCACCCTGCCTCACTGTGTGTGAGAAACCAACCCCAAAGCCTCACCAGCGAGGAGGTACTAAGACACCGAAACAGAGAGGCCACACAACTCCTCCTGCTAGGTAAATGTTTCCTAGAAAAAATAGTATGCTAGAGGAAGTCTGTACCACTAAAGACTACTTATTTCCCCCACTTTCTATAACTACCACTGCAAACTTAGCTAATTGAAGTCCAGTATCTTCACAGAGATAGCATAAGACTTCAAAAAAAAATCAAAGAATCAT
>VZTY01022889.1:0-12214 GCA_013400935.1 Turnix velox
ATTCTATGATTCTATAACTAGGGATTAGTACCAAAGTATTCTGTGAGGTAGGTGGTTCTGTAACTAGGACAACTGAGAGAGCAGGGTCAGAGGACCAATTTCTATTCCACCAGTGCCTGTTTCACGTTATAATTCCGAGTGCACAGTGTCATATTTTTCTCAGCATTGTATTTTTATACCATTTGATAGGATGTGGCTGATGTGATTCAAATTGCTGTGTTGAGATTCATCACCAAAAAAAAAAAAAGAGGAAAATGGAGAGATAATAGAATTGAGTTCTGAGAGCTGCTAGCGTGGGACCTGAGTGCTTTTACCCTCCACTTTTACCATCCAGAGATGCTTGTTCAACCCTTTTTTTTGTTGAAATATCTAATCAAAGCAATATTATTAATGTGCATATAAGAAAATGATCCAGTACACAAGTAACTCTGCTGTAAGGAAAACACTTTTTTTTTTTCAACGATGCTACAAAAATTATAGATCCTTGCACCCACCAAAGTTATTTTAGCAGAGTCGTGTTGTTAGCACTGGATCTAAGCCATGTTTTCATAGTCAAATGATAGGGCTTTCTAAAGTTGTGCCCACCCAGAACAAAGCCCACCAAGTGCTTCAGTGAAAAGGCTAAATGGAATTCACACTCCTTTAGGCAATCGTTTTATTATGATCAGGGTGAGTATTCACAATGTCATTTTAGAAAAAAACTTGGAAATAAAGCAGGCCAGTATCTGAGAGCAATCATATTGTGTGTCATGTTGAAAAGCCTGTGATTTCTGCCTTTCACTTCCAACACACAACCTACCATACAATGAAATTAACATTTCTTACTTCCACTCTGCCTTTTCAATCACATGCTTCCAGGCTTAGGGTTTTGCAGGCAAAGAAAAAAAAAAATCCATTTAAAAATAATACAAATCATGATTGCAGCCAAGAAGGCCAACCAAATCCTGGGTTGCATCAAGAGGAGTGTGACCAGCAGGTCAAGAGAGGTGATTTTACCCCTCTACTCGGCACTGGTGAGACCCAACCAGGAGTATTGTGTCCAGTTCTGGAGCCCTCAACACAGGAAGGACATTGAGCTATTGGAGAGGGTCCAGAGAAGGGCCACGAAGATGATCAAAGGGTTGGAGCAACTGCCCTATGAGGACAGGCTGAAGGAGTTGGGGTTGTTCAGCCAAGTATGAGATGATTCTCCCAGAACTTTGTAAATTTTATGTAAGGTAAAATGTAAGGTTTGAGTTCTGTAGGACAAGAACAAGTATTGCACCAGTATTCTTTAACAAAGGAGAAACTGAAGTATCTTGTTATTTGTTTCTGTAATCTGGAATAAGACTGCATTATTTATATCTTGCACTGGAAGTCTTGAAAAAGTAACCCTCCCTAGGACTCCCCTCTTTGATACTTGTAACAGAGGATCAGCTTTCCGTCATTGCAGCAACTGCACATTAATCTACCTATTCAGTACAGAATAAACTCTGTGAAATGTTGTATTTGGAAACTCAAGTCTTTATCTATTAACTATGTATACTACCACCTGGAAGATACTCTTCCATACCAATATGCCTTCTTCCTGAGTCACAGAAACCATCTGCACACAGAGATTGTCTACAAANACTGCAGGATCATAGAATAGAATCATAGAATAGTTTGGGTTGGAAGGGACCTTAAAGATCATCGAGTTCCAACCCCCCTGCCATAGGCAGGGACACCTCCCACTAGACCAGGCTGCCCAGTGCCCTGTCCAGCCTAGTCTTGAACACCTCCAGAGAGGGGGCATCCACAACCTCACTGGGCAACCCGTTCCAGTATTTCACCACCCTCACTGTAAAGAATTTCTTTCTTATGTCTAGTCTAAATCTATCCCCCTCTAATTTATATCCATTGTTTCTAGTCCTCCCATCCGATATTATGTTAAAAATTCCTTCCCCTGCCTTTCTGTAGGACCCCCTCAGGTACTGATAAGTACTAAGAAATGCCAACTGGTTTGTCATTATCCATACAGAGGAGAGCTGTGATGTCTGAAATTTCAGAAATCACCCAAAGGTAGGTGTGAGTTCCACTGAGAAAGATCTGATGTGTTGCAATCTGATTGCCTTGGGCACGGAAACCCTCGTTATAGTGGTTCTGAATTTTCATTTGAAGGCCTATTAAACCATTTTATTTCAAAGATCCATCTGATAAATGGTAGAATAAGCCTCTGAGCACGCTGGTAATGCATGCTTTAGGTTACTTTCTCTCTGGGAATGAGCCAAAAGTGGTTTCTGCCTGTGTGCTTGTGCCTGGGTAATTAGCCCACAAATTGAGACGCAAATAAAACTAGCTCGGCAATGAATGGAAATAATCAGGGACTAGATACACATCACTCTCAAAATGGGATTCCAGGGCATTGACAAGATGTAGGGACTGTAAAAGATTAAGGAAACTTTCAACTTGCACTTAAATTGCTTGGGAAGAGCTGCAGGAGAACATAGATAGTTTAAATAGGGAAGGGAAGTAGGAAAGGAGATGTTTCTACACATAAGGAAGTGCCCATGACAGTCAAACCCAGCAGTGGAGAAGGGAAGCCATGGATTGCTGAGGTTTCTGATTTGGAAGCAGTTTGATGTCCTGGGAGACCCAGCAGGATGAGTGGCACCTTGTACCTCCTGTCACCAGATCAACAAAATCCAAGCTCAAGTCACTTGCTGCTAGAGAAGATTTTTACATCCTGCCTGCCTGGACTGGACAGGGGGTCACAGCTACACTGAGAATAAATTATTCAAGTTTTTCAAGTTATTCAAGCTTTATAGATGTTGGCACCTGAATAATTCTTATAGGATCATTTTAAATGCTATCATGGCATCATTATGATGTTAGACATGTATCATTGTTCAGTGCATTCTAGTTGAAGCAGCAAGATTTTACCTCCCTGGCTTCTAAATATTTTTGAAATAGCAGCTTTTGCAAAGCAGCTAATGAGAGGCAAGCTTGCCAGGAGATACAAGCTCCCAAGGACCCAAAATAACCACCCTGAGGTTGCTTCTGTCTGTTACTGGACTTGCTGGCTCTTCTCTTTTGAAGGTGTGGAGTGGAGGGATGTTTGTATGATCTAACACTAAGCATCTTACCTATTCCCCATGTTAGACTACCAGTTACCTTAGCCATATAGGAAGAGGCTGCTCCAGTGCACCTCTACCAGTCATCCTCCAGGCAACCTTCCCTCCCTGGTGACTCTGCAGGAGAACCTGCCTTGCTTCATCCCCCAGGTTGCCTTCTGAACCCACACACACACACACATCCCTTTTCCCACTTCTCCTCCTCCTCCCCAGTGCATCCCTGCAGAAGTCACTACCAGAAGTGCAGCTAATGATTTCAAAGCCATGAAACCAAAAAGCAAAACATTACAAAGCAACATTGCTTGAAAGCTGAAGCCCAAGATAGATAAACTTTAATTGATGAGATATTCCTACCTGGGATTTTGTCCATTTTCATCCTATTTTCCAAGTAGGAGGGATTCTTTGCTTTTTATGAGTGTGACAGATTTAAATTTGGAACTGGTGCATAAGAATTTCCATTTGGAATGTTATGTGTCTGCTTTAACAGAAAGCAAAGTGCCATTAGGGATGGAGAGGTTATTTATAAAGATAGGTTTTTAATAGTTTAAAGATAGTTTTTAATCTACAGATGTATTTGGTATCAATCATATGATCACAGAACAGGAGCATGAACTTTTGCTACTGCTGCTGTTTGTGGACCATGAATAAAAGGGACAGAAAAACTCAGTCATTACAGAAAAATGAAACTGTCACCAATACCAACAATATTTCAGAGTCCACCTAGGGATGCAGATGTATTTGGCAGTAATATTTGCAAGGAACAGTCATCCTGGCCCTCACACATCAGTAAATTCAGTGTGAAGTTGATGTAAGAAACTAGATCTGTCTGACACCACTGAAAATACAACATAACTCTCCCCATAGTGTGGCTTCACATCTCTGTGGTCAGGATTTTCTGAGGCAGGAAAAGGATTTCTTTCCCTTTGCATACATTTTAAAGGCAGGCTAGAAATGATTTTGAATAATCCAAATGCTGCCCTACATGGGAGCAGAGCTCTGCTGGTGCAGTTGAGGGCAGTAAATCCTATTTTCAAGCTGAGATGAACAGGTTTTGCAGGCTGAACATGCCTAGAGGCAGCTGTACTCCACACACCCAATTTTTTTCACTAAACACAGCAAGACAGGTTCATGTCTGGTGTAATCCCTCTGCCTCCAGAACATTTCCATCTTGGCAAACTGGGCTTAAAAGAAAGCAGCATGATGATTTCTTCTACACAGAGGCTAGTTTTATTTCTATTTCCCCTAGAACACATCAGCATCCTGGGCTTGGCTCTTCTTTTCAGATGGGCAGGACACTCTACAAGGTCCAAGCAAGAAAAAAAATGACACAAATCTTCCTTCAGCAGAAAATTGGTATTAAAAATCAGAGATGGGCAGGACATCATGGTACAGGCCTCTTTAATAGGTTCTGTATGGAAGTGGTTTTGGCTGGAATCTTCCCAAACAGCCCTTTTCCTTGTGGCTTGGATCTCCCATGCCTTCCCACTCCAGCAGGAGATCTCTCATGCATTGCTGGGTGGTGTGAGCCAGACCTGGAGCCTCTCACTGCTTTCATGTGGCCACCTCAGGTTTGTATCCCAGCCTGGGGTTTGGGGCATTAGTTAGGAGCTCATCCACAAGAAAACATGGTGGAGTTCAGCTCTGCTTCCCCCATGTCTAGTGCAGGATGTCCCTACCCATGGTAGGAGGGTTGGAACTGGATGATCTTAAAAGTCCCTTCCAGCTCAAACCATTCTATGATTCTATGTCAGGAAAGTCATCTCTCAGAGCTCTGCTGCACCCAGGCAAACCCTGCCTTGCCACAGGAAACGAGCTGATCCAGTTAAAATTCTCCTCTCTCCCTGTCAACAAGAAGAAATGAAGACAGAAACTTCTGCCTCCTCATTGCTCAACTGGGCGTTTGAAAAGGGCTTTTAAGAGGAACGTGGAGCTGAAGTGTCTGTCTCCACCCACTCCACCTTTTGCCAAAAAAAAGGAAGGGAGGGAAAAAATTTTTAAAAATAAAATATAAACATATATATGTAACCTCTTGTTGCTGTTCTCTGACTTCAGTGGGTTGCTGGGTATGTGCACAAGCATCTAGCAAAGTTTCTGTTATAAAACTCCTCCCTGTTTCAGAGGGGAAGAGGTTCTTCTCTCTTCACTGGGAGACTTGTTTGTCCTGCAGGAAGAGCTGGAGGGATTAACTTTAAATACTTTGATATTCAGCAATGAAAAAGCTCACGCTGACATGAGGATTTGAGGAGGCTCAGCGTGTCCTTTTTTCTTGCTTTTCATGCACCTAGAAGCTGGGCATGATTGACAGATTACAACTTCACTCCTGAAAATAGTCTCTTGAGGCTTAATCCAAAGAGCACCATGAAACCTGGTCTTGCTCCACTGCAAAAAGCAAGCAGCCAGCTGCAGGCATGAAATTCACAGTAGTATCCAAGTTAGAATCTGATGATCAAATTCACAGCTGTGAAAGGCTTTAGTGCAGTCAGCTGGAGCTGCCAAAGATGGAGACACAGCTAAAGCATGTCCTTCTCCAGGTAGCTAGAAGGTGTGTGATATCTGCATTTCTTTTAGGTTGATTTTTTTTTTCTCCTACACTCAGATTCTATGGAAGTTGAAGGTGTGGATCTGTTGAGATGCCCATGGCTGTCTGCTCAACCTGCCTTTATATAGGGGTGGGACTTTTTAATGGAAGATGTGATCATAGAATCATAGAATAGTTTGGGTTGGAAGGGACCTTAAAGATCATCGAGTTCCAACCTCCCTGCCATAGGCAGGGACACTTCGCACTACATCAGGCTGCTCAGTGCCTTGTCCAGCCTGGTCTTAAAACACCTCCAGGGACTGAGTGGCATCCACTCCTCTCTGGGCAACCTCTTCNAGCCAGATCCACTTTGGACCTGTCTACCTTCAACTTCCAGAGAATCTGAGTGTAGGAGGAAGAAAAAAAAAAACAAAAACCCAACCTAAGAGAAACGGAGGTATCACACAATATTCAGATTTAAATATATTTATTTTAACCTATTTTAAATTATATTTGAGGGCTGATGAACACAGCATCGTATTTTCTAACAAAAGCAGTTTAGAGCCAGAACTGAGAACTGATCTGAATTTAGGTACTTGCTTTTTAGCAAAAAAACATATGTTTGTGCTTTAAAAACAATGCCTTGTGCCTACAGGAGAGCTGCCCTTCTGTGTTTTATGAGCACATCTCTTTTTGGAAATGCAAGCATTTGGGAATGTTGGTCTTTGTGTGGCTGGTTTTGAATTCATTAAGAAAAACACTTTTTTTTCTCTTTTTTGTAAAAGGAAAGGAACCTTCTGCCACCAGAAACCCAAAATTATCACATTAGGACCACCCTGGCTGCCTTCTCTATGGAGTTCTAACTTCAAGAAAGTAGGATGGATATAGAAAGTTATATTTGGACTGAGAAGAGCTGTATAGGTTTGTGCTTGGGGTTTTGTTTCTCAGCTTTAAAATAGAAGTTATCAAAGTGATTGAGTATCATAAATACTTCACTCTCACTGCTCAAGGATGTCCCATTTGAGAGGGGAAAACAGGGTTTGTCTTGAGGAGACAGCAACATCCTAAAGTCCAAATGTTAAGACTCAAAATCTTTGGACCTCCAGTGTGCTGTGATGACCACAAGCCTGTTCTTCCTTCATCAGAGCTGGAAATCTGCCCTTTTCTCTTGATTATTTTTTAATCTGTGGGCAGGACAAAGGTAGGGCAACCCACAAGAGCACCCACCCATGAAATTCCATCACAGTTGTAGGGTTTTTATGCTGAAGCTGCCCTCTCTGAGCTTCACAGTTAGGTTTCAAGCATTTATTTCAAAGCTGTTTGTACATCCACAGTGAAATCTGAACTCACCAGCTGAGCCTTTGAAGTGTCTCCCTTCCTAGTGGTCTGGTCATCTTTCCATGGTAAATATATTGGATACATTGATCACTGTTTCAGCAGGTTCAGCCAATTCCACATTGAAAATATCTTAATTGAGACACTGAGAAGGGCAGTGCCTAACTTCAGCAGGAATCATTTTTGGAAAAGAGCTCCAATTCTAACTACAAAGATAACTTATACCTGTGTAGAGCCTTCCAAATGGTGAGGTCAGATCCTCAAGCCAAAATTTCTAGGTCAGATAGGATATGAAAGAAGGAACAAGTTTTTAATTTCACTAGTCAGATGGCCATTGCAACCTTCTCTCCATCTCTTCATCAGGAGGTGTGTCTATAGAATCATAGAATAGTTTGGGTTGGAAGGGACCTTAAAGATCGAGTTCCAACCCCCCTGCCATAGGCAGGGACACCTCCCACTAGACCAGGCTGCCCAGTGCCCTGTCCAGCCTGGTCTTGAACACCTCCAGAGATGGGGCATCCACAACCTCCCTGGGCAACCTCTTCCAGTATTTCACCACCCTCACTGTAAAGAATTTCTTCCTTATGTCTAGTCTAAATCTATCCCCCTCCAATTTATATCCATCGTTTCTAGTCCTCCCATCCGATATTATGTTAAAAATACCTTCCCCTGCCTTTCTGTAGGACCCCCTCAGGTACTGAGAAGTTACTCTGAGGTCCCCTCTGAGCCTTCTCTCCTCCAGGCTGAACAACCCCAACTCCTTCAGCCTGTCCTCATAGGGCAGTTGNTTCTCTACGGAGCTGCACTCAAGCCACTCTCCATCCAGCCTGTGTCTGTGCTTGGGATTGCTTCCACCCAGGTGCAGGACCTTGCACTTGGCCTTGTTGAACTTCATGAGGTTGGCTTGGGCCCACCTCTCAAGCCTGTCAAGGTCCCTCTGGATGCACCCTTCCTTCAGGTGTATCAACTGCACCACACAGCTTGGTGTCATCTGCAAACTTGCTGAGGGTGCACTCCATCCCACTGTCCATATCTCCTATGAAGATGTTCAATAGCTCTGGTCCCAGTACTGATCCTTGGGGAACACCACTCCTCACTGGTTTCCACTTGGACAATGAGCCATTGACTGCAACTCTTTAAGTTCGACCATTCAACCAGCTCCTTATCCAGCCAGTGGTCCATCCATGCTCTGATGTTCTGCCAAAAATCTTTGGTTTGCCATGGCAAAAGGAGGCTCCTGGGTTACTCAACTCCTACTGGAGAAAGGGCCATATTTCAGATGCATCTTCACTCCACACCTGCTCCATCCACACCTGAAACATCTCACATCACAGCTCTGTTACTCTCTCTTATTTTTTTTTTATTTGAGCCACTCTGGTTTATCTCAGAGGAAGGGAAACTCAATGCTAATTACCTCACATGCCATTTAAAATGAAATTAAAAGGAGCAGGGAAACACACATAATCCAGCTCTTCTAGCTTGTTAAGCCCTAGTCCTGCATATTTCCAAGTGTTAATGCTCACACATAAATGGAAAAAGGTTAAAAGGATTCAGTGAATTTCTAACAAATGTGCCCTTTGTCTATATGAATTCTGAGTCATCTCTACTGGACATGGTGTATTGGTTAATCTTGCTATGAATACCAAAATTACCTCCTTGTTAAACAGGATTCATTGTTGTAGCCCAGTGGAAAGGGCATTGACTTAGGTGCTGAGAGACTCAGTTTCTCTTCATATCATTGCTACTGTCCTAGGACAAATTCCTGCATTTATTTCCTCCTCTCCTTCCTTTCCCATCTTGTGCTGTCAAGAGGTGAAGCTCTCTAGGACAGAGAACTCCTTATTCCATGTCAAGCATTAGGGATCTAATGAATCTTCATGAAAAATGGCCACCAATTATATGTTAAAACAAAAAGAAATTCCATCCATTCCGAATCAATTAAGATGCTCAAATCTGAGCACACTCATACAAAATAATTGAGCATTATGAATTTTAAGTCAACTCACTCATGCTCAATAACTGAACATGATGAAATTTAAGTCAACTTGCTTCACGTTGAAGGAATTGGGGTTGTTCATCCTCAAAAAGGCTGCAGGGAGACCTCAAAGCAGCCTTCCAGTACCTACAGGAAAGATGGAGAAAGGCTCTTTGCAAGGTTTATAGTGATAGGATGGGGGGAGATTTGTTTTTATCTGAAAGAAGGGAGACTTACCTTAAGTAGCAGGAAGAAATCCTTTACTATGAGAATGGTAAGATGCTGTAACAGGTTGCCCAAAGAAGATGTGGATGCTCCATTCCTAGAAGTGCTGAGGCTGGATGGGGATTTGAGCAACTTGGTGTAGTAGGAAGCATCCCTGCCCATAGCAGGGGGTAGAATTGATGCAGAAGTCTTTGCTTACCTGGGGCAGGAGAAGGCACACTGCAGAACCTTTGCACACAGGAACTTGGATTGAACACACATGGAGCTTCACTTCATCGGAACATTCTCTGACCCTCGATGCTCTTCCTTTGCTGCTTGGTTCAAGTAGCACCAAAGCACCTTGAGCTGAAACACAAAGCTAAAACACAAGGCTCCTGCCTTCCTGCTAAATGCTTGTCTGACCTCAGGCAAACCCCACACAGCATTAAAGCAAGAAACAGAAACAAGTGCATCACCCTCCCCCTGCCTAACCAACCGGGGGGCCAGCAGGCCCCCCGGCCTTTCTCCTCCCACCGTGTCCCCTTGGAAATGCAACTCACCAGTGATGTCCTGCAGCACAGACACCAGGAGGAGCATCCCTCAGGCCCCACGGGGGGGCAAATGGTGGCTGCTGCCCTTCCCCACTGCTCTTAAATAGGAGAGTGGGCTGATTTGGAACAGCTGGGGAGGGGAGGAGTCTCCAGTGGAACTCAGGTGTGGGGGATTTGGGGAAAAATGGGCTGGAAAAGGGTTGTCAGAAGCAGATGGGGGGGAAAAGGGGTATGGGGAACATGCCTAGAGGCAAACTGGGGGGGAAAATGGAAGGACTTGAGTGTTCACCATGAGAGGGTGAGACATGGGAACAGGTTGCCCAGAGAGGTGGTGGAGTGGAAGCCCCATCCCTGGAGACATCCAAGGTCAGGCTGGATGAGACATCAAACAACCTGATCTAGTGCAGGACGTCCCTTCTCTCCTCTTCTCTTCTCCAGGATGAACAACCCCAACTCCTTCAGCCTGTCTTCATAAGGCAGTTTCTCCAACCCTTTGACCATCTTTGTGGCCTCCTCTGGACCTGCTCCAGCAGCTCAATGTCCTTCCTGTGTTGAGGGCTCCAGAACTGGACNACTTGGCCTTGTTGAACTTGCTGAGGTTGGTTTGGGCCCACCTCTCAAGCCTGTCAAGGTCCCTCTGGATGCCATCCCTTCCTTCAGGTGTGCACCACACAGTTGATTTATACACCTCAGATATCTGACAGCTCTGTACTAATACCTGGACATAGATGTCTTTTTTTGTAGACAAAAAAGAGAAACAATAGGTTAAACCCCTCCCTCAGAATGTGGGATGAGTTTCAAAGCCCTCTGAAGCCTTCCTGATGTCATTCTTGAGCGTGGAACCCACACAACCACCCCCCTCTGTCCTTCCACAGCACCTCAGCATGGGTTTTGATGTTTTGCCTGTGTTTGTAATGAAAAGCTGACTTTTTTTTCATCATCTAAAAGCACTACCATGTGTTGGAAACACAGGGAAAAAAAAGAAAACCATGACCTCGTAAGCTGAGAAGGCTGTAGAAAGGTAGTGAGCTCTCCAGACAGAGCTCTTGGAAGCCTGTTCTACCACAAAAAGCAGATAAAAATCTAGCTGAGGACAATCATATTTGGCCTAATATGACCCCTACATTTAGAGTAGGATTCAGAAAGAAATATGTGTCCTTGCAAGCCCTGAAAGGTATTAAAGTATCCACCCTGGAAAGGGCTACTGAGCCAAAAAGGGCTGCTGATTGGAGGTGTTTGTTTTCTCTCCCCATATTTTTTTTTTTCTAACCAGGAAATGTAAGACTTTTTGTTGCCTTTTCAGAAAATACCAAGGTTATAATGTCTCCCATGCCAGGGAATGAAACAAAAAAGAAAATAATAATTTGCTTCTGGTTTACAGCTGTTGCCCCAATAGTTGTATATGCACCAATAAAGCATGACAATGGTCCAGAGAAACTCAGTTGCCAAACCACAAGCACATCACTCTCCAGAAACAAACAAGGGCCAAGAGAACAAAAGTCAGTCCTGCTGAAATTATGTTTAAAAAGCTGAGTTTGAAACCAGCTCAATTTTGCCCATCTTCCACCCTGAAACCATGATATTATATATATGCACACTAGGTATTTTTATTTGCCTCCTACAAGCCCTCAAAGGTTGAAATGTAGAACCTTCCTTCTGCCATCACGAGGGCCTGGCACGTTTCTTTTCAAACAAAAGCTGAGATTATCATGTAATTAAGTGGCTGGAGGCACTGAGCCTTAAAAAATACCCTGCAGAGGATCACTTTCAAAGATGAAAGATGGTGAAGCTGCAGCAAAAGAGCCAGCAGAGAAAAGTGTGGCAAAGAGATGAGAGTGAAAGCCAAGGTGAGAGTGTCTAAGCAGGGTTGGTGACACTTTCGTCTGATCCATGGCAAGAAAAGCTTGTCCCAAGAGTCTGGAGAAGAGAGCAGTGAATACACAGACCTCCAGCCTTGGCTCCTTGGCTCTGCTTCATCTTCGGTTCCTCTGGGAAATCCCGCTGAGATTTTTGGCTGGGGCTTTGGAACAAACCAGAGAGGAAACTTCACTGAACCCTCCCTGCCTGTTTGGAGAGCACTTTAGAAGTTTATGCTGTGCTGACTGAACACTTCTGCAGTGGAAAACACCAGCTTCTAGCTTATAGGCACAGCAGAGGAGTTGCCAGCAAGGGGGAGAGCAGGGAGCTGGGGCACAACACAGCTCTTCTTGGCACCAGGTCTTCCAAATCTCATTCTCCCTCACTCTGGCAGTCACTGGTTGCAGCAGTTCATAGAATCATAGAATAGTTTGGGTTAGAAGGGACCTTCAAGATCATCTAGGTCCAACCCTTCCATAGGCAGGGACACCTCCCACTACATCAGGTTGCTCAGTGCCTTGTCCAGCCTGGCCTTAAACACCTCCAGGGATGGAGGGGGCATCCACAACCTCTCTGGGCAACCTCTTCCAGTGTTTCACCACCCTCACCCTAACGAATTTCTTTCTTCTATCCATCCTGAGGTGGGTACTCCAATGGGGAGATGGAATCTGTTGCTTTCTCC
>VZTY01022890.1:0-28064 GCA_013400935.1 Turnix velox
CTCTGGGCAGCCTGTTCCTGTACATCACCAAGCTCAAGGTAAAGAATTTATTCCTGAAAATCATAAAGACAGAAATACACATCTCCATGGTTCAACCACCGTGTCTGATTGTTCCCCCTTCCTGTCTGCTTTTGCCTTTGGTTTGTCCTTGGAGCAATTTGGAGCTGGCAAAACATTCCCTAGGTAATAAAACCTGGGTCTGCCACCATTAAAAACAAGCCAGCAAACACCACTTGGTCTGGCAGGTGAGTGTGAGTCATTTGGAGGTTTGTGGCTGTGAGTGACCCAGCCAGTGTGTCCTCAGCTGACACTCCTTAATGAGCTTCTCAATGAACACCAAGCCCACAGCAGTGCTCAGAAGAGCCTTTTATCTTCCATGAGCCTCCATTCACTCAAAAATAAGTGAAGCTTGTGGAGCTTGGGTCCATAGTGAGAGGGTTTCAAGCTGGAGATGAGTTGTCCTAAATTGCTACAACACTCAAACTTGTCCCCTGGTGAAGTGGGAGGTTACAACATGACTCTTGGCCTTGTGGAGAAAAGGTTAAGCAAGTGGATAAAAGGTTGAGCCTTGGCACTGCAACCATCCCTAGTTGAGGGACTCCTCTTGTTAAAATGAGGTTGTTCTCCTGTTACTATGTGGTAGACCCACACTACTGCCATGGCACTGAAGTTTCCAGGTGCAGCACCAAAAATAAAACCTCTCACCTACCTCACAGCTGCCTCACACCTGCTGGCAGCTGTGTCAACCCACGACTGCTCCTCTCTAAGGCTCCATTGGCAGTTCTCTGCCAGGGAAATGTGGTGGGGAAAGCATCATCCCAGCTAAACTGCATTTCCAGCGGTGTGGTTTCTTTCCCAAGTGAAGGAAGTTTTTCCTGTGTCTTCATAGCCTCAGTGTTAAGCAGCAGGAGGGATGGTTTTGTTAATTATGCATGGGCAAGGTAATTTATCACTTTGGAACTGCCACAGGAATAGCAGCAAATGAGACAGCTTGTTCAGTCTATAATGAGAAGAAGAAAACAGGTCATCTGTGAACACTTCTGGCCTCCAGAAAGCTCTAGAAAGTCGACAGTAGGATGCAAATGTCACTGCAAATGATGAGTTTGTGCATGGTTGTGGTGATGGGAGAGAATATAGAGCTTCTGCAAAGCACAGCTGCAGGATAATCCTGAATATAGAAGCTAAGTCTGGGGAATGATTTGAAGCCTTGCAGCAAGGAGCAAATGCCCATTTCTCACCTGCCTTCTCAGATGGATGGTGCCAAACAACTCAGCTGTCCATTCATCCCCAAAGCTCAAGCTACTGCTACAGAAGGAGCCCTTGAATGGCTGTCCGAGGTAAATAAATAATTAGGGAAGAAAGAATGAGCTAGCTCTCTATGTAAGATAGCTGAAATGTGCTTTATGAAGACATTGATTCAGCTACATTCAAGAACACAGCCCAAAGCCTGAAACTTCACATCCTTGTATTGGCCAAGGGTTACCTTTTTATGGAAGTTTGAAAAAAAAACCCAGTCCATTTATATCCCATGGTGCTGGCAGACTCCTGATTGATTGAGGAGATTGAAGATGGATGAATAATTCATTAAACAAATCGTCTATCTGATGAATTTCCCTCCTGTTTTGCTTGCAGATTGGAGTGTGCCACAAACAGTATCACACTGATTTGATATTGCTTCTTGGCTACTTCCTACCTATAACTGGATCCCAACCAACAATGCCAACAGCTTGATGGTGGCAATGGTGTTGGCAGGGAGCAGTTCTAGCTGGTTACTGGCACTTTTAGCCCCAGTGGAAGCAGGGCTGGAGTTTCATCCAAGCCAAGATCATGGTGATGCCATAAGGAGTAGAGCAGAAGGATGAGGATAACAAACCTCTTGGCAGCTGCATCCTTTGGGTTTTTCATGGTGCACTACAGAAAGCTACTCTGGGCTGCTAAACCCAAGTAAGTTCATTGAGAAGAAGTTATAAAGCCTTCTTCCTCTGTATCCATAGACTAGATTAACAAGTCATTGCCTGGAGACCTCAAGCCCCAAGCAAGTCCCCATCTGCTACCCCTTCTACTCTGACTCAGGTGCAGCTGGAAAACTATCCCACTCACTCTAATCTTTGAGTAGCAATGAAGCCAGTCTTGCCAAGGGAACTGGTTTTTTTCCATGGGAATCAATAGACTTAGTCATTTAAGCCAACTCTTAACAAATATTTTCCTGAAATACACCACACTCATGAACATTCCTGTGAATTAAGCCACTGCCTGTAATAACCATGCAAAAAGGCAGCAACACAACATGATTTATAACCCTGCACATTTGTTCAAGTATTTGTCTCTGCAGCATTTTTCTAGCTCTGGAACAAAGATAGGAAGGGAACAAACCACGTGGAATAAGGAAAAGGAAATCTACCCCTAAGTTCAGATTGTCTCCCAGCTTCTGGTTCCTCCTTAGTAAAAAGACTCAAAAGCAAATTAAATACCCACTTAATTAACATTTCTTTGACATTTCTGTCTGAAAAGGGCAATGATTTTTAAACTATGTCACACATGTTGAGTAAATGTACCATCATTTGTGTACCACCTCTTAGAGATTATATATACATGGAATCTCCAAATTGCACTGAAATAAAGGTCAGCCTCCTCCTCTCAGTGCTCTGTTCCCAAAGGAACACAGAAAAATCTTCATCCCATCAGCATTTTTACCTTCCTTTGTGGACTTAGTGTCATATATTTTTTGTTTTAACAGAAGAAAAATCCACTTCTAAAGCAAGATTTCAGTGTTGACAGCACTGCAAGCAGGGCTTTACTGAGCTATCTTCTGCCTAGGAATATTCAGTCATTTTTTCAAGGATTAGCTTGATGGATTTTTTTTCCTCCTTTGCCTCAGCAGTCTTGAATGCAGTGCAGTCAGAGAAGTGGAAAGCAAAGCTTCAAGGTAATACAAAAATTCTGTCACCTTTATTATGAGCAAAATCACATCAACCACAAAGGACTCATTCTGAAGTTCAGGGTGTTTGGCTTCACTGAGTAGCAGTGCAAGGAATATTGGCTATTTTGGCTTATATAGGAAGATCCCCTGCACTGCAAGGATAAAAAAGAGAAGACAGGATGTGATCTAGTCTTCAAAATTTCCCAAGCTCTTTTGAAATTCATAGTTATACTCTCACAGGGGATTCTCAGGGTAGGGCTAAATTTGAATTTGTAAGAGCTAAAATGTCACCCTATGCTTTAGGTGCAAACAGTCTTAGATTGAGTGTAGATCTGAAGATGAGAACTCATCCAAACCTTTGCACTGGCAAATAAAACATGGTCCAAATGTGCATTCAAGTAATGT
Source organism: Turnix velox (assembly GCA_013400935.1). Classification (NCBI taxonomy): domain Eukaryota; kingdom Metazoa; phylum Chordata; class Aves; order Charadriiformes; family Turnicidae; genus Turnix; species Turnix velox. The sequence continues at coordinate 3,326 of VZTY01022890.1, forward strand.
ACCTCTACTGTGAAGATTAAGCATTTCTTCCTATCATTCCTTTTGCAGTGATAAGACACTTATTACACCCAAGGACAGTATGTGCAGTATATTATTATGCCAGGGTCCAAGGCTGTGCAGGTGACCAGAGCCCTTGTACACAGTGTAACATCCACTTTTGCTGTGCTTGTATGCAAAATCATAGAATAGTTTGGGTTGGAAGGGACCTTAAAGATCATCGAGTTCCAACCCCCCTGCCATAGGCAGGGACACCTCCCACTACATCAGGCTGCTCAGTGCCTTGTCCAGCCTGGTCTTGAACACCTCCAGAGAGGGGGCATCCACAACCTCTCTGGGCAACCTCTTCCAGTGTTTCACCACCCTCACTGTAAAGAATTTCTTTCTTATGTCAAGTCTAAATCTACCCCCCTCCAATTTACATCCATTGTTTCTAGTCCATCCCATCATGACCTACTCTACTTGTGAGGTGGCACCAGATGCATCCAGACCCTTCAAATAGGACAGAACTGTCCACAGGATCTTCCCTTCTGCCAAACACAACTTCCTTGAAAATTTTAAAGAAGTCCTGCCAAAAGCTTCCTGACATTCACATATCATCCATCTTGCCCCACACTCTTTCAGTCTTTCTAGAGACTTCAGACATAGGTTTGGTACATTTCTTTCCTCTAAAAAATATGAAATTAACATTCTCAGGAAACTAACTAAGCACTAATCAATCCTTCTGTGGGACAGAAGTGTTTTCTAGTAATAATAGTAATTATCTCTAAAAGCCTGGAGAAGTTTGAATGTTGTTTACTAGGCATAAATAAAAATAGAAGAAGAATTATTTCAAGCAATAAAGCCAAGCTGCTGCTGCTGTGCTCGTAGCAGCAGTTCTCTCAGTTCTCTTCTGCCATAAAGAGGAAAACAAAATCTCAAAAAGATTATTAAGGATATTCCTACAAGAAAGACAAGGGAAAAGACAAAGGTGTAGAAGTATAAGCCAGACTTAGAGTAGTGGGGTAATTGATAATGAATCACAGCTCACCACTATTTAGATTTTAGAATCAGAGAATCAGAGATTTGCCTTGGTTGTAAGTGACCTTTCAAATCACCCAGTCCAACTATTAATCTAAATCTGATAATTTGGTTACTTGAATAAGAAATTACTAACACACTGATATTCCTGATGGTCTTGGGAATTATAATACCACTGCACTCATAAATTACCCCCAGAGCAAGTTGTTACCCAGCAGCAGCACAACTATTTGCCTCCCTCTCACTTTGGCATATACACACATGAATGTGGAGCAAAACCTCCACCTTCTCACCAAAAAACCTGTTACAGATAAACACAAAAATAGGAGTTCCATCACAGAAAATAACTCTAAAATTCAGTCCTTAAAAGAAATATGCACAAAACTCTCAGTAATTCAAATAAAATTAAGGAGTCTTCATCAGAATAGCTGGGGATGGGACACAACAAGTCTTTCTCAGCATGGCTGATATCTCAGAGCAGCTCAGATTGATAGATGAAAAGGTTTATTAATGCCCCAGGTTCAGAAAACATGTGTTGAAGAAGGCAGCCTTTGCTTTAGCAGAGTCATTCCTTTCCACAGTCATTAAGATACCAAAAGCAAAATAAGAGTAAACTTTTTAACCTTGTGTCTGTGCTTGTCCTGTAAGGCATCCAACACAGTGATAGCTCAGCATCAAACCAAGCCCTGTTCCTAGGCAGAGGACACAGGGACCATCCCTAAGCCTTAAATCCCAAACTCAGTCTTCCTTTTCTTCCTTACATTACCTGGAGGGAATACAGTGGCTGAAAAACAAACAGCATTGCACCAAGTGCATGATGCACACAAGAAGAATGTAGGAAACAAATGTAATCTTCAGTTAAAAAAACCCCAAAAGCCAATAAGGAAAAGCATTAAGAGCCCTGATGAACAACAAAAAGGTATTATCATGTGAGTAGGCACTGTTCATACCAACAATATAAAAACCTGTAGTCTAACCCAGGTCACTGCTAAGTCAATAGAACTTTTTTGATTGGTGTGCAGTGGACCCAAAGCTCCTTTTTCAGGCTTGGTTCTTTCAGCATCGAATCAATGGTAAAATTTTCATTAAATTCTAGTGGGAACTCAGTTGGGCTGTAGCCACTGCTGTAAATAAGCTCTCCAACAGAAAGCTGCGGGGAAAAAAAGGCCTACATAGAGCCTTTTTGTGGATGTCTTTTGGATGTCTGAAAACTGTAATCATTGATTCAAATCTCCTTCAATTGGTGGCAGAAGGAAAATAAACTCAAGTCTGAAAACAGCACAGAATCATAGAATGGTTTGGGTTGGAAGGGACCTTAAAGATCACCGAGTTCCAACCTCCTGCCATAGGCAGGGGCACCTCCCACTACATCAGGCTGCTCAGTGCCTTGTCCAGCCTGGCCTTAAACACCTCCAGAGAGGGGGCATCCACAGCCTCTCTGGGCAACCTCTTCCAGTGTCTCACCCCCCTCACCATAAAGAATTTCTTTCTTATTTCTAGCCTGAATCTCCCCTCTTCCAATTTACATCCATTATTTCTAGTCCTCCCATCACACATCTTATTAAAAAGTCCTACCCCTGCCTTTCTATCCTGTCCTTCCAATAACAGACCTTATTTAGGAAGTGCCAGGATGTTGGATTGAGGGATATTAAGAGATTTGGACATTACTGTGAATTTGTACATTTCTTGGCTTGCAGGCACCTTGCAGACACTTTCAGATGGCTGCAGGAAGAATTTTCTGGTGAGAAGCAAACATGGAGGTGTTGGCCTCTTTGGGAGGTGGAAAGCAGTTAACTCTGGAGCTAATTACAGGGAGGCTGATGAAGGCTGACAGATGTGTTGTCTTGATGAAGGATTTCTCACTGTTTCACCCCCCGGAGAAGGAGTAAAGCCTCTCTGCTCCTCTCCTCAGGTCCATGACACCAGGGAGCAAGAAGACAAGGATGTCAGGACTTCTAATTATATAGCAGGAAATCTGTGAATTCAGAGCATTAGAAGTGTCAGTTTAAAATAATGCCCCAAGGTGATGAAGTCAAGCAGAATGAGAAGGAAGAGTGCAGTGATGGGTGTGAGAGGTGGGAGAGCAGGTCTTCTGCTCATCCTCTTGCTGATGGGCACTGGTGGAGCTCCTCACCATGGATTTGCAAAGCATGCATGCAATTCCACCTCTGCTAAAGTCTTACCCACATTTTAATTTGAGATGTGTATCCAAAAGCAGTTATTAACTTGATCTAAAGGCACTTTTATTGAAAACAATTGTGCATGTGATCCAGTCAGCCTTTCATCCTTCAGTCCTCTCCACTTGTCTCACTTAGGGAGAACTGCAAAGAGTTCCTGTCCCTTGATGGGAGAATTCTATTATCCCTCCTTGTGCTCTAGCATAGCCCATCAATATTAACCAAATAAATAAGAATGTTGGGAAGAGATAATGATACAGAAGCAGTCAGGACCCTGGAATGGCAAAGGAACACAGTTCTCTGCCTTGACCCTGAAGCTCACATCATCTCCTTCTACTTATTTAGTGGTTGAACACAAGTTGGCAACTAGGACCACGTTGTCATCCACTCACTCCTGACCCAGCGGAAGGGGTGAAAAATACTTACGAGTTGAGATAAAGACACTTTAATAGAACAGTAATTGAAGAGCAGGAAGATGATGATAATAACAACAACATTATTGATAATATGATATATTATAGTTTAATCATAATAATAATAGGAAAAGTATATACAAAATTAAGTGATGCAATACAATTGCTTTCACCACCCAGTGAGATCCTGGAGCAGCAATCATGGGCTCCTGCTCCTCTGTCAGCTCCCTTTTTATACTGAGTCTGTGGTACAAAATATTCTTTTGGCCAGCTTGTCCTGTCTGTTCTTCCTCTCAGCTTCTGTGGGAAGCTGAAAAAGCCCTAGACTTCATATAAGTGTTACTCAATGACAACTTAAACAAGATGTGTAATCAACATTGTTCTGATAATCAAAAAACAAGAGCTGCTAGGAAGAAAATTAACTCTATCTCAGTTGAAACCAGGTCAACTTATGCAGCAGAGTAGCTGTTGCCCCTACAAAAACAACAGTACAGTTCCTCTGTGTGTTGGGCACTATGAAGAGTACCCTTCATTTTTCTTAGTTTCTCCTTTTTTTTTTTGAGGGATTTGCCACATTTTAGCATCTTCCAAAATAATAAATGTAGTCTGAGGTGTGCGGACATTCCAATCTGTCTTCCCCTGAAGAAATGCAGAAGATTAAGATGCTCTGATCATCAGATGCTGATGGTTTCATCATCATCTTTGGCTTTGGGGTTGTTGCACTTCATCAGACTTCTCGGAGTCATCACGTGAAGAATCAGAATTTTCTCAATTCTCCCATGAATTTCCAGAGACAACTTTAAAATGGTCCCAAAACCCCCACCAACCTCAGATGAGAGGAATGAAAACTTCTCCTTATCTAAACTGGAAGCTGGAAACTTGCAGAGCAGGAGTTGCTGGAAGAAAAGGTCCACCCAGACTCAGCCACTGCTCCATTGAGAGATTCTGATAGAAATACCCATCTTTCTGCTTACAGCCATTTATAGGCATTTCTTGCCAAACTCTGTGCACATCCTACATACATATACAGTTAAGAGCAACCATCAAAACATGCCAGGCAAGTAAAACACAGCACATGGTCATGCTCATACCATGCAGGAGAAGAGAGTTGCTCCAGCAATTCCAGAAGCATGAGAAGAGCCACTGGACCAAACAGGGTGAAACAGGATCTTGGAATAAAACTGTCATTTTGAGTGGAAGGAGAGTGGATAAGAAGCTATAGAAGAAATCTTCTAGTCTAATAAGAAAAAGGGATGGAGTGTGATAGGCAAAGGAAGGCATTTAAAAGGAAAGAAAATAATACCTTATGAAAATTGCATGAGGCAGCAGAGGCTGAGACCTGACAGTTTCATCAGAAAAACAGTTTGAGAAATGACCAGAGAAACATACTTCATTGTTCAGATGTCAGACTTCTCATATCTAGAGAGGAGAAGTGTGCATTTATCAGCAGCAGTAGCACACACCCCACAGAGTATCAGAGAAATCAAAAATCTGATCATAAAATCTGCCATGACTCAGATATCTTTGGTGCTCTGGCACAGGGGAGGAAGATTCATGTTACATTTCCTAGAACAGAGGAGAGGATGGGCAAACACTGAGCAGGAGAGAAGCCCTGACAGAAGAGAAAACAAAGCTTTCCCCAGCCATTAGGTGAAAAAAAAAAGGGCCTTGGATGATCTCAGAGAGACAATAAACAAGAAAGATGTATCCAGAGTAACTGACAGCTATTGAGCTGGGGCAGCCATGAACAGGCAGGAGGATTTGATCTCAGAGGTCAGGGCAGTACTGCTGAAGTAGTTTATTTTGTGGGCAATAATAGATTAAGACAGATTTGCAAGGAAAGAAAATTCTGCTGAAAGCAATTTTTCTTTTAAAGAGCAACTACCATTTTTTAGGTAGAAAATCGAACACCTCTAAGGGAATAGGAGGAGGATACTTTCTTTGTCAAGAATAAGCATGTTTGTTGTGATGTGTTTAGAGAAAAGTGGAAGAGGATCACTTCTCTGCTCTGAGAGAAATGCATACAGGGATTATTGGAACAGTTTGGGTGCAAGAAAAGGTTTCTTGCAGGACATTATTGTCTAAATGCCACAAGTTGATCACAAGAACCTTGTTCACATCATGAGATACTGAAATGGAAGCACAAAACTTGAGTGCCAGATGTGAGGTGCAGGTCTTTTAATTTTGCCTTTGAGTCTGAGGCTTTTCATTTTGCCTTTGGATCAATGAAGTGATGGATGAACTCATCTGTGCTTTGTTTTATCAGACCTTCTACGTCCAGACTAAACTGCTCTGGATACTTGTGAATCAAGCCTTAGGAAGGCAATCTAAGTCAGTAACTAGGGTGACGAATTTCAGCTAGTAGATATAAGAGTTAACTGTGAAAACCTTCAAAAGCACATTATGCTGCTAGAAGTCACATGGAATTCTGTGTAGAAAAATGCAAAACAAAACAAAAAAATTCTAATTTTAATTATTTAACAATGGACCATGAGCTATAAGTTGGGTTTATAATATGTAGTTATGTGAAAACAACAGCTTGGGGCAAGGGAGTACATTTGGAATAGTTGGAAAAGAAACAGAGAACATAAAGAAAACATGCTGCAATAGAATCTGAGCCTCTAGCTGAAAGATATTACCTCAAAAAGTCATTATTATAGAAATACAAGAATTACAGAAAAGGTGATACAATGATCAAACATGTAGTAAGGTTTCTGTATAAAGAATCTCTGAATAGACAAGGACTCCTCAGCTAGGGAGAGAAACAACTGAGGATCTATAGAATGATAGAATTTTCCAGGTTGGAAGGGACCTTTCAGATCATCTAGTTCAGCCATCAGTCTAACTGTGACAAGAACCATCACTAAGCCGTATCTCCAAATGCTGCATCTACTCATCTCCTAAATACTTACAGGGATGGTACCTTGAAGTCATACCAAAAATAATCCACAATATTCCTTAAAGTCATCATCTATGTTCCAGAATCTCCACCATCTACAAGTAACTGTCACTCAGGACAGCATCCTGGGAAAGCCTTGTTGCATCTATGCCTCTTTTGCCTTTCCTGAGGTGTTCTGAAATCCATGCAGCTCAGCACTGTGGTCTTGTTTGACTCAGAAGTTCCTGAACATCAAGCTACCAAGAGCTGCTCTGCATCCTGAAAGCCAAGGCACTCAAGGAAGTGTGAAGTTCACAGTTCAGCCTGCAGTGAAAAGGCAGTGAGTCTTCCCCCTGCTATTCTCAGAAGCCACTTGCATATTCTGCACATTGCTCTCATTACTTATCAGCCTCTTTTTTTACATACATGCAGATATTCCATCATCTCTTGGCTATTCAAGCTTCTGGGCCAATGGCAAAAATGTCAGTGAGTCAACAAATGAATTAAATTTATGCACCTTGCAGATGGACAAGGCACTGAGCAGCCTGACGTAGTGGGAGGTGTCCCTGCCTATGGCAGGGGGGTTGGAACTCGATGATCTTTAAGGTCCCTTCCAACCCAAACTATTCTATGATTCTATGAAGAATAGGGAAGTACAACACATCCCCCTCAGGACTGAAGGTTCAGACACACTTGAGATGTGCACTGCTATGTTTTTTATGGCTATCCAAGATGCAATCAGGTAAGCATTTCTGAACAGAACTGTGTCAGCTGCTGAACATGCTCCATGAAGCTCCTGGTAAGCTAATCACATGGTGACACACACATTAGAAAATATCTCCTTCATAAAACTCAGTAAATAATCACTTCAGTTGCCTCAACACAGGCACCCCTTGTGATGTCCTCAGTGTCCTGCCTGATGGGGATGGACACAGGATTCCTGCACTATATCTGCTGTGCCATGGAGCCACTGGTCTCCATGGGAAAGCTTCAGATGACCAAATGATTTCAGCCCAACACCATTCTGGCCACTGAACTGAGCCAAAGGCTTTGTGGTTCTCTGTGAAATGGGCAGGCATAAATAAAGTCAGTTTGCAAAGAAACCAGGCACAGAATAAGTGATAGTCAATATTTACATGTCAAATAAATGGTAAAGCTAAAAGGGACTCCCAGCCTTCCCATCATGCCTTTCCATCTCTGTACCAGCATCATCCCACACCATGACACCACAACAGCTTGCTTAGGGTCTGAGAATGCAGCAGCTGTAATAAGGACACTCCAGCAGGTTGTAAGGACTATAAATCCATGCCTTCAGATTCAAAGTAAACTGAATTAATGTCCTGTTTACTTGAAGGAGGATGATGTGCCCAAGTGTTCTTCATGAAACTACAAACAAAGAATTATTAAAAGGTTCTCAAAGATTTAAGATAGTCATTAGAAGAATAAAGGTGACCTACTCAAACTACAGCATGGCTGCTTTCCAAATGGATGTTGCAAATCTCCTTGTCTGGTCTGTTGTTGTGATTGCAAATTGACATTTCTAAGGTTAAAGATGTAACAGGATTCCCACAAATCTCACTCTAGGACAGTGCACCTCACCTTCACAGGTTCTACCTGATGTGGAGGGGAAGGCAGAAAACTTGTAACTAGTGTTTTGAAAAGGCATGAAAAAAGGGTGTAAATGGAACTGTTAAAGCAAATATGGTGGGAACTGCGTGCCTGCCTTTGCCCTGGAGATCCCACAGGCTAAATGTAGAATTCCCTACCAGTAAAAAGGAGATACAGATTTTCTTAGGGACAAAAGAGCGGTGGGTAGTAGCCAGGTATGTACAGTTAGAATCATAGAATAGTTTGGGTTGGAAGGGACCTTAAAGATCATCGAGTTCCAACCCCCTACCATAGGCAGGGACACCTCCCACTACATCAGGCTGCTCAGTGCCTTGTCCAGCCTGGTCTTGAACACCTCCAAAGAGAGGAAATCCACAACCTCTCTGGGTAATCTGTTCCAGTGTCTCACCACCCTCACTGTAAAGAATTTCTTTCTTAAAGTTCCAGGAAACTGTTCACTGGGAACATCCAAATTTACAAGAAACACCATTTCTGAGATACAGAAAAACTCCTCTGCTCCTTCTTGAAGGGAATTTGTGTGCCCTTAGCCTGCTTAGTGCAAGCTAATCCCTCCACTCATTCGTAAAAAAAATAATGATATAAATGGATAAAGCTCTCCAGGCAGCAGCTAACAATCATGTTCCAAGACAATTTTCTGCTTCACTAACCATCTGAAGCAAATCAGCATTTTTCCTAAATGATCTCTGTATAATACTGGATTTTTCTGGCCCCGAAATATTTACTTGGAAATATTTATGCTGGTCACACAACCTGCCACTTATCAATTAAAAAAACATTTGGCAGAAATGCTTCTGCCACTTGCAGCTCCTGGGACTGAGTGACCTTCTACCAGGTTGGGGTTTCCCTGAGATCCAAAGCTGAAGGTGTGAGAGGCAAAGGATAGTGGGTTAAAAGATGAGTGCCAGGGTGGATGCTGTCACAGCAGGTAGGAGAGGGCCAAGCTGACCAGGTGGAGGCTTCACTGAGCCCCTGATATTTGACATAAATTCAGGGGCTTGAGCTCATTTGCTTAGAATCAAAATGCAGGTGGCTCTGGAGAAGACATGCTGGTGATATTCCTGTCTTTGAGGGCACATTAGGCATGGGGACAACCAGTAACTGAGTTTCTATTAAGTTTCACCACACAAATGAACAGGTTGCCCAGAGAGGTTGTGGATGCCCCCTCTCTGGAGGTGTTTAAGACCAGGCTGGACAAGGCACTGAGCAGCCTGATGTAGTGGGAGGTGTCCCTGCCTATGGCAGATAGGGTGGAACTCGATGATCTTTAAGGTCCCTTCCAACCCAAACTATTCCATGATTCTATGATTTGACCTGGATATGTAGCTCAGCTAGGATTAGGATCCTCCCAATCTGAGGATCAAGGGTTCAAGTCCCTGTCCAGGTATGAGGCTTGTCAGAGTTGGGCTAATTATTGGACTTGATTTGAAATGTCTCTTCCAACCTATGTGATTATGATTGTGAAATTTCCCTTCCCAGAAATCTGTGTAGCAACTGGTGTTATATCCACCAGCTCTCAGTTTTCTGATAGAGGCATATTTAAGGATGAAAATTCAGCAGTGGTGGCAATTCAGCTGTTTCATCCTTGGCTTCCTGCCAAGTCTCTGGATGAGTATCACCCAGCCCTGAGTGTTACTCTTCATTTCACAGATTTCCTCCACAAGCTTTTCTATCTACAGTTCAATTTGGAATGAAGCCTCTGATGGGTCCTAAGTAGAGTTCCCTCAGATACATTAAGATGAACATAGGTGAAAAAAAATAATCCAGTTTTTCTGCAATTGCCTTATCTAAGTTCTCCTTCTACACCTCAGTGTTCTATGGGTTTCAGCTTTCTTGACAAGAGAGACTGTGAAGGCCCCATCCATTCAAGGAATGGAGACATTCAAGGCCAGGCTTTCTGAGGCTCCGAGAACCTGATCTAGTGCAAGATGTCCCTCCTCACTGCAGGGGGTTTGGACTAGATGACCTTTGAAGACCCCTTCCAATTCTATCCATTCCATGTCTCCATGACACGAGGTCTCTGCTTCTTCTGAAATCTCTTATCAACAGCCTACCTCATATTTGAGACACCATTAGGCACTCCTGCACATTAACAGATGGATGATGCTAAATAAAAAGTAAACCATAAACACCCATTTTCATCTTGCTTTTGTCTAAGGGATCCCAGTGACACAACAGTATTCCTAAGTTCATTGTGACACACAGCAGATTTTTCTTCAGCTTAGATTTCCATTGTCAAAGTTTGAGAATTCAACTTTTTATAGTTGGATTTTATGCTCTCCCGAGGTGAAAGCATAAAAATTATGAGAATTTTATTATAAGACCTGGGCTGACCTAGTTACAATTATCCCTAGAAGGCATCAGTTTAAAAAGATGACATTGTGAGTAGCATTTTGTGCTCTGGAGGTGACATTTCTTAGAATGCTAGGCTACTGCTATGTGAGGCTCTGTAGAACTGTCAGAAGATGCCTCAAACATGGAAGGAAAGTTGGAGAGCACAATGTGATAGAGAAGAGAAGAGAAGAGAAGAGAAGAGAAGAGAAGAGAAGAGAAGAGAAGAGAAGAGAAGAGAAGAGAAGAGAAGAGAAGAGAAGAGAAATAAATAACACAAATATAGGTCAATAAAAATAAATGGAAGAATAAGGGAAAGAAGATTGCAACTGAATTTCATTTTTTCAATAACTCATTTTTGATATCTCAGGATGGGTTGTTTCTTCAGGGAGGTGGAAGCAATATCTGAAAGGACTTGAATATGATGGGGATTTCAACTCTCCTTGCCCCCTAAGGCACGACAACTGGCAATCCATCCCATCAGTCAGGAGGAATACCTGTAGGAAAGAGCTCCAGATTCCTCAAGAACAGTAATGGCAGAGAGGCAACAAGGAGTGCTATAAAGAAACTGCTGGAGAATAAAGCTATGACTTTAAAGTGAAGAGCTTCAGTGATCAAAGATAAAATTGCCACTTGTGTTTAGCCAGATCTTGCTGCAAACATTAAAGCCAGAAGAGAAATGTTCTGCTGGAACACTCATGGACATGATCAGAGAGAAACAGCCTGAAGGCAAAACTGCTCAACAGACACTTGTCTTCACCCCCATTTCCAGTCAGGTAGTGCTGGTGCTACCCATGAACCAGTAGGAGAAGGATGGAAAGAGCAAGATCATGGCAGAGTCAAGCTGACCTTAAACTCCAGAGATTTCACATACAGCAGCCAGAAGGACCCACTCCCCTTCTTGAGTCCCATGTGGCACCTCTGGGTGGCTACGAGGATTTGAAGCTAATCTGGATGGGGTATGGATGCCATATGGCTGATGAATAACAACTTTAAAAGGGAAGGAGTGAAATGCTCTTATGTCTGACCTCAAAACCATGTGAGATTTAAAATCAGGTTTTGAAGGCAAGTATAATGGACATAATGATATAACAAGCAGTGTGGACTTGCCCAAGTTAGCTCAGGAACATAATTGGCTTTATAGATGCAGGGAGTGCAGCAGAGCTCATCCATGCTGGCTTGAAGAAAGCATTTGATTAAATACCATCTGGGAGATGTAGCTCAGATGAAGAGGGTGGAAAGAAAATGAACTGCAAGCCGGGTGTGCTGCTGGCTGAAGGGGAGTTGGGAACACACACTGCACAAGGTAAGAATCAGGCTGGAGGGGAATCATTAATAGAGTTCATTCAGAAGCAGTCTTGAGACTAGGATTTTTATTAATTTCTTTGGTATGTAAAGTGTCTGACAAAATCTGCTAAAGACAGTCTCAGTATGGAACTGGAGAGAGGAATTATTCACTTCAAACCAGATCAAAAAGATTATTTTTTCCAGGATGAGCCTGGAAAATACAGAGTAGTCTGGAGCAGCTCCCTGCAATTGCACAAGGGGCAAAGGGGTGAGAGGGAGGAAAGGTGTGTAACTGATAAGGTAACATTGGCAGAAAAATGGACTGGCACAAACTATCATAAGATAGAATCATTAAGTCATAGAATGGTTTGGGTTGGAAGGGACCTTGAAGATCATCAAGTTCCAACCCCCTGCTATGGGCAGGGTCACCTCCCACTAGACTATATAGCTCAATGCCTCTTCCAGCCTGGCCTTAAACACCTCCAGAGAGGGGGCATCCACAACATCTCTGGGCAACTTCTTCCAGTGTCTCACCATCCTCAAGAGAAAGAACTTTTTTCTTCTCTCCAGCCTGATTCTCCCTCTTCCAATTTACATCCAATACTCCTAGTCCTGCCATCACATATCTTATTAAAAAGTCCTACTCGTGCCATTCCATAGCCCCCTTCAGGTACTGAGAAGCCACTCTGAGGTCCCCCACACCATTCCCAGTACAGGCCAGGATGCTGTCAGCTTCTTGGCCACTTGGCCACATAAGAAACACCTATTTTCTCCTCCCTCTTCCACTGCCTGAGAACCTTTTCAGTGTCTGACTACACATTAAGAGGAATCCTGGGGAGGCCACTACCTTTCTGCAAGAGGGAGCTTCACCACATTATGGGAAGTACAACATGGTTTTTTCTTATGGCCATTGTAATGAACACAGAAACACCAGCAGGTCCTTTCTGGCCCCTTATGTTTGAGAAAGAATCCCCACTGCATGAGTATATTCTGCAACTAGAGTGGGGCACAGTGTTTCCTTTACTTCTTGCCCTAAACTGCTGCACAGGACAGTGAATAGCTAAAGAATTAAATTATAACTTTCCTCATCAAGTTTGTTTTTGACCTCCTCTTAAAGCAGAGCTTCCAGAGCAGCCTGCAGCCAAGGGATTTTCTCCAACAGTTCCATCTTGGACAGTGCAACAGAATTCACAGCTCCCACCAGCTTTACTGCATGGATAATCCAGTGTTTAGTAACACTGGCCACAATCTACTCTGGACTTCCCAACAGCACTCAGGTTTTTACATCCAAAATCACCTGAAGCATGGGTACTGTTGCCTCATGTCAAGATGAGGAAATGGCCTCAAGTTGTGCCAGATTTTATATTAGAAAAAAATTTTAACACTGAAAGAGTTATCAATCATTGGAACAGGCTGCCCAGGGAAATGGTTGAGGCACCATTCCTGGAAGTTTTTAAGAGATGGGGAGGTACAGTGCTTGGAGATAGGGTTTAGGGATGTTTTTTGTTAGAGTTACATTGATGGTTGGACTCAATGATCTGAAAGGTCCTTTCCAGCCAAGGCAATTCTATGATTCTGTGAGCAGCTGTTACCTCCTTCACAGTTGGAAAACTGAGTTTCAGGAGGATGTGCAGCTATACCAGAAGAAAACAGAAGGAACAATGTCATTATCATGCCTACAGAGGCTGGTGTGACCCCAGGAGATGGTGACAGTAATTGTTTTTTATAGTAATTCAATAACTGTTTGTGCCAGGAGGATGAGTTATGCTGACTGGCCTTATTTACTGAGTTAGTAGTTCCCAAAAATGAGAGGTATTTCATAGCTGGCACACACATGATGCTTTGGCTGCCTTTCTTTTTAACACAGGGAAAAATCAGAAGCTGGTCTAAGTGGACAATTAACTGAATCCTCTGGCACTCTCCAGCCTCAGAGAGACTGCAGATGCTCTGCAGAGCTCATAGAGTTGGGAGATGCTGAACTAGAGCCAAAAACACCAGGGCCAGGGAAAATTGGTGGCCAGGGCTGAGAACTAGGAGAAAAGGAGGGAGATTCTATGATTCAGGAGTCTGCTCCTGTCTCCAGAGCAGTTCTGCTGCCTGTGAGGTGTCTCTATAATCAACATTCTACCACATGGAAACTGCATTTCTGTCCACTTGTGGTCCAGCAAGTCTGTCCTCCATCCCTGACCACTGTTCTTTCCTCTTCTTCCTCAGGAGGCACAGCAGCTCCCAGCACCACACTCAAAAACACAGCTGCTCTTGAAAAATGCACACAGAAGTCATAAATTAACTGGAAGTGGGATGCACACGAGGTTGTAAGTCTGTTTGCAATGGAACTGGGAGGAATCCAACACACTTTTGGCTTAAATAGAACTTGAAAGGGAACAGGATGAAAAAGCACAAACACTGCCTAAGACTCTCACCACGCTCACTGAGGACTGAGAAAATTCTTGGAAACACATGTTGAAAACATGTTTTCTCTGTTTGGCTTGAAGATTCAAAAGTGAGAATTACGTTTCTTACTAAATAGCTTTTGATCTATGAGTAGTAATAGGGAGGACAAATCCTTAGTCCTGTCCTGCACCAAGGAACACCTGGCAGAGACAGCCTGGTAAATCAGACTTCTTTTGAGGATATCAATCAAGCACTAGACATGCAGAGCTGCTTGATGCTCCAGTGATGTTTGGGGACCCAGAGCCTGGAGTTAGGAAGTGTGTTCCCAGGGTCTCAAGCCTCAGTCATGCTTGATTCTTATTCCCTGGCAAGCCTGGCCAGCTCTGTGCTGCTTCACCTCCTCCAGCTCTTGGCATGATGCTTTTGAGCCAAGAGGTGCTCAGGAGAGCCCAAATCTGCACAACATCATCCTAAGCTTTTCTTTTTTGCCTGGAAAGGAGAAGTGTCCTTCCTCTGAGCAATGAGGTCTTATTAGAGGGAGATGCCTTTTAGGGGAATTGCTGGTTGGGGAGGATTTAACCCCCAGGATCTATCAAGATTTTCTCTCCTCAGAAGGAGAGGAAAGCAAAGTTACAAGAAGCCTATGGAGGCACCAGAGCCCTAGCTCTCAAGAGAAGTACACAGATGCTTTATCTGCAAGACTTTCCTTAATTGGGAAAAAAAAGCCCCCAAAAAGACACCAAAAAAAACCACGCCACACTCACAGGCATTTATAACATTCATTATCTGCTGAAAACCACTGAAATGAAACAAAATTCTGAGTAAACTGGGCAGGGGTTGTATTAAGCAAGTGAAAACCAGACAAACTCTCTTTGGATGTGCTGACACATTCCCCTGTCAGCTATAATTAAGGCTCCCATTCTTCTTTCCTACTGCTACCACCAATATATAAAGTTCCATTCTAATTTAATTACCCTTATTGCAGCATTTCTTCATTCAAAACAAGTAGCTCCTAGGAATGGTGATTTCAGAGGAACACAGTGGGCTTCTCTTTTTTGGCCCTGCTAATTGGCATTTGCAGTAAACATGGGGAAATCCCAATTCCCAGTGCCTTGGGGCAGATAATGGAGTTTGCACAGTTCTGAGAAAAAAAGATGGGAACTAGAGGTTTAAAACAAGCTTTACAAATGAAAGCAGGAAACTTCTGCTAGTTTTTGTTGCAGGCAGCAAACAGGAGAATTACAACAGCCTTAGTAAGGAAATTCATTACCCATGTTAACATTATTTATGGCAGCATCTGAAGGCTCCATCCAAGCCCTGGGACACCTGAGTTTTAGTACTGTCCAAATAGGTAACAATAAATCATCCACACCACCTAGGATCAACAGCAAGAGCTTGATGAAAATTTCCCTTTGGACCAATTTTTCTGATGGAAATGCCTTCAAATGTCCTTTCTGTGAAAAGACAGTGTTGGGTTCCTCTGAAACCTGTTGCAAACTGTAGGAAGTCTTGTCCAAATACATCCACAAGCTCCATGCAGAGCTCCTGCGTACCACATGAACATAAACATTATTTTCTCTTTGGTAAAGTCCTTTTCTTACCAAAGTGGCTCATCATGGAGTACATATACCTTTCTCAAGCTGAGGGACTAAGTCATGATTGCACAGGTGACAACAAAATCAGAAAATATCATCTAGCTGACAAGTCAGCTTTATTTTTTTTTTTATTCTGTAGGAAAAACCAGATTCTGTACATGCCAGAGGTATATGGATGAAATAAGCAAACAGAGAGAAAAATAGCTAGAGGACAGTGTTCTCAGGAGGCTCAAGTACAAGCAGTCTTTCTTCTCAATCAGAAAATTTACAACCACTTTTTTGTGTGTTTCCTTTTTAGACATCCTCACAGGCTATTGGTTGGAAGTTGATGTTTGACACTTAGAATGGTTTGTGTTGGAAGGGACCTTAAAGATCATCTTCTTCCAATCCCATTGCCCTGGGTAGGAACACCTCCCATTAGAACAAAGCCACATCCAGCCTGGTCTTAAGCACTTCCAGGGATCTGGCACCCACAGCTTCTCTGGGCAACTTGTGCCTGTTTACCTCATGGTAAACAATTTCATCCTCATATATAATCTAAATCTTTCCTCTTTCAGTTTAAACTGTTACTTCTTGTCTAACAACTTCTTTTAAGAGCTTCTAGTTTAGCAGCCAAAAATGCAGCACACAGTTCTCCAGGTGTTTATGGAAATTGAGTGCCTTGTAGAGCTGAGGAACAAAATTGTCCTACAAAGTCCATTCTCTCCTCTTCACATCTTATCCAAAAGCAGATGTGGTGAATGCTCTGTCTTGGTAGAACTTCTTCAGTGTCTGACATGCTTTGAGTTAGTCAAGGGAGCTGGAAGAGAAAGCTGATGCCACTGTCCTTTGTGTGCGCACTATTCAGGCCTTTCAGATTTCACAGAATCATAGAAAGGTTTGGGTTGGAAGGGACCTTAAAGACCATCTAGTTCCAACCTCCCTGCCATAGACAGGGACACCTCCCACTACATCAGGCTGCTCAGTGCCTCATCCAGCCTGGCCTTAAACACCTCCAGAGAGGGGGCATCCATAACCTCTCTGGGCTTGGATTACACAATCTCCAGAGAGACAACTGGAGCCAAGATCCCCAGTTCAAGTGCTTTTACCTACCAAAATAACTGCTAAAAGCAACAATCCATGAAGGAAGCAGCAAAACGTTGTTCTTCAAGTGTTACCTCAATCCCCAGGTCAGTGTCAGTCAGCTATGAACTCCATCAGCAGGCTGCTGGAATAGAGGAATACAACCTGTTATTGATATTTCCTCAAATACCATACAACCTCTTGACAGTGTAATCCATCTGGAGAGTGAAAGCAGGTAATTTTTTGGGAGCACGCTGAATTCCTCTGTTTAGTTTCCCTTCTGGTTGAGCCCACCTGCTGGTCCCATTGCATTGCTGCTGGTACTCTGAATTGCCATTTATAAATTGTTCTGTGCACAACTAACTCTCCCATAAATGGCTCCAGCAATAGAAATATACAGTCAAATGTGCATAATTGCTTTTTACAAAAGGGAAAGGAAGTCACATCAAGGAAAATAAACCTCAGTCCCAGTGTGCTGCAGCTTAAAATAAATTACACCCTATGGCTGACAATGTACTTCAGTTATAATCATCATGAGGCTACTACATAAGAAGCTAATTACTGTTCTGACAAGGCATTCATTAGTAATCTGGACAGAAATCATATAGATGGAAGTGGCAAAGAAAAGCTAAAGGATGAAGACACAGGTATAATAAGCAGAGCTGCAGCCCTTCTCATAGAACTGTCTTTGATTAGAAAGAACAGCAACCTGCCCAGCTGGAAGTGGCAAAGAAAAGCTAGAGGATGAAGACACAGGTATAATAAGCAGAGCTGCAGCCCTTCTCATAGAACTGTCTTTGATTAGAAAGAACAGCAACCTGCCCCCAGCAAAACCTCCCTGGGTTTCTGATGAGAACTGTGCTTTCTCCAGCCTTGAACACAGGAGGGAACCAAATAGCACATCTCTAGAAAAGCCACCTCTGTGATCAACACACCCTGAGCTTTGCCCTCCAGTCCAGGCAGCCTTCAGCTGATGGCATTTGTGCAAGTGTAGCACAAAGGTTTCACATAATGCCAGGAAATGAGCACCACAGGTATGTAGGGCAGGCCATCTATCATCAATCATTTGTTCAGGTAACACCAGGCTGAGGTATAAATCTCCTGAGCTCAAATTGGTGGCTTGAATGGCAGATGAGTCCCAGCCCCATGGAGCTATGGGCTTGCCACTGTGTGACACAGGAGAAGAAAAGATTATTGATTCCTGCTGCTGTGAGATTTCAAGGTGGTCTTGCAAACTCCAGGTCTACAAATCACTATGCAGGTTTCTGCAAAGGTGAAGGTTTCAGCCACTTTGGTCTGATATGCCCTCTGCATCCTTGGATATATCCAGGGAGCTTGATGAAAGAAATTCTCTTATTAGGGCTTTTTTCTGCTGTTTAGAAGAGTAAGGTTTGGCCCTGGGAGCTCTGTGAGAGAAAACTCCTCTCCCTGGGAACAGTTGTGTTAGCTCAGTTCAGAAAGCTCTCTAGCAGGCAAGTGTTGCTTTTAAAATGACTTCAAGTAGACAAGAGAAATCTCCATCTGCACTGGCACATGGATGAGCATGGAGATGACACCCTGAGGTCATGTAGAAGTCATCTTGGTCACATGGGGGAGGCTAAAAGTGGACAGAAAATGTAACTAGTGGGGCCATTGGAGGGGAATGAATGAAAGGAATAACCTCACCTTGGCCAGAACTGCACTGCTGATCTTCTCCTTGGCTAGCAATGACCCTGGCAGAGGACCTTCTGCCACCTACCTTTTGCAAAGGGAAAAAAGGTGGTACACAGTGTGGTTATACACTGAATGTATTTTATAATCCACAGCCCAAATAAATATTTAATAATATTTAATAATACTGGATGAATTCAGACCTACTGGTGCACGGTCAGATACATCTGGGTGAATTACCCACAAATTTTTTACAGGTTTGCAAGATTTTATGACAGGAAAAAAAAAAGGGAGGGTGAAAGGAATCACCACTGATTTTCAAGATGGAAGTAAGACCTGAAATGAAGGTACCAAGGCAATCTTCCTGTCTGATCAGAGAGGAAACGATCCCCTGAAATTTGGGAGTACTTGGCACACCAATCATGTCAGTGCAAATGACAAACAGCTATTTTTTTTACTTTCTTACATTGCTTTACACACTGCTTTACTTGGAATGGAAAATGCTGGGAAGGGAAGGGAGATTCTGGTTTGCACCAGAATTAGAGCTTCCACGGTGAATGGAATGAAGCTGGAGTAAAGAAAAAAAGTGAAACTCTGCTAGAACCAGGGACTTTTCTCTTTGATCTATGAAGGCGTGCCAAGAGGCTGTCAGTCAGACAGATTCCCAGCAGGAAACAGTCCAACACAGTGTCTCTGCCTATCTGGGAGGGCAATGGAGTTGGCCAAAGCTAGGTGATTTCCACCTCCCTCCTTTTATAAAGTTCATGTAAAGAATTTATTCTCTATGGTTTTTTATATTCTATTCTCTGCTTTTTTCTATGAAAGCCAGGGAGCTCTCTCCTTATGTTTGTAAGCAGATTAAAAGAGCAGGCAAGTGCTGATTATTTTTAAAGCAGTGTTTTACAAAAATCTCTCATGGACTACAGCACAGACCTTATTGTTCTGCAACATCATCCTGTGGACCTTAGCAGAGAGGGCTGATAAACAGACACTAAATCTTCACAGATGAAGTGCACATTTGCAGAAGAGGTTTCTGACCTTGCATTTATTTCCTTGCATTTATTGCCCCTCTATTTGTGGTTTGTTGTTTTGGTGTTTTGTGTTTTTTTTAATCTTCTGTGGCAATTGATCCCTCTGTGAGGAATTCAGCTTTCCTTATTTTAGGGGATTTATTCAGCATCCATCACACCAACAGTGAATGAAACTGAACTGGTGGATCTCTGGGATAGGCAACTGTGGAACTTCCCAGTGCAGACCATGTCATCCTGATGTCCTCTCCATGCAGCAGGTCTTTCCATCCCTGGTTCTCTCATCCATCTGAAAGTACCATGAAGCATACAAAGGTGCATGAGGATCTCATAACAGCCTCCATTTCAAAATAAGGTCAATGTACTATATAGGTTCTCCCAGTCTCTATTTTGTGGCTTTAATCCCACTCTCTTCTCTACCAGTGAAGATGTTGGGTGCAGCAGAAAATTATGAAGATGGGAATGACTGTGACTGCATGCAAACCCCACTCCTTTCTTCTGGTTTCAGGTCTTCAGGGAAGTTGAGAGTGTGCAAGCCCAGAGAAGCAGTGGAGAGGATGCTCTGCTGGGCTCCAGTATGGCATTCCCTGCCTCAGTTTCCCCTCTGGTGTGCCCCAGAGTTCAGCATCCTGCCCTGTCAGAGCTCTCAGGCCAGATTTGATATTTGCAGAATTGCCCAGGAGAGGAGATGAAGAGTTCCTCACCCACACAGAGTAAATCATTATTAAATGAGAGCTAATGAATGATCACATGAATCCCAAACTGTAGCAATTAGCCACTTTGCTGCTGCAAGATGGTATTTACCCTGCTCCCACAGTTGCCTTTAGGTAGCTGATTTTTAAATTACTCTTGCCTCATCACTTCAAGATGTTGCCTTGGGAGCCAATCAAGCCTTTTCTTTTATTCCCAACAATGCCTAAGTGCTCTTTTACATCCAAGAGCTGTGCTCTTGCTGCAGCTCAGGTGGAGCTGACCTCTAGTCTGGATGTAGTTTATTCCTGATGAAAAGCAGATTTGCTTGAAGAGAGGATAAATGCTGGGTAATTACAAACCACACACACACTCACATGAGGAGCTACAACACCAGCAGATGTGGCACACTCCATAGCCCCATGGGCAGCCTTTGGTTTTGTCTGTGCAGGCAAATCTGTTTCATTTCTTGCAACAAAGGCCACAGCAAAGCTACAGCATGACTTGCTACTGAGATGTAGAGCTACAGAATCCTTCTGGAGCCCTCAACATAAGAAGGATTGATCTGTTGGAGCAGCTCCAGAGGAGGCCACGAAGATATCAAAGGACTGGAGCAACTCCCTTCTGAGGACAGGCTGAAGAAGTTGGGGTTGTTGAGCCTGAAGAGAAGAAGGCTCAGGGGGAACCTTGTAGTAGCTTCTCAATATCTGAAGTGGGCTACAGAAAGGCTGGGGTAGGACTTTAATAGGATATATGTGATGGAAGGACTAGGAATAATGGATGTAAATTGGCAGAGGATAGATTCAGGCTAGATATAAGAAGGAAATTCTTTACAGTGAGGGCAGTGAAACACTGGAAGAGGTTTCCCAGAGAGGTTGTGGATGCCCCCTCTCTGGAAGTGTTTAAGGCCAGGCTGGACAAGGCATCGAGCAACCTGATCTAGTGGGAGGTGTCCCTGCCTATGGCAGGGGAGTTGGAACTAGATGATCTTTAAGGTCCCTTCCAACTCAAACTATTCTATGATTCTATGAAAAGATCTTTAAGATCATCAAGTCCAACCATTAACCAAGCACTGCCAAGTTCATCACTAAATCATGTTCCTAAGTACCACATCTACATCTCTTTTAAACACTTCCAGGGATGGCAACTCAACCACTTCCCTGGAAAGCCTGTTCCACTGCTTGATAACCCTTCCACTGAGAAATTTTTTCCTAATATCCAGCCTAAACCACCCCTGGTGTAACTTGCAACTCTTTATTCTTGTCCTCCAGTCTGGGATGGGAATTAGCATGTATGGACAGGTTGCTATTACTATCCCTGCATGCTGAGGAAGGAAGAAACTAAGGCAAGACAGGACAAGGAGTCTTTAAAGTCCATAATTCAAAGTCCAAAGGCAGCAGAAGCCCAGGAGTTGTGCAGTGAGTTGGGCTCATGCACAACTGAATGACTGAAACTAATGGCAAGAAACCCATCTTGGGAGGTGACAGTATAAACCATAGGATTTTTTTTAAATTCTTTTGAATCCTGGACTTCTGGAAGTCACATTTTCATTCATTTTTTGTGGAGATTTTTCTAAGTAGACAATCCCAGCCTTAGGGGCCGAGGTGAGGTCTAACAGCCAAGAGCAAAAATCACAGTTGATCATGCTGGAAATTCTGGACTTTTTGCCTTAATATTTTTATTTCATCCACTTTGGGTGTATGAGAACTCAGAGCATGACCCAGCTGGCAAGCCAATGTGGCAGAAGAGATTTAGGCAAAGCTGGCAAATGGCAGCTGGAGGATTGAAAATGTTCTTTGCTGCTGCTTCCCTCCTGAGGGCATGTCTCATAAACTTCTTTATGGCTCATGTAATTGTTTCTATCACCCAGAATTAATGTCCTTTTGCTCCCTGCAAGCTGGGTGAGATGGCTTTTACCACCCATGGCAATTTGCCCAGAGCCACTGCTCCATCTGAGGAAGGGTGTGAGCAGTTCCCACCAGCAAAGAGAGCACCACTGGTGGGATCTCAGCCATGAACCAGTGCTAATCATCTCACTTCAGCCCATTTTTTTGATTGATAGCACCTTTTTATACACTCACCTCAGTCTGGCATGATCAGAATGAGTGCTGAGACCTCACTGTGATCAGAGATCTCCTGGTACAGAGGTTTGCTCTGGGAAAGGACAAGGGCAGAATTTGGCTGAGCACTGATGGAGCTGTAGCCAGCCCTGGAAATTATTTCCTTAGGTTCTAGCCTGTTCAGCTGGGCACATCCAGCTATGTTTGTATTTCATCAGCACATAAAAGTGACTTCATTGCCATGGAGACAGCTATGATTTGCATCTTAATTAAGCAATGACAGATGCCCTCCTGATAAAGGCAATCTTAAGCTGAGCGTCCCCATTGACTTCAAGTTCCAGCATTCCCCTTTATTACTAGGGTTTTCTGAAATCAAAATTTTACCAGGTGACTGGCAGGGTGTTAATGTCTTCATGCCTCTGCTGTGCTGATGTTCTGATGTGAATACATATTTCTCACTGATGAGACAGTCAAACACTCTGGGCTGAAGTGAAGTGGGACCAGCAGAGCTCTGTCTGGTTTGGCATGAGATAAACTCCACCCTCCAAAAATGAGGTGGATTTGGAGAAACAACAAGTCATAAGTAAGACAATGGCCATGGATATGTGTGTGGTGCTGACAGTACACCACCAGGCTATTCAAAAGGTCTCCAAAGGCTGGAGAGTTGGGGACTCACTATGCTGGATTTCCAGCTCTGGTAGGTCTTGTCCAATTGTTGGACACCAAAATCTTCTTTCCACCTCTTCTGTGCTACAAGGATGTTGCCGAAATAGTGTTTTCCTGCTGGTCTTTGCATGTGGTAACAAACAGAGAGCAAGGACTCAGCTGGAGATGTGAAAGTGAGCACTAGATCTTCCAGAACCTTATGCCTTTTATGTTTCATCCCATAGTGGATTTGTTTGCCTTAGAGAAAGTATGAGCTTAAATCAGAGCTTTTCACCTTTGGTGGGTTTTATTCACATTTGATTCACATTTACAGGGCCTTTTTCCCATGTGAATTTGCACCTTCCCTTTGGCACAGGCCCACAGTGCATCTTTCCCCTCTGCCTGGCCACTCAATTTCTCCAAATTCAGGCAAAAATCACTTATCTTTGCAACTTCTCACTGGCCAAAGGCTGGGGAGGACTGGTGCAAGAGGAGAGGCAGGCAATGGACTGATACTTGTGTGTGTTACAGGAAGGAAATACAGTTATCACAAATTATTTATGGTATTTCAGTCAAAATGGTTATGCCTCTGCAGGAATATTTTGGAAATCCTGCATGGAGTGGTTATAAAAGATGATGTCTCCTACATCTTGAGGACAAGCAGGTAGCAGGACTGGGAAAAGATGTAACTGCAGCTGATGACTGAAAACTTCCAGTATCTCTGCCTTTGTGAGAGGAAGCAGAGAGGATGTTTCTTGTTCTGCCAAGGAGAACAGGAGTTAGCAGTCGGGTCAGGTGCCTCCCAGGAGGATCATTTAGCCCCCTGCTCTCCTTCGAGCTTTATGGCATGCTGAGCATCTCCCACACTTGAAGGGCAGTAGACCCATGCCTGAGTACACCAGAAAGTTAATTGGAAAAAGCAGCTGAGAAAAAGGCCTGACCTTTTCCTGAATCACTGCCCAACGCTGAGTAGCAGAGGTCATCCAATTAACGGGGGGAAAAAGATGCTGGAAGAGAACTTTCCGCCTTGAAGGAGTGATGTGGAGACTTGTTAGCACAGCCCCATCACAGCATGTGAGGCAAGATGGTCTTTGTAATGAGAAAGCAGGAGTTTCAGCCTTTGGATGTGGTCAGTCATCACCAACACCTAGATGGCTCATTGGTTACAGCAGCATGAGATTGAACACAGTCCCCACAGCCTGCTAAAATGATGTTAAATGGTTCCTGAGATTCTTACTAGCAGTTAAGTTGAACTTTGTTCCAAGGGAAACTTCCAGGTAGGGTAAAGTTTTGAACTTGGCAACTGTCTATGTCAACACAAAGAGGGAAGAGTGTTCCTATATCTCATACTCTTAGCATGTGGAAGTCCTGGCAGGTTTCCTGCTCTCCTTGGACATTCAGTTTGAAGAGAAATTCTTCCCTTCTTCACTTCTTTAACCATTCACAAGCTTATCCTCAAGGATCCATTAGGCTGAATCAACAGGACTCTTTCACGCTGACTCACGTGACTTCATGTCACTGAAATATATCCATTGGGATGTTTCTCATTTCACTGGTTAACAAAGATGTTCCTCATCTATTTTCTGATGAAGGAAAGCAAACAATCACAGCTGAGTATCACAGGCTTGATATCAGCAAAGAGTGTAACTGGCTTTTGTAGATAAGCTCAACTCCTTTGCGCTTCAGATGTTGAGAAATCAGGGCAGCCTTGAACAAGGTGCTGTGAATATCTTTACCAGGGGCTTTACAAAGGCTTTATTAAAAGCAGCTGGATCTGGATACTGATCTTTCCTCCACTTTGAACATTATAACATTTATTATTATTTATTATATTTATGATAAATATTTATTTTAATATTTATTATAAATATATATAAATATAATAT
>VZTY01022891.1:0-31145 GCA_013400935.1 Turnix velox
AGGGGTTTTCATTCATCCATTTCCTGTTTGATTGAAATTATTAGTTGAAAGAAAAAATTTCTGATCATGTGTTTAATATTCAAATCAGGAGGCATACAGAGCTTTGGGAAAGTAACCGCATGTTGATGGAAAGACTAGATTGCATTTAATTGCTGTGAGGTAACCTGATATTTGTGTTTTTTCCTGTTTTTTCCCTTTAACCCACTAGGTCTTTTTAACCTTATAATTTTTTTAAAGTATGCAACAATTTATATATATATATATATTGTTCAAGTCAACAGTAAATTTGTAAAGAAATAACTTGTTTTGTTTGGTCTTTTTATGAATACCAAAGATAATCTATAATAAGTAAGAAGAATCAGGTGAAAACAATCACAGAAAATAGTTTGGGAAAAAAATGGGTTTAAAAACACCTTGGTGAAAAAAAAGTGAGCAACTACAGTAAGGTAAATGCAGGGGGTGGGAAGTGTTGAGAGGAAGGGACAGGATAAATAAGAACAACATGGATTTGCAAAATTGAAAAGAATACACAGTGTCCTGGTTTGAGGTAAAATAGGATAAATTTTCTAGTTTGTAACTTCACTTTTCAGCTAGGCATCTTCTGTCTGACTAAACTCTGAAATTACCTGCACATTGCTCAGACACTGTTCACTCCCAGACTGATAAGACCAGGTAATGGTATGCAAGAAGCTCTTATTTTCATTATTCACTATGGTGATCAAGGTCAGAATGTTTGTCAGCCCCCCCACCGGGGGGGCTGGAAACAGAAAGACATAGAGAAGTCCCACCAGCAAAGAGGAGCGAACAGATCCGGCATCCAGCTCCTGACTGAACTTGGCCCCAGCCTGGGACTCTCCCTGCGTCTGCTGGGGACGTGATCATCATCCCGGGAGCTTGATATGGTTTTGTAAATATTGTTTTTTATCTTTTCCTTTTAATTTTATCTATTATTTCATTATCTATTAAAGTAGTTTGGAATTCTTCTAAACTCACAAATCTCCTCATTCCTTCCTCTCCTCTCTTCAGAGGGAGGAGGGGGGGCCATCTGTCGCTGGGGGAGGTCCTTTAGTCTTTTTGGGCCCAAACCAGGACACACAGACATCAGTATCACATCTTCTGGTAGGAACTGACATCTTCATTTAGAATGGATGTTATTAAATACATATAATGATAAAAAGGAAGATGAGTTCACTAAGAACTTCAGTATGTTGAAAGAGATGAGAATTTATGTTTTCATCTGGTAAGATGAGGAATTACTCACCACCCAGTCACCCAGTGTGATTCATCAAAACCAAAATGTTTTCTGCGATGTATGAATATGTTTGAAGTTCTTGTATGGTGTCTTTGTTTTACATGATATTTGTAAGATTTTGATTTTTCTTTCAGTACCTCTTTAAATTTTGTCCTCAAATGAGGGTGGGAAACTAGAGAAGAAGAGAGGAAGGCAGCAAGGGAACAGGAAAATCGCTTGCCACAGTTCCTGATTCACTGAAAATTGTCTTTCCGTTGCCATCTACAGTGGCCTTACAGAGCTGATTAAAAGTGGGTTATTATAGCGTCAATTCCAGGTGAAATAACTGAGAAGTTGATGAGGAAGTATATTAACTAAAGATATTAAGGGACAGGAGTATTTTTGACATCGCTTTCATTGTGCTTAAGAGGTTTAGCCTATTGTTCTGTGATATTTTAACTAAAAAAATTACAGTTCAGGGTGAGTAAAATTAGGCAAAATGGATTAATAACTAGTCAACTGACTTCTCAAACGTTAGGAATCATGTTTGAACTGTGGTAGTAAGCATGGGAAGAAGAGGACTTGAGCACCTCTCTTATGAGGACAGGCTGAAGGAGTTGCAGTTGCTCAGCCTGCAGAAGAGAAGGCTGGATTAGGACTTTTTAATAGGGTGCAGGATGGCAGGAGTAGGAGCAATGGATGCAAATTGGAAGAGGGGAGATTTAGGCTGGAGAGAAAAAAGAAGTTCTTTACTGTGAGGATGGTGAGACACTGTAACAGGTTGCCCTTGGAGGTGTTTAAGTTCAGACTGGATGAGCAACATGGTCTAGTGGGAGGTGTCCCTGCCTGTGGTGGGAGGAGGTTGGAACTAGATGATCTTTGAGGTCCTTTCCTACACAAACCATTCTATGATTATATAAGAAGAACAAAACAGGAGCAAATCTGATTGAAAAATGGATGCAGTAAGAGATGTGTCTCAGAATTCAGCATTTTTAAAGGGGGTAGTGAAGTACAGAGACCACTCAAAAAGATGGAACTGTAATGAATGGAATGGAAATGGAAGTGGAAATGGTGGATGAAAAAGCCATAAGAACATTTTAAGAAAATTTAGCTTTGTGAGTTCTGTCTATTTGGAGTTAAGACCATGAGTTGAGTTGATCACACTATATGCTTAGCTTTGCTAGATAGGGCATTAATTCTTAAGTGTTTAAAAAGAACACCAAAGGTGGCTGGGAGTTTAATAAAGCATGCTGAAAATGGAACAGCATTAGCTCTTATGGTTCAGTATGAGTCACCAACAGAACAAGTGAGATGCATTTTCTGTCTTTATCTGTCTTCAAACTTAGACTCTTAGCCCTTCTGAAAACACTAGTTACTGTTCTCAGTGAAGGAGAAAAAGCTATGAAATTTGATGGTCCATGTTCCGCAATGCATTAGACCTGGTGTTCTGATAAACATTTTTGGCTCAAAATATGAGTCTGAGAGCTTAGAAAACAAAACAAAAAAAAAAGCTTAGAAAAAAAAAAAAGAATTGCCATTAAGTTGTAACGTAACCATTAAGCGTACGTAACCATTCCATTCCTGGGGAGGNATTGCCATTAAGTTGTCATCATAATGGTGACAATAGAGCAGGTTGGAGTTAATTCCTGCATCAAGCCCAATGGTCTGCAGGTAAGGTATAGCGTATGTAACCATTCCATTCCTGGGGAGGTCATTAGTTCCATGACAGCCTTTTTGTCTATATCTAGATTGTGAACCTGAAGCTCATTCCCAGCTCCTAAGTTTCAGAAGATGCCAAATTGCTATCCCCTACCCATGTCAAGGGCAGACATGGTCAAAGATCATATACCCTGAGCAGCCTCAGTTTCTTTTTCACCACCACCTTTGACAGGAGCAGGAAGAAAGCTGTAGCCTTGAATAATCAGGGATAAAGGTGGCTGTGAGCACTGCAAAACAGGCTTGAATCCAAATCTGGTTGAGAGTTTCTGCTTCCAAATCGATTTATTTACCATGTACAACCATAGTTTTTCTAGTGAACTCCAAGATACCATTGGTGCTACTCTTCACAGGAAAAATGTGGATAGTGGATTCCTCAGTTTTTGAGGAAACACTGAAATCTGACACTATACTCCATAAGCCCTTATGGAAATATGTCCCTGAGACACTGCATTGCACAACATCTGGTAGGCATCTTGCACAGTGTATATTTTCACATTTTTAATTTGAAAGATTCAGTGCTACATGACACGTTTCATTTATGATCATCAACATCCATCAGGGTTTGGTAACAGGATGTAGAGGCAGTATGGCATATGCTTTCTAATTGGTATCACAAAGTTTTACATTGAAGTGGGATCCACCTTAGAGACATCTGCCTCAGACAAACAGAATATAAGAACATATTTTTCTTCTGCTTGATAGACTAAGTAAATACTTTTCACTAACACATCTGAAGGATTTAAATCAATACTGTAGCTGAATGTTTTAAGGATACCCAGAGAGGAATAACTTCCCTGACATTCTGGTTAAATCTGATTTATTTTTCCTCAGGTGATATTCATGATTAGTATGCATGAAATTTGAAAATTTTATTTGATTTGTCAGCTTCTAAGTTTGTAGTGTGATTTTGCCTGCTGTAGTAATTCAAGACCATTAAGGACAATTATTTAAACCAGGTTTACGTCTAAGAATGTGATACTTGTTTCTCACCCTGGCCAGCCTGAGATATGGAACCACAATTAACATCAGGAGCTAAGCTGAAAAGTGATTTTCCACATGCAGAAGCTTAAATTAACTGCCAGGTTACGTCAATAGAGTCATAAATTATCTGGGCCAAGGACTGGACTGAAGTAAGCGGTGATCCCTGCCCCACGCTCCATTCATCTGCACTGATGGCAGTATGTCAGCCTACCCAGGCTGCTCTCTTTTTTTACATGGGAAGGGCCCTGCCTGCCTGGTGGTGACCACATGATGTCACCACAAGACAAATAGTTTTTGGCAGGTGTGAGGGACTTGGCTAGGACTGGAGTCATCCTTCCCATTCACATTAAGACCTGGCAGTGCCATCTGCTCAGACGTTCTCCAGGATGGCTCAAGCCTTCATGTAACTTCAGCCTGGCACAGAAGTACTCTAATCATGAGACTGAGCCCAAGCTTATTCACAAGCTTCAGGTATCATGCTGACTGCTTTATACCTTGGATGTTGACTTAAAAAGCTGGTGGACTTTGGCACTTAAATAGAGAGCTTGATTTCCACAAATGTCAGTCATTCAGTGATCTCAGTGATGTTCACTGGGACACCAGTATTCAGAAGTTTTAAAAAAAAGGCATTAGAATTCTAGTGGCTAAATATGAATTTAATAGTGTAACTATAGGCAGAAACCATCTGAATGTTTCTTCTTTCATTATCCCTAATATTAAAGAATGTAATTTTATCACAATATAATAATGACTTCAGTGACGTGTAACTAAGACTCAATCATGCAATTTGTATTCTTGTTGCCAGGCATTCAGGTGAATCTTACCTATCACCATGTAGAAACAAGTGGGTAAGCTCCAGAGGGAGAATACTGGGACCTGGAAATACTAGAGCCTTTTTTGTGAATTTCATATCCTTCATCTGATATGTATCCTATACAATGCAATGTGTATTCATTATTACTGCATAAAACATAAAGGTTCACAGCTCACCATGGAAGGGTTTTCACGAGTAAATAAATGTTCATTAAAATGATTAGGGATTGCTTCGTTTAGTCTTAGCTCCTTAACAGTTTTCTATCTTTATAATTTGAAATGCTTATCTACCACTCTATCAATTATTTACTGTACTTAAATAACTAGAACCATTCAAGGTAAGTTCCTTGCTAAATATTTGCATGTGTAGCTGCAAGTTTATATTAAATACATTATCAATGTTGCATAAAAGCCTTTAGATTTTTCAACAGGAAGATCTATTTTGGACCAAATCCTGACCTTCTTTCCCAGTCAATGAGATACTGCTTTTGCTCTACGTTGAACTCATCCCATGACCAAAAGTAAAACTGCTTGAATATCATTCAGGGGATACAAATGCTCCTCTGAACATTCAATAACTTTGCTATTACAAAATTGTCTTGTTTATATTTCACTTTTTAAATGCTTGATTTCTGCTGTGTGTATGATGAAACAGTCATTAGAGTTCTACTTGGGAGCATTTGCAGGAAACTTTGCAAAGGACTAAAATTAGCAATGGCCTGTCTGGGAAGATCAACTTTCGTGTCATAAACTGGAACTTATCGTGCCAAGAACATTCAAGTTGCACTTACCTTGTATCCAATATGTACAAAACCAAATGCAAATGAAAATGCCACTGGCAAGACAGTGGTAAAGAAGCATTTTCATTTGAAAAACAACAATGCCCTTACAAATTTTACTTAAAAAGTTATCACTGCCAGGGAAAATCTGTCTGCCAAGTTTCTTTAAAACCCAGTTACTAAAAAAACAACCCTTAATATTTCCTGCTCCTGCACAGCAGTATGAACACTGAATCCTTGGGACCTACTGTGCTGTCAAACAATCCAAGGCAAAATATGCAACACGTTCTTCAGTTTCCAAAATGTAAGTCTGTGGGAGTCAGAAGAAGCTATTGCAAATCTTCTTTGATACTATCAACTCCTCTGAGACACCAAATTTTGAAAAAAGAGTCTTAAAGAGTGATTGTGTTTTTTCTCACAGAAACCCAAATATCACTCAAGAGAAAAAAGAGCTTAATATAGCTGCTACAGAAATAGTCAATAATAGAATGCTATTCACAATGACTACACAGTTGTACAGGCAGAGAGCAAGAAACTAGGAATTATTTTGTTTTGTTTTTATTTGAATGGTATGATTCCATCCAGACCAGCAGGTCCTAAAGGGAAAACTTCCATTAGGATCTTGGGAAGAATGAATATGCTTTTATGTGATGATATGAAAATCAAATGTAACTCTCTGTCTTTTAAATCCAAAGAGAGGGAGAGGGAAAAGAGATGGGATTTTTGATCTCTTCTAAAGATTACATACTTTCTCACTTTAAAAGGCAGAAAAAACTGAGAGAATTTGAGAGGTTAATAGAGGTTTTCTGAAGATACTTGCTTAGTCTTTGGCATACAATCTTTCGATCTTTCTTAATGCACAAAAGCAAGTGATTACAGATTTTTATTCCAGGCACATGTGGCAGACTGACCTGCATAGATCCATCATCTTAGTCTGAGTATTTAAAAATGGATATGATTGGAAAGGTCTGCCATGTCAATGGGAATTAGAGTATTAATGGCATAAAGGGATGCATTTTATGCAGCTCATCATGAATTTGAATATTTAAAAAAATTATAATGTTTTACAATACTTTCTACCCATAGTGATCATGCATATTAAGTATGAATAGAAAAAACATTTTTGCAGAATACTTGCTCTTTATTAACCTTAGTCACTGGGCATTTCAGTAGTTAAATTAAATTGTTCCGCTTTTTTTCTTCCTGAAGCTGATGTCTTAGCACCCAGTCATTTTAATACAAACATTTCTAAAAGAAATGTCTGTTGAGTTCTGTTTGCTTTTTAAAATGGGTGGCATTCAGACTTTGTGGCAAATAAACCATAATTGTAGATTTCTGGTTTTTAGATCATAATTTTTGAAAATTAATGTAAAACTTTATGAAAATAAAACATTTTTTATATAATGTTAGTCTGAGACAGTAGTTTTCTTTCTGAGACAGCTGCACTGTCAAAACCTCATTTGATCTTTGTTTTCCCTAAACGTGAAAAACTTCACTGACCTGATACTCAATGCTTTCAGCAGTGAAAGAATCTCAATACTTTTTCTCTGCTCCAGTACACACCTTAGACACTACTAACCCAGGAACTCTGCCTAAGAATATCCATATTTTAGAACAACTTGGTTCTCTGGAATGTTTTTCCTGTAGCTGCTATTTGTCAACTGACCTATTGTATGTCAGGCTCTTTCTGGATAGTTGTTTGCTGCACAGAAGAGCACACAAATCAAAACTGTTATGGTACTGTATAGATAGATACATATGATCTTGAAAATGGGACAAAGGAGAACATGGACGATGATGGCCTCAGCGTTCTCATTTTGTTTGAAAATGTTGAGATTTCTCTTAGAAATTAGATAGATTGATGGAATCCTAAAAAAAAACAAAATCAGTTTTAAACCAGATCAAAGGCTAACAAACTGGTAAATGAGGTGCTCAAAGATAAATCCAAGAGTAAGATAATGATATGTGTGAAGACCGGGAGCTCATGTGGTTGATGGAAAGGCTAGAAGCAAAGGAAATGTGAAAAGGAATAAAGCTAGTGGCTGGTTACCAATAGCAATGATGTACATAGAGTTTAGGAATCAAAAAGAAAAAGAGCTGAAAGAGCTGCTGAATGAAGTGCCCAGAAAGAGAAGTTGCACAGAGAGCATAGCAGAGCCTGTATTTGTGGGAGCTCAGTACAAGGAGCTGTACAGTCTCCAGATTGCATGGAGACTCACTCCTTCCAGGGAGAACAATTGGTTTGATTTTCCAGAGACACAGCAGATATGGACTTTAAAAAACATCTTCGGAGATTTGGTCACAATCTCAACATGAGAAATGAAGGGAAGGAAAAGATGATCAGTTCTTTCTGTTCCTCGTTTAGGTCACAGAGTTTCATCAAAGCCAAAGTTTTACTTGATTGGTAAAAATTCCCTCAAATATTCCTCAAATATTGAAGTAGATTTCAGATTTCAAATGTGATGAATTTAAGTGCTGCCACAAAGAGCTAGATTAATAAAGAGAAAGGCATAAAATAAGATCAGCAGTACTGCTCAGGTGGCTTGTCAAGGCTTGCTTCTAGCATTCTCATATCAAAAGAGCAGAAATGAGCTAGATAGAGAAGTGTGATTAAATTCCAGTATTCATCTTCTGTTAAGTTTTTCTTTAATAGTTTGTGAGAATGTGCTGTAACGTGGTTTCTTGCACCCTGTACAAGGTGCATATGATTTAATATACACTGTGCATAGGCCCATTTCCAAATTTGTAAACCAAGTGACTTTTTATTTGCCTTGCTCTGTGAAATGTGCTGAAGTGTGTTTATGTTATTTGAAGTGCTAATTATATGAATTATATTCCACTTGACAATGCATTAATGCTAAACACTTGAATGCCTTTTCTAAGATCTTTTTCTGACAAAAAATAAAATCAAGATATGCATTATGTTCAGTCGCATGCGAAAGCATCTGAGAAAAGACCTACAGATACATGACCGTTGGACATTCCTGGCTGATATATACCTATTTCACTGTACCTATAGCCCTTGTAAATAAAGTGCAATAATATGTGGTATATTTCTAAGAAATTACATTTCTTCCCTCACTCTTCTCTTTGAGAAGTGTGAACTTCAAGCAGTATCAGTAGTCCCAGTGCTCCAGCATGTGCAGTTTATCTCATTTGTCTCTCCCAGTTACAAGCCCTCTTTGAGTCAGCTGAAGAAAGTATAAATGGCCCTGGAGAACATTTTTAAGCTCTGTCTCTGCATCTGCTGTTGGTCTCCAGCCAGTATGGAAAACTGTTATATTCAGATCCCTGGTGGTTTCTTACTCAGTTTCTGCCACCTGAGGATACTGAGTGTCAGAGAGAGGTGGGATTACTTCCAGGGAACTAAATGTAAGTTCAGCAAAGAATGAGGTCACCCTCATGTAGTAGTATTCTGAATTACAGCAAAAAGCCTAGATGTAACCTTTTGTGAATTATACATGGAAGACACAATCAACCCAATGGATGTGGAGTAGTCAACTCAACAGTTCCCAGATTACATGGAAAATCTGGGCAGCAGTGAATCTGTAACCTCTGAGTTACCTGCCTCTTTGTTGTGCTTTCTACAATTATCCTGGAAACTCTAAAAGTTTGAAACCTAAAAGACTCATATTTCTGAGGACCTACATTTTATAAAGCGGGAGGCTTGTGGTGCTTCCCCAGTTCCTTCTCCATGAAGATAAAAATTGTTACGTGCAATTTAGTATGGCTTTATTGCATTCTTGTGGCTTTAAATTAGTTTTTCTTTACCACTGAGATCTCCATACCTTCCAAATCTGATCATCAGTGAACCATAAGCAACTAGTTTTCACAAAACAATTTTTTTTTATTATTTAGAACATATCCAAAACCAAATTTAGAATATATTATGTGCTATTCCTATGGGACTAGGAAAAACATTCAGGCACTTACTTTCCTTTATTATTCAAATGTCCAAACATCCTATCCTCTCCCTCACCCTGCAGTATTTCTCTAGAATTAGGAAGCAGACAGAGTAGTACATAGTGTTATCCTCATGGATAAGTCTTGCATTTAGAAAGACAGATTTATTTCCTTGTTAAGAGCATCTTTGACATGTCCCCAGAATATTTTTGAAGTTTCTCAGGATGGGAAAGTAGGAAGTTTATATCAGTCAATTCCATTCATTAGTTTCCCAAAATGCAGGAAAAATAAACTTTTCCACAGGATACCTTCAGACTTACTAATTCTACTGATAATTCTTTTTGCCATGCAACGCTAATGTCTATTTATTTGCAACCTTTACTCTTCGTCTCTTTCTTCCCCTTCGAATATTCTGAAGAGTCTTGCCCTAACACAGCCAATATTTTAGAGACAGAAACACTGTAAATTGTTGGAAACTGGACTGAAATAGGTGAAATTTTATTCTACTGTTTATCTGATTTTTCAAACACAGCTCCTTAACATGGTATGTATGTTTTCCCAAATTCTGAAGTCTCGATTTACATAGTTGACTGTTCCATTTTAAATGTACAATTATCACTTGGCTTATTCTAGAGTTTCATCTCTTTGAGCTCTTGTCCAGTCTTTTTGCCTCCCCACTCTTCCCAATAGCAGCTTGATGTATTCTGTAAGTATAATGAACAAGCTTTCTGTCCTGTCAGTTAGTCTATTAATGAATATTAATGGTACTGGAATCAGAGGTGAACTCTGATTAGGTCAACCCTTTACACATTCACTTTCATTGTGAGTCATTAATACTTCCAAGTAGTTTTAAAACTATTGTTGTCTGTGAGGTTATCTTTGCTGTGCTGGCTTATTGCTGCTCACGGCATCCCCATTTTAATTATGAGAATGTCATGGGAGAGTGTGATGGGCAAAATCCTTATTAAAGTCAAATTATTTTCTCTTTTTGTGCATCTCTGGTACCTTCCTAAAGAATAAAATTAGGTTGATGCAACACAGATTGTTCTTGACAAGTTCGTGTTAGCTATTATTCACCTGTGGTGTTTTCTTCTAGGTGCTATTTCAGGGTGAACTGAGCTCAAAATGCATTGCAGCAGAAGTAGTGGGAAATTCTGCATGCAAATCAATAGAAAAATGAGGAACAGGAAAGTAAGCAGTTGTTCTACAGAACAGAATTTGAGCACTCCAAACCAAACATCAGCATACTTAAGAATGTGCCAATATTTTATCATTTTGAAAGGCTTTACTGAGACCCATGCAGTCTAAAACATGGATTTGGTCTACATACTATTCTTCCTGTTTGTATACCATAGCTGTATGAAATCTTCCTGTATGAAATCTTAGTTAGTGGCAACAATTTCATCAGCCATCAGTGTTTTGTCTTTTCCTGCAGGCTAATGAGAAATGGTACTGAACCCTGATTTTCTTGGTATCATCTATTCTCCTCTGCTGATGGAGGAGCAATGATTTCCCTGGACATCTATAATATTTGCATTTTATTTTTGCTATATATTTTCACTTGTATCTCTGGATAGTGAATATCTTCATTTACCATAGCCTATTTTGTTTTGTCCTTGTGTTTTAGTTTTATTTGTCATTAATGATCTGATCAAGTTATCACTTTCTATATGCTTTGTTCTTCAATTTGAGATTTGGTCAGATTGTTCAGTTAGTACCATTCTTGTGGTTTCTCACCAGTGAGACAGTTTGTTTCTTCAAAGACATCCCAGTCCCAAGTCTTCTTAAACCCTTATTATGTTTCTTCTTCCAATTTGATACCTATTTTCTTCTTCTTCTCTAGCACCATTCATTATTCTCTCGTTTTCTGTGCCGTTTCCTTTTGCCATCATCTTCTGTTACCCGATTTCTGTATCATACTACACTGAATCTGGAAGAATCAATTTAGAGCACATTTTTGCTTTGAAGTTTAAAGCGATCTCTGTGAGAAGTGAACTTTAGAGGCTTCAAAAGTCTTTTCCCAAGAAGTTATAATATTTCTGCTTTTCCTGTTTCTTCCTAGAATAATGCTTCTTAAAAAGATGCATAAACACTCTGCTGTATCGCTGTTGTACCACAGGTATTACAGCCATTTTGGCTTATTTTTTCTCTCTTTCAAGTAGTACCCAATTGTATTGTTTAATATTATGTGTAGCTGTACTAGTGCCACTACTTGTGATTTGCTTGGCTGACTTCATTTTAGAATAAATAATGGATGTTCTTTCCACAGTCACAGAAGAGAAAGCATTGTTCTGCCAAAGTGTGTCTGTAATATCTGTAAGAGAGTCCCACAGTCAAATTAAGAGATTGTCTTCTGAATTGAGAACAGGGCCAGGGAAATTTTACAATCTCTCTGCTCGCTTTCATCTAATTTTCATAAGCAAGGAGACAGACAATGTAAACTACACCATGGAGGCATTATTATTGTGCAGAATACTTCATATATTGTGCAAAAACATCAAGGCAACACATTATAGTACCATTTCCATTGCACAGTTTTTTTCAATTAGTTGGAATTCCTCTCCTGCAAATGGTGTTGCCTCTGTCCTTCTCGTGCATGTCTCTGAAAAGAAATTGGTCTTGTAACCTCCTCTTGGTCATGAAGTGGATTCTGCCAAACCCCATTAGCTTTTTCTTCTCTAGGATGAACGAACTTGTTCTGTCCTCTTCCATCAATTCCTTTGTCCTGTTGATTGTAATTCCTAATGTATACCAGAACAGAGTTAGCCTTCTTCACCAAAAGCATATGCTACCAACTTCCCTGCCAAGACAAGGCCCTCAGGTCTTTGCTCTTTTAAAAACGGCTTCACAACTAGTTGGTCCTCAGACTATAGTCTCCAACTTAAGCTAACACACCTTGAGTTCCTTCACATTTTCCTTTGTTGGACTTCATGCAGTTTCTGCCAGCCCTTTCGGTCATCTTGCCAAGCTCTCACTGAATCTCAGATCTACCAGTCCAAATACCATGTTAACTGCAAACTTTCCCTTCCCCTCATCACCAATGTGCCATTTGTTCTCAATCAAAGAGTCCTAGTTGCACTTGAACCTATCAAGGTTTTTCTGGTGAGTAATATTTCCTACAAGACCATCAGGACTTTTCCTCGTTGACTGTTCTGAAGCTTTTCAATCAGCCTAACTGAAGCATTTTCTGTTTACCACAAACTAACATAGTAGCCATTGGAAGAGAGGAAGAGAAAGACTACATATGAACAGCAGCAGATACATATCCAGTAGGTGTGAGAGCAGAGCTCTGGTATCTGCTTAGCCATGTAGTAAAATAATGTGTATATATAATTAAGCCTGTATTCAGATTTTTTTATATAGCTAGCCTAAAATTTCTGTTCAGCTTTCCAACTATAGACACAATCCATTGCTGCTATGAAGTAGGTGAAAATCTGCTGGGACTCTGAATTCAGCTGAGAATCTGGCTCTAAAAGTGAATCTACAACAAATGGATGGGGTTTTTAATTTTTTTTCTTTCTAGTTTGAGTGGTTTAAGTTTCCAGGTCTGCTTCTTTTTCCTGGTCTATTATACAGGCTAGGATTAATTATTAATTTCAGAAAACACTGTGATAAAATTACATTATTACATGAGTGTACAGTAGGAAATTACTGTGATTATTAAAAAGCAATTATCCTCAGAATTTTCCTCACTTATGAGCATAAATTTGCAAAACTTTGCAATTAAAATGTGGTGGAATTTAGAGGAATAAAATATTGTCTCAAAATGCACATATTCTGGAATCTGTTAAAGTACTTTTTGAACTTCTTGTGAGCAAACTCATTATATACTATTCCTTTTAATGAAGCTTGCTTGCACGTAGCATCATTAGTTTGATAACATAAAATACATTCTGGGTTTAAAAGCAGTCTCAAGAAAAAGCACATTGCACTCAATGAAAAATCTATTCTGTCAGTCAACACATATTGTTTAATCTCAGCTGAAAGAAGATGGAAGAGAAAAGTCTTTATTTTATCTTATGATTACTTTGCCTTAACTCTCTGCCCTAAAGCAAAAAAATAAAATTCAAAGAAAGGCAATGAAAAATAACAGCGAAAATGAATCACCAAATGGGTTATGGAGCAATCACTGATGGAAGAACAGAAACTGATAAAGGTAATAACATTTTACTGTCTTCTTAAAAGGACCTGAAATTAACTGGTAAAGCCTAAATTCAATCCAAAAGATAAATCTATGATTAAAAATATAGCCATAGTTCTACACAGCAATTTCAGTTTCTGCAGACAGTCATTATGTACGGTTGAAATAAATAGTTTCAGAATGTTACATACTGGGAATGCAGAAACAGCCAAATTCCACTCAGAAGAAGTACAATTGGCCGTGCTTAGATAGAAGCACTGGGTACTGTCTCAGCCCAATAAAGTGAAAGATATAATTTCTCCTCTTAATATAAACTCAAAATTCTTTTGGAGGCTTTGACACTCCAAATGAACCTCTGGCTAATCAGTTGCTTGCTCTTCCTTGAAGGTTTGTCATTGCTATTAGCTGGGGATTCCTGACCTCCCAAACCACAAACTCAAATTCATTGCTTAAATTTCCTTTAATGAGGCAGTATAACAAGCAGCAAGCCAGAGTACCAAGACACTGCTGGACAAACTTTAAACACTTACTGTTAAACATCTGGGACCTAAAGATGCTTAGTACAGCTTCCTGAACACAAAATATTGCTTTCACGTAAATATTATGACATGGTTGCTAATTTGCTAGGAAAAAAATATATTTGCCACCTAAGCAATATACATCAATCCTGTATTTTTGCTTCATGGATTCTTGGCTTTACACAAATCATAGGAGGAAACAACCATTTGAATTAGACACTTTGAATTCTGAGTTCACTTTAATGCTGGGATGTATTTATCATTATATTCTCAAGATTAGTATTTCCTAAATAGCTCATAAGTAGCTAAGGCTTCCCTGCAAATTATCATATGCACATTTTATGATCACTTTGTGCATTTGCACCAGTTAACTAATGATGCACAAAAATATCTGTCTCTGCCTGAAAACAGAGTTTGTGAACTCGTTTTGCTTTTCAATATGGATATGAATTTCCATTGTTGCTCTGCAAATTATATCCCAATTCTGTGTGTTCGGCAAGTCTAAAATTTCCAATGTTTTTTGTATGCAAATTGCTTGTCTGGCACACATCATATTATGGCAGTGTAAGGAGCATAGAGTTAAGTAGTGGTTCAGTCCTAATTGTGGAGAATTAAGTTAGCAAACTTGGCAAAAAATAACCAGTATGTGAAAATGTAAATTAATTATCTTATTGTTTCATTACCTAGCTGCAGTTAATAACAAAGAGCCCCACATTAAAACTGCTAGTTCTGTTTTTATAAGCCATAAAAATAGCAGTTAATTGTGTTTAAAAAGTTTCTGAACCTTTGGGAATTTTCTTTTTTTTTTTGAAAAATGAGTCCCTTAATTAATGGGGAGAGTTTTGTGAAAACGGACCCTGCAGTGAAGCCTGATAAAGTAATACTTCCTCAGCTAATAAACAAAAACTGTATCTGGTGGAAGATTTTTTTTTTCATACTTTTAGCAATACATCATAAACTCCAAAACAGTTCTAAAACTTGTAATTTGTCAGCTGATCTAGCTTTATTTATTAATTTGTAACCTATTAATCACTGTCTCTTTTGACTACTGCTGAAATGGACACCTTTTATATTCTGAACATACGTACATCCTTAGTGCCATACTGTCACTGGACCAGTCAAAGTTTCTGCTTACTAACAAAATATAACAAGTAAATTATGCATCTGTTTACAGGATTATGTTGTGCTTTGAAGGGATCCCAGAATGGCAGAAGTACAGAATTCTCTTAATCCAGAAAATGCTTTGCATTCAGTATCATTGCTGTTTTATCTGCTTGTAGTATCTAGTTCTTTTATTTATTCTATAAAAATCAGGTTTAGCACAGGTTCCTGGAATTTTCAGACCTTGAATGTCACCTTCCCAAAACCATTTCCTATTTTTCATATGTTTTTTTTTAATTCAGTTCTGTATTCCATGTAGGAGAATTAGGTTTCTTTAAAAAAACCCTAAATGCTTCAATTGCAGGGTTTCAATCTGAGTTAGTGGCTTAGGAAATTCTGTAGTATCCCATTAAATGCATGTTTTGCATTTAGTAATGAAATGTGGCTTTATGTTCAGCTTTTAGAACCAAAATAGTGTTTTC
This sequence comes from Turnix velox, assembly GCA_013400935.1. Taxonomy (NCBI): domain Eukaryota; kingdom Metazoa; phylum Chordata; class Aves; order Charadriiformes; family Turnicidae; genus Turnix; species Turnix velox. The sequence goes on from VZTY01022891.1 coordinate 15,669, forward strand.
ACTGAACAAACAAACCAAAATATGGTGCCCATACCCTCCTGCCTTCAGCAGAAGGGACTAAAAGTTGTTAAAATCTCATTTTGAAGAATTTTGAATGCACATCACTCTCACTCCTACTTTCTCAGGCTCAATTGCTCATTTATGTTCAGTCAGTCTCCTTCAGGCTCACACCCACTTACTGACACATAATTATATTTCATTTCCCAGTGCCTCTGGTATGACGACTAGAATCCAGCTGTGTCAAAAGGTCTAACTCACAGGCTAATTGTATGAAATAATTGTGCTGCCAAAGAGAAGGAAGAAAAAAGAAAATTAAGTCAATGTAAATTACAGACACATAAAATTCTTATACTCCACCTTTCTGGACCCCCTAAGTGTCAGCTTTGAGTGACTAACCCTCACAGCTGATCTTACACAAATCCAACCCCTGAAAAGTTTTTGAGGTAACTTACATGTTTTGCATTACTGTTAGCTTCCATACATATGTTGTTTCCTCTCCTTTCTCTTCCTCCTCTTATGCATTCCAGCTCACTACAAGTGACAAGATAAGGAACAAATTCTGTTTGAAGTTAAATAGATACACCTATATATGAGGGGTATTTCATAGTGAAATGCAGAAGCTGTAAGCAGATGTATTGAAGACTTTGCAGGTGATATAGGCATGCTCACTTGAAATGAGCAGCTCACTGATGCAATAGTACATTGTTAGTCGCAAATTAGTGTTCAGCAAAGGCAGATTCATTTCTGAGAATGAGTGAGGCCATTATTTAATGTACTGCATGATTTAGTAGTAGCTATGTTTAATTTTAACTTGCTATGAAGTCACACAAGCATTACTTTTGGTTCATGTTTATATTCCATTTTTATTTAATTAAAAGTTAATTTTTATTGCTGTGTTTGTACATTATGCTAAGCTGTGTCAGTGACAGAGGAGCCCAAGAAAGCAGGAACAGATTCCATACTTCAAAGACATCCCATACCAATACAAATTCCCTCACTCAGGTGCCTGTGCTGCCAATTGTCAGTTCTTCACAAAGAAGCGCAGCAAATTTTGGATGAAAGTCAGATAACAGAAATGTGATCCAAATCTTTCAGCTCTTGACAGCTTAGACACATAACAGAAGTAGTTTTGACTGAACTGAGCTTATAGTATTATCTGGAATCCAGCTATGGGATCACCCTCCAAGCTGCCCCATGAGAATCCTCTTTAAGTGAGGCAGGCGCAAGTTGTGCAACTCCCAGGCTGAAGGGAAATAAATCTGTGCCATAGCATGGACTAGAGATTAAGGATCATTTTACCCTTAGCACAATCAACTTTGAAGTGCAAATCCAGCTTTAATTAGATGAGATTTTGAACAACTGCTTATAAAGTATAACTCATTGCAGTTAGTAGTGCTGTAATACATTCCAGTCCTTGTACTTATTCCAAAAAGGAAAAAAAAGGACAATAATGAGAGAAACTAAGGTAACAAAAAAAAAATTTGGTGGCAAAATATTTCGGATATAGTCTACTTTGCATCAGAAAATAATTCATGTTGGAAGAGAGACCTAGAGATCAGCAAGCCCATCTTTCTTCTCAAAATAGGGTCAGCTCTGCAGGAGGAGAGAAAAATAAGCTTGAGTGTTCCTAGAGAGTGCAAGAGAGTCATTTGTACACTAAAGATACAGGTGATGACATAAATCTGATCTGCTTGTGCAGAGACCAGATTAACACACATCATGGGGATGAGCTCTCACTACATTTTCCGGAGATCTTCAAAAGGAGGATCCCTTATTAAGTTATTTGAGTGGAATTAGATGTATACTTGATTTTATGGATTAAAAAATTTGATTTCCAGTCAGTTCAAGTTAGCTGAAGCTAAGTGAGATTGCAGAAATTTTACACCAATTTATTTAAATGACTAAATGCAAAAACCCTGTGTTACCAGTTTCCAAAACTTGTCCGAAAATGGTGAGACAAGTACATAGAAAATCACAGGAGATACATTGAGATTTTTGTTGCTTCCCTTTTTCTACATCTTTCCCACTGCAGACGATGTATAAACAATCTTTTATCTTAGATTTTTGTTTTTTAATATCCTGATGTTGTTTAACTTTCTTTAACAAACTCTTTTTGGAACTGTGCGTAGGGCTGGAAAAAAACATTTTTGTCCTTGTATAAAATATTTTATAAATAAATCATGGCATAATGAAGGAAAAGTTCTGGCTGTGAGCCTTATAGTCACCCAGGAATAACACAGTTACCATCACTGGAGCTGCAGAGATAGTCAGCACTGATACCATGTTTACATTTAATTGAGTTTCTCTCTCATTTCCATCAGACTTGGATCATCAATCAAAAAACAGCACTTGGAAGATACAGATGAGAAGAGAGGGAATACTGAAAATAGCCAGAGTTGTTTGTTGTGTAGAAACAGGGATGTGATAAATTAGAACTGTCATGGTAGCACAGGGCCATTTGGAACATGTGTTATCTAAGAGAGTCTCCCATTGTCACCGGCAAAGCGTAAAGCTCAGCTTCACATCACTTGTACGAACACACTAGTAGTGTATCATGGCCATCTTTAAAAAATAGCTAAGATTCCTTGTTTTTATATGTAAGATTTAAAACTCTGTATGAGCCTAATGCTCTTCCTCTAAAACTACAGGGCAAGATGAGAAATTGTACCTTTGATGTAGAAAGTACAGCTATAGCTCAGCAGACTGCCAGTCATTTTCTAGGCCTGCAGTCCATTTTTTGGCTATTTGCTTTAAATCAATAAATTTGAAAAAAAACCAACACACTGACTGAAATTCTTTCTTTATGCATTGCAAACACTTGCAAAGGTTTTAAAAAATTTTATAGTGATAAGTGTGGATTTTATGAATAATAAACTGTATTTATGATGCCACTTATTTTTACTGAAGTTCAGAGCATGCTGAAACTGGTGTATTTAATAAATAAATATGGTAGTGGAGTTAGTCAGAGTATCTTGGTCAAGTTTTAATTATTGAGTTACCTTGACTGCTGAGCTGATCAAATTGCATCTTAACTATTTACTGTGTGTTAATAGCAATCTAAAGAAATCTAAGCAGTACTCTCCAAATCTTTCCTCATTAAAAAATTTTAAAAATGGAAATTATTAAAGATCTCATGTAATTTCAACTCTTCTATTGCACAGCTGTCTGGTTTAACAGTATTATACCTGAATCCATGTGCTAGATGTCTTCTTCACCCAAAACTATGAAAAAAGTTCATGAAATAGTCCCTAAACCAGAGTTTCAAAATGCCCCAAAAATAAAAAAGTTCATGCTTTGAATGAAGTGTTATTTTCAAAAAGCAGGAACACTGCTATTCAAAAATGTCTCATAAAGCTAATGGAAAATTTATCAAACCATGGATTTCTAATTGGCTGGTCAATAGTACTCATCATGACTGACAACTGCTTTTTGAAAAAAAATTCTTTTTTTTAAAAAAACCCTTTTTTAGCACAGCAGACCTTAAAAGAGCTATATTTCTTTGATATGAAAACTGGGGGATGTACCATATAAACAAAACATAACAAAGGTTGTGATCAAATATTTATTACAGCTGTAACCAATGTGGCACATGCTGTAGAGATGTGCTTTCAGATGGCCTGTGTTCTATTTTTAGATTGGAGAAAATATGAGCTACTATATTGCTTTGTTAGTTTTGTTTGGTTTTGCAGGGTTTGGCTGCTGATCTGTGACACAATCAGATTCAATTAAGCACCAGGAAATGCATTAATAAGACATTTGGTACCTTCCTAGAATAAAAGCATTTTGTGAAAGAGAGATTATTTATAAAATGAAATTGCTACAACACGTAGCCTTTTATATTGACACTTTTTATCTCTAAGTTTATCTACAATAAGTGCAACATATTAAAGCCAGATAAATTTCTATCTTTAACTGCAGAATTGTTAGAAATGAGAAAAACCCGAGCTTATCAATAATAAGTTACTCTTGAATCTGAATTTAACTGTATTTTACCTATAAACTAGGTCTTGAGAAATAATTGAAAATGAATACCAAATAAATGATGGAAGCATCTAAGCAGGCAAATAAGGTCAATTTACCAAAGAAAGCTAAATTAGGTTATTAAAACTATGAGGTGAAATACTGTTTAACAACAACTAAGGTTACCTTTCTTCATGGATCTACTTCCAGTTTAATGATTCAGTGAGATCACCAATGACTCTGTCATACCGTTGTGGTGGGTTACAAAGAATTTTTCATATCATTAAAACCCTGCAAAGAGACTTTATATGATCCATTCTGGCAGCTCTTTGCGCTTTTAGCATTTTGAGAATGCTTGTTTTGCCAAAAATAAGCTTGCAGAATTAAGAGAGTGATCTAGCTTTTCTGTGACTGTCAGAATTCTGCACTTTTCAGAAAACCATGAAGAAGACTGATACAATGTGTTTTAGACCTTGCATCACTCAAAAAGCCTCCATCTCTCTCTGGATGTGACAAGCTGATCTGTGCTCAGCTCTTGTCCAGAATATTTCTAAATTTTACTCCATAAACCCCACTGCAATCATCATCCTAATGACAGAGTATTCAGCTAAAAAACATGGTGCCCATATTTTGATCCTATTCTATGGGCGTTTTATTGCAAATATGTTGTTAATTGTTTTGCTACCATTACAGCTATGTTCATAACTTTGCTTTCTAATGCAACAGCCAGGAGTCAGACAGCAGTCAGTGATACGAGCTCCGGAGGATGAAATGAGACCTCTAAGAACCAGTGAACCACTATCAAAAGGGTGATGGAACAAACAAGAACTTTCCTCTCCAGAATAATACTGAGCATATAAGCAGTATATATATACATCATATAGAAAGAAAGAAAATGGAACAAACCAAAACAAACAAACAAACAAAACCCAAAAACATGCAGCAAAGCATGGATTTGATTTGATTTTAAGGAGACACAATGAGTCAATTATAAATGCAAAAAGAAAGCTGATGCTGACAAAAATAGATAAAATTGTCTTTTTATGTAGGAAGTTGTCACCTGGATTTCATTTATGGCTGTTATTAGTGCTTGCCTTCCATGTAGAAACCAGAGGACATAATTGGCAAGCCAAGAAAATTAATGCATTCTCTAAGCAATGATATAGACTATTAACTTTTCAAGTGTGTTCATTAAGATGTTTTATTTACAAAATCGTAGCTTAAAAGCCATGGTGAAAGTCATAAGGCTGCTTTCCACAGCCTTTTCCAAAGCACAGGAACAGGTTTCAAAGTAAGCATCTTTCTGTCAAGCAAGAGGCAGTGAAACCAACTTACACAGTCATTTACAATGCCACAAAGTTTATATCGTTTGTCTTTCCAAGGCATTATTTCTCTCTCCTTGTGTTTTTCTTTACAACTTCCTCTTCTTAATTTTCTTCTTCATGTTATTATATTACAATTATTAGGCTGACTTTACCTTGATCCACGAGTTTGTTCCCTTTTATCCTTCCTACTTTCTCCCTTCATCCTGCTGAATGTCCTCATGATGCTTAGAAGCCAGCTGGAACTAAAGCACATCTGACTTCCATGCAACAGGGCTGCTCAACTAGCACAATTTACACTTTCTAAGTGTTAAAAGTATGGAACTGCAACCTTCTGAAAAAGTACTAGTAACTCATAAATAATTAGAAGGAAAATAAAATAGCTTCTTTTTTTATTCTTCTGAAAGGTCAGCATATTACCATTTTGAAACAAGGGGCTGCAGCACCTCTGCTATGAGGCCATGTTGAGAATGGTGATTGAGAATGGTGTGGCTGATGAGAAGGGTCTAGGGATACCTCATAGCAGCCTTCTAGAACCTCAAGGGGCTACAGGAAAGCTGGGGAGTGGCTGTTTGCCAGGTTATGTAGAAATAGGACAAGGGGCAGTAGTTTTAAACTAGAGCAGGGCAGGTTTAGTTTAGACATTAGAAAGAAGTTCTTTCACGTGAGGGGACTGAGGCACTGGCACGGGTTCCCCAGAGAAGTGGTGGAGGCCCCATCCCTGGAGATGTTCAAGGTCAGGCTTGATGAGGTTCTGAGCAACCTGATCTGGTACAAGATGTCCCTTCCTGCTGCAGGGTGGTTTGACTAGGTGACCTATGAAACTCCTTTCCATCTCTGTGATTATAAAAATGTTCAAATAAAATACTCAATTTACTTCACTTATTGAAGTCAATCAATCTGACTTCCATTTAGCTCTTCTTGTACCTTGCTCATTGAACTGTTTTTGCCTTGCTACCCTGGTAGGCTTAGCAAAGTAGAAAATGGAGACAAAATTATACTCAATGAAGAGAGGTCATTAAATCAAGAAATGACAACATTATCTTGTATCTGACCTTTTTGCCTCTCTGAGCTTTCAATATATCTTCCCAAGAAGGTACTGGGTGAATTCTAAGAAATGAAAGAAAACTGAATGTCAGGATTTACTGATTCTGGTTAATTGGATTACTACAGATTCAAAATCCACAGTCACGAAGGTATTTAAGCAACTGATACTGTATCAGAAATGTTGGTACCTGAAATAGCAGCTGTAGTTATCATTTCAATTACATTGTGTTCCCAAGGACAAGTGCAGTTTGCTGCACTTGGGCCAGGCTAATCCTTGTTTCCAGTACAGACTGGGAGGTGATGTAATATAGAGCAGTTCTGTGGGAAAGAACTTGGGAGTACTGGTAGGTGAAAAGGTGGACATGAGTCAATATTGTGTGCCCACAGCCCAGAAGGCCAACTGTATCCTGGACTGCATCAGCAGAACTGTGGCCATCAAGTCATGGAACTATTGGAGAGGGTCCAGAGGAAGGCCCCAAGCGTGATGCGAGGGCTGCAATCCTTTTCCTATGAGGACAGTCTGAAAGAGCTGAGGCTGTTCAGCCTGGAGAAGAAAAGACTCTGGGGAGACCTCATAGTGGCCTAGGTAGGCCAATAGCAATAGGATAGCAATAGGATGAGGGACTATGGTTTTAAACTAGAGCAGGGTAGTGAAGCATTGGAACAGGTTGCCCAGGGTAGGGGATGGAGTCCCCATCCCTGGAGACATTCAAGGCCAGGCTTGATGATGCTATGAACAACCAGTTCTAGTGCAGAATGTCCCTGCTTACTGCAGTGGGGTTGCACATCTACTGGAGATGAAAGATCAAACTCTTCTGGGAGAAAGGAAGGGAGAATAGTCCACCAAGAATTCAGCATGAAGTTATCAGATAAGTCTTCACATCCTGGCATGCCAAATGTGTCACAAAGCCATGACCATCATCTCATTTGTTTGTCCAGTGCTTTGTGATGACACATCCCAAAAGCATCAAGTACAGAAAATACAACTTGCACCAGAAGTTTGATGGATATTATGTTAGAGGGTGCATGTTATCTCTGTGTGTGCTCTAATTTATTAGGTCACAGTGTATAACCAGGAGACAGTTTCATGGAGCCTCTGTTTTATAGCAAGAAAAAAAAATACAAGAGGTAAGAGAGATGAAGTCACTGGCATTTGTACAGCAACCCTGTCGATCGAGTGATTTACTAACAAGTTTGCTTCCTCTTTAATTATAAAGTTCACAGAAATATCACATCACCTGAAAACCAAAAGACAAATTCCCTCCTAATGTAGGTCTACTGAGAGCTAGTTTCCTGGATAATTTGACTCTAAATTCTCAGCTTCACTAATTACAACAGGCTGCCAAAGTCACACAATTATTTTGAATTAATACTTATCTGTTACCCAAACAAATGCTGCAAGAATTTCCATGCAGGAAAGCCAGAATAAGCATTTAAGCCAATACTTTAGATCCTTGTGTCATTCCAGCAGGAGTGCAGTAGCTAAGGAAATGCTAAAAAATGTACACTGAACACCTTTGCTCCAGGAAGTGGAAGGGAGATAGAGACCATTTCTGTTGAAGATCTGTAAGCTAATGTCTTCTCAGAGCTGAAGGCACACAGGCCAAGCAAAGGGAAAATTTCAAGAATTTAAGTTCTTCCTAGGTTCAAGGATCAGAGTCTAGAGTATGTTATGAATAGGATTCATCTTTTTATTTTATTAGCCTTTGAAAAAAATTGTCTATCATCTTTTTATAGCCTGTTCTGATCACACAGACTCCAGATGGATCGCAGTTTAGCCTTGACCTGCCAGATGAGAAAATCCAAGCAGATAACAGTTCAAACAAGTACAGGATAGGGTACTTGCAAGGTCATAAGAATTACAGAAATTGGATTTTACAATATTGACTGGCAAAAAAAGAATCCTTTTGTATCAATAGATGGAAGTTAGCAAACGCAGCGACATCATTGCTTCACATAATAACTAAAGACTATGAATTATTTTTCCACAGATACAAAGTACTAGTTTTTATCATGTATGGGCTGCTCTGAACTCTTAAGTGTCAAGTAGACAATGGAACAAATACATACTAATACCCTTCTTTAAACCCATATGAACAGCTTGAAATTCTAGGTTCTGGAGGAAGCTGAAGCTCATTCCTCCATTCTCTCCTGCTCACATTAAGTTATAGTTTACTTTTGTTTAAAACATATCTACACTAACTTTACGTATCTGGAATAATACATATATATATGTGATTGTGGTGGTTTTAATACAATTTTAATTTAAAATAAAAGAGCTGGAAATTCAGATCTGAGTATGTCACAGTGTCTTTAATTAATGTTGGATGCAAAGTTAAGAAAAAAATTTTCACTTTCATAATGAAGTACGATGGTTGGTGTAAGAAGGGGCTGACCTCCACGATCAATTATCAACACTACTAACATACTGATTGGTTACAGGTTACATTCTTGCATTGATGTCAGACCCTCCTCTTACAGTTCTTCTGCCAACACACAGCTGTACACAAGTCCTTGTTATCTGTTACTCCCTTGACACTTTTCCAAGACCATCGAAGACACTTTCCCAAAACCATCAAAGACACAGGCGAGCTCCAAGGCCGTCAGGTGGCTTGATAAGATTTGCTTCAGGCTTTGAGCTGAAAACTTAGTAGCAGTTGTTAACCCTTTATAGCCTGTGCCCATACTGCAACACTGTCATATTTTGCTATTATTTCTAGAGATCTGCAGATTCATACAAAACTACAGAAAGCAGAGATGTATGAAAGTCGGCACTTGCATAGCATCTCCTCCTCTGTGTGATCCTGCTGAGACTTCTGTTGAGGCTTATGAAGGATGTTCTTTCATGAAAGAGAGCTCACAATGTTGCAGTGCTCCTCCATGATATAGGAAAAATGGCAGAAGGGAACAGAATGGAAGAAGGCTTGGAGGTCCTTTGGTTTCTGTTCACCACCACCACAGTAGCCAGTGCTGTCTTTGGGCACAGGCAAAGCAGTCAGTGCCGAGCATCAGCCTTTGACAAGCAGGCTTTACTACTTCTTTAACATTCCAGTTTTGTTCAAACCAAAGCCCTGAAAAGCTATGTTATAGCTTCATCCTGAGGGCTGGGATAGTTAAACTAGTACTAGATAAGGAGATCCTATTTATCTTTGGTTATGACAAACTCTTTACTCCTCCAACAGTGCTAAAAACAAGAAGCTTCCAATGTGCATCTCAGCTCTTCCTCTACTTTCTTTCACAAGAAATAGCTTCACTCTAGCCACTTATCCTTCTCCTACATGTTATTTAAGACTCTGTGAGCTGGTCTGGGGGGGTCACAGTTGCAATTTGGTCATGCTGGGTGAAGTGAATTTACTGCCCAGGATAGGTAAAGCATGATTAGTCCTGTGTCTCCAAGCACCAGAAAGGGCTCTCAGGAAGATCTCTGCTTCAGAGGCATGCAGGGAAAACCGAACCCCTGATAGTCTGCTTGAAAGCAGTGTCCCAGAACTCCCATCCTTTCATTCCAAAATCAGGTGCTCTGATTTGGAGTGGGGGAGCTGCACACACTAGGGCTTTATTGAGGACACATCCTACAAGGACAGCCTTCTGTGACAGAACTGGTTTTCATGCAGTGTTTTAAGGAAGGTAAGAGCATTTAGCTCATTATTTCTACCAAAAGCTTAATTCTAGTCTGGCACCATTAAGTTTCAGCTCTAACTCACTGCTTCAAGGTGTGACATCAGAGAACTGCCTATATTTGGACTGGAGAATCCACACAGGGAAGAGATGGCAAATTTTGATTCTTTTATGCTGTACCATGGTTGTGGAAAGTTTTCTAGTGTTTGTAACTTTGTATGTCTGCTCAATTTCTACTATACTGTATGGATTTGTGTACTTAGAATGAAAAAAAAGAGAGAAACAAGTGCTCCTATAACACTCTCAAAGCAGGCAAAATCCAATTTCCTACATTTAGTTTTCAAATGCAATCTGTATTCAGATGTACACCACAATGAGTACACTTAGCATGAAGCCTTTTTCAAAGATTATCTGACCACCACAGGGCCCCTTCCCCCTGACAATTTTTGCTTATACTGTTATCTTGGTAGAAGTCTGTTCCTGCTCCCTGCCAGCTACTTTCCAGCACCTGGCTGAGATCTTGAGAAATCAATATTGCTGCATAGCTCTTTATAAAGTTCTAAAAAACACCTGCATTCATATTTAATTGTGTTAGATGTCTTCCAATTCACAATACTTACATGACTGAAATGATTTCTACAAACAATTTCCGGTTCCGTAATGTAAAGAAATATTAAATTATTCACATACGTGCAGACTCTGAGACAAGGACAGGGTAAGACCCATTTCTGAAGGAGTCTCTTCTATCTTCCAGTTGTTCAACTTCAGCTGACTCCCCCTTTTTCAAAGTGTCATCATTGTAGATGTTTGATTTATGTGGTAGAGGAGAGGTTTTGTGTGGCAGAAGAGTGTTCCTGCTAAACTGGACTACATTGAACACTTGTGAGGCACTTAAAATACATGAAAACTTCCTCAATGATTATATATTTGTTCAGCTCTACACAAATAGGGACTGTTCAAAATCCCCGTCTAAATTATTGTATGTAAAATTTATTTCACCTAAATAATTATTTCTCCTTTAGATTGGTCAAGATTGCAATTTTTTCTTGTGAGAATTGTTTTTCTTTTGAAGCTGAATGAGACCCAAGAAGTGTCAGCGGAAATCCCCCATATTTCCACTCTGTTTGACTTGGTCAGTGCCTTCTTGTGAATGCTGTATGTTTTCATTCTGTCCTCATTCTCACTCTTTGCTATGAATGAGCTTCTCCACCATTTTTCTTCTCCAGACAGCATCTGATTGCTGTGATTCAACTGATCTCTGCTGCTCTCTCTGGAGAGGTGACTACAGCAAACCACCAGAAGATCTGCTTGAATCCAGCACAAGCAAAAGCAGGGAGGAGGCAGCCATCCCAAACCTCACAATATATGTGTTTTCCTCTCTATTGTTTCTCTTTCAAGTATCTCCACAAAGAGGAAAGTTTCTTTGTGGACAGCAGAAGCATTTTGAACTAGTCAGTAATACACCTGCAAGCCCAAGCTCTTGGATTACAATCCACTGGAAGCATGAAGGCTGACAGTGTCCTCCCACACTCATTGTGTGTGGGTGCTGCTTCCCAATCTGGCTTCTTTCCTTCTCAGCGAACAAACTACCATCTGGAAGAAGAAATCTTATTTCTTAAAAAAAAATCAAAAAAACAGGTTGACTGCAACATCACTACAAAATTATGCAAATTGCCTTGTCAAACATATCAGAGTGATGGTTCTAAAGAGACTGGAAATTGCCAAAAGATTTCTGCCTCAAGGCAGACAATGACATTATTATATGGCTTGGAGTCATGCTGCCTTACCCTGCTAAAAACTCCCTTTCCTCAGGCCACCACTTTCACAGACTGCTATTTTGGGCTTCTAGCCTTTGAGGGTTCTTTTGTTTTGGTTGTTTTTTTTTTTTGGCCACGTATGGCACACAGTGTTGAGCCTTCTACACAACAGAGTGAAAAACAGTCTAAATTAACTAGAATCAACTAGGCATGTACCATTAAAACTGTCAGACTGAGCTGCAGGTCATGGCACAGATGGGCTGCCAAATATTTGTCACAGCATGTGGCCAATCACCAGAGTGTATTTCAGATAGAATAGTTAGTAAATTGAAATAACTAGCCAAGCTACTTCATGGGGATGCATTACATTACATAAATTCTTTTCAAGTACAGACATAAGCTCAAGCTAACAATTTTCTTGCTCATGTGTCTATGAAAAAGCAGTCATTCAGCCAATTCCTTCTATTCCAAAGTGTTTTAATTTTAGCTGTGTGTCCAAAAAAGTTGTAGAATTTGTAATTTGAAGGCATAATGAGATATCAGATACACTGATAAATTAGATGAGAGAATCAATTACATTGTAGTTGTAATTCTACATAGATTCTTGATTGTTGAAAATTTCCATTTGATTCTCCTTTACTGAGCAGGGCAAGAATTGATGCGGCCATAGTAGTGGGTGTTATCTGTGTGCTGGGCAGAGACAGGAGAGAAGAAACTTTTCCTACAGGAAAAGTAAGTTTTCTGGTGAAAGTATTCGGGTGGTGTTTTTAGACAGCATAATATATTGTGTTCATGTCTTGAAAAGATGAAAATTTGACAAATTTTCATTAAAAAACCAGTTTGCAAGTTTATATGGACTAAATATAGCTACATATCTTTTGCCACAGTATAATATATTGTGTTTACATATTGAAAGGATGAAAATTTGACAAATTCTCATTAAAAAAACAGTTTGGAAGTTTATGTGGACTAAATATACCTAAATATCTATATTTTTAGCCATATATATAAATATTTATACTTATATGTATGTAAAAGGGAAGTGTTCAATCATTCCAATATACGTCTTCTACTGAAAATGACAAAGTAAAGCAAACTCAAGCAAACTCAAACTAATGATTTCATTAGGGCCTGCAGCAGGATAGTTAACTCACTGTATGAAAGTATGCTGAAAACCCATTTGTCAATTTGAAAGCACCAGTATTGCACTGCACATACAAAAACGCCTGAGTGAAAATCTAAGCCACGATCTATAGGTAGAAGCAATGAAAAGAAAGCAAAATAATGAAGCAATTGAACCTGAAAATCTGCTTCACATTTTCATCACGCTGAAGTGCAGTGCTCTTCTCTGGGAACACTTATGTCTGTGTTGGTGCAGGAGACTGAGAGTTTTGCAGAATCTACATTTTCAGCTGATGGAACTTTATTATCATTCTCATCTTTGTTTAATCATTAGGTAGAGAGAATAAATGATAGTTACAGTAACAGATAATGCATAGATCTCCTGCTGAAAAAGCTCAAATGTTTCTGGTTTTAAGTTTTATCTCACTGAGACAGTTGTAAAGCAAAGTGCCTTGCTTTGCTGGCTCTGTGTTTTATATCTTATTTCTTAGCCAACAAACAACCCTAAACCTAACCTGGGCAGCCTGATTTCCTTATTCCTCAAAGTGTCATCAGTAATAGAACTGAGAAACAGCTGGTAAACCAAGTTTAAATAATGTCTAAAGTTTTCATTTTAAGGAGGAAATCTTAAAGAAACTTGAGTTTCTTTGTACAAAACTTTCATGAGGTGAGAATTTTTACATTTTTACAGCCACTAGTGAGGTGTTGTTTGCAATTATTAAAGGGAGACTCGGTCCTTCTCTAATCCTGCAGAGGAATGACACCTGTCAGCTGCACTGGGATGCAGAAAACTTCATTCCTCTGTGAGAACCAGGCATTGTGTTCTAGGTGTTTTCTCTCCCCTTTTATCTCATTTGCTTTATTGCATTTTTATTTCTTTTTCCTTCTCCAAGTTGATCCCTGTCTCTGCCACTCTTTGGTGGAGAAGAGAGACAGAGCACAGTGTTTTCTAAATGGTGCTGTAGCATCTCTCACAGTACCAAAGAGTAAATTTCCTTGTGTATTGAGAAGGGGGATGCCCTGGAAGGGACTGAGTGCTACATTACAGTTCCTCCATGCAAGAGGAACTATATTCCTGACTAGCAGAAGTGTCATGTGGCTGGGACATCACCATCCAAGCTTTTTTTGATATTATGAAGTCATAGAACAGTTTGAGTCGGAAGGGACCTTAAAGATCATCTGGTTGCACACATACATCCCCTTCCTTGAGCAGGGACATCTCCCACCAGACCAGGTTGCTCAAAGCCCTGTCCAGCCTGGCCTTGAACACCTCCAGGAACAGGGCATCCACAACTTCTCTGGGCAACTTCTTCCAGCATCTCGTTACCTTCACAGCAAGGAAATTCTCCTCAGTATCCAATCTAATTCTACCCTCTTTCAATTTAAATCCATTTCTTTTCTTTGCTATTATTTAACCCATTTCATGCCTCCACAATCCCTGCTGCTGCCCTCACTGTGACTGGCCTCAGATGCCACCCACCATTTGCAAGAATGTGGGTTTTAGAATGTCACAGCTTCTGGCACTATGCATGTTGTTTTCTGCACTTGCTATTAATGTAAGAGAATAAATTGGGAATCAGGCTGTGGCCAATAGTATTTAAGATTCAGATTCATCTTATGACTTGGACATGGCTGAAGCATGAGTTAAAAATAAGCAGGATCACAGTGCAAAATACAAATGTTCCTCTATAGCTGAGCTTTTCTAGTTAAGAGGTAAAAAAAGGAAAAAGAGACAAACAACCCATAAATCTCAAGGGCTTGCCTGAAACTGTTGCAGTGCATTTATCAGTGTTACATAAGTCTAAAAGGCTTCAGTGGCTCAGTTTTCACTGGCACAGGCATTTTAAATGAAAATAAATACATGCATATGTAGATCAGTCTGCTGCATGTAGCTACCTGGTGGGTAATTCCCAGATGGGGATTTCTTTTTCTCTACCAAGGCTTTTTTCCTTTTTTTTTTTTTTCCTTCAAAATAGCTCAAAAATAGCATGTGGGTTATATAACCAATAAATGAAACCACAGACAAATCTTAGCCTTAGGCACCACAGAGACGGGACGGCAACTGTCAGCCTTGACTCTCTGGTTGTCAAATTCTGAATAGGATGTTAACTCCTAAACAATTCACAAGCTTGGAAATGTCAAACCTAAGGGTAAGTCAGGATTACTGTCCTGATCCACAATAAAAATATCTCCATGGTAGCCAAGCATTTTATCCAGACAAATTAAGGTGTGTGTTTAAATGTGTCACTATAAGTCACTTCTGAGGGGCTCTCTAGCAATTGGCCAAGGGGACGAGTTTATGTTCAACTATTTTATGCTAACTGGGCAGAACGTTCTGAAGAAACAATTGATTGCTCATGAGGAGACCTCCTGCTTCCATTTCCAGTTCAGGTGGCGTTCCATAGACATTTTCTGCTACATAATTATCTCTTAGTACTATCCTTATTTGCACTTATTTTGGACCCCTTGGACACTCAGCTCAGAGCAAAATTTAGAGAAACTGCTCTGTATATCAGAAAATTGCAGAATGCCAGGGATTAGAAGGGACCTCAAAAGACTGCAACTGACATCATCTACCTGGACTTGTGCAAGGCATTTGACACTATCCCGCATTTGATAGGTCCCATAGCTGCTGGTGAATCAGCGCTCGA
>VZTY01022891.1:34747-146015 GCA_013400935.1 Turnix velox
TGTGTTGAGGGCTCCAGAACTGGACGCAATACTCCAGGTCTGGTCTCACCATTGCCGAGTAGAGGGGTAAGATTTTTATTCCCATTTGCCCTGCATCCCCCACATGGAATTCTGTGTCCTTATTTTATTCTTCTATCCCTATCCTACATGCTTTCACTGGGTAAGTGTCTAGGGTTTGGCCCAATAGGCAACTCCAAAGAGAGGAGAAAAAGGAATAAAGAGATTTATGAGTTTAGAAAAATTCTAAACTACTTTAAGAGATAATGAAATCAGAAATAGTCTACAAAGTGAAGAGAGAAAAAAAGTATACAATGTGTACAAAATTTTATTGAGCTACGAGGATGAAATTTACATCCCCAGCAGACGTGGGGAAGGTCCCAGACTGGGGTCAGTGATGACCAGTAGCCAGATTCTGGATCTGGGGTCAGGAGTGCTCATACCAGGATCAGAGGCAGAGGGTCTTTCCTAGACATCAGCCGGTTTAAAAAGAAGGCTGACTTTGATCTCTCAGCTTTTATACTGAGCGTGGGGGCAGATGGGAATACTCTTTTTGGTCAGTTTTGGGTCAGCTGCCCTGTCTGCTCCTCCTTGCAGGTGGAACCCCACAACATCATCCCAATTCTGACACTCCAGAGGCAAATGATGAATTTGCTGACCTTGACTACCATAGTAATAAATGCAAATTAAAGCCTCATGCACAACATTCCTCGGTGTAATCAAGTCGTATCAGTCTGAGAGTGAAGAGTCTCTTTATAATGTGCTCTTAATTTCACAGTTTAGTCAGAGAGAAGAGGCCTAGCTGAGAAGTGAAGTTGTAAACTAGAAAATTTTTTGTATTTTACCTCAAACCACTATAATGCAGTATGAGCTGTGGCTATTGCTCATGTACATAAATGATCTTATGCTATGTGGCCAAAGCAAGGGAGATAAAGCAGGGCAAAAAATATGTAATCCTGGGAGAAAGCATTTGATATGTGATAGCAAACAGCCACACCATCTAGGCTACAAAGCCAAGATTTATTCAGAAGCTGTCATAGCTTCTGAAAGCTGGGCTTTGGCAATAATGACAGCCCAGACTGCTCAGTCTTGTGAAGCTTAGGCAGAATCACAGCATTAATGTCACGGGTTGTAAGGGACCTCAAGAGATCATCTAGTCCAATCCCTCTGCCAGACCAGGAACACCTAGGTGCACTTCTGCATTTCTGCAGAAACAAACCTTCAGCTGCATGGGAATCTTTAAATGCACACAGGGTCACCCTTGGCTCTTTAGTGACCCTGGCATCAGATGAACACATCCCAAACCACTGGTCTGCACCACCAGGCTTAGATGGTTGATCCTATATAAAGCTTTAGCCTTTTCTGTGGAAGAACGTGAGTCCTTGGCACTTTCTGTAGTCCTATTCTCCATTTGTACTCATTAAGGTCCTATTTGAGACCTCTTTTCCTCTTTTCAGGACAAAGCTAAGGAAAGAAAGATGATGGGGTGGGAGGAAAGCACATGTGTAAATCTTGAACTGGTACTGAATTAGGATACAGTCTGGCAGGGTCATGTCCAGATTTAGAAGGTGGGAAATGCTGCCAATTCTCACAAAACAGAAGAGAATAGTTCTTTGAGTTATCTGGATGGGGCTTGTAAAATTTCTAAAAATCCTATGTGAAGTCTATTAATAAGTATTCTCTATTCAGTGTCCTGAAAGTCAGCATTCAGATTAACTGACCCATTTATTGGAATGGTAAATGAGTAATTTTTTAATCATTTATTGAGAGGGCAGACATTTAGGAAAAAAAGAGAATGAGCCATGATGCATGAGGACAAAGGATGAAAAACGTGGGAACTAAAACAACAGGGGAGCGCAATAAGGTAAGTTATTCTTCTGCATGAAAAGAAATATATGGGGCTTAGAGTCTCATAGAGAAATATGAGTACAAAGGAGAACTGCATTTTTTTTAACTTGTCAAAATAAATCCAAAGTCTTCTTTTAGCAGTTATTTCACATTCATTCATTTTTGCTTCTAGAAACTTCTCAGCTGTTACTGGATTGGGATTGACCAAGAACTCCAGACACCTATATCTGTAGGAAATTAACTACTCCACATCATCCTGTGACGGCATGCATTCCAAAATTACTCATGGATCTCAAAAAGAAAAAGAAGAGAACTGCAGTAGGAGAGACATGGAGACCCTTTCCCTTTTCTTTGGAACAGTTACTAAAGTTTAAAGTAATGAAAAATAGCAAATGAAAAGCATTATGTGTGTTTAGGCAACTGTAAGAGCAGTAACTGAAGTTTCAATGTGAAGTGAAAGTACTGGGTCATCCCAGGATTTAGAGGAACTGCCAGGTAGCCAAACCTCAATATAGCCTGATAGGAGTGTTTTTCTTGTCACTTCTGAGCACATAGGGTCCCCATTTATGAACTGAATATCAAAAGCATTGGCTGTTTAGAGGACTATGCTGTATTTTTACAGTGAATCTCATCTCACTTGCATCCATTCCACTCTCTAGTATTTTTTTTCTTATCCCACTAGTGGAAGAAACATTAATAGAACATTTGCAATTGGTCCTTGGTTTAATTGTTAAAAATGTCAATTGTTTTACATTTATAAAACCAGTGCAATATAAAGAAATTTTCCTTTCAGAATTCTTTCTGCTACTTCTTTTCTCCAATTCTTTTGTCCAGGAGATTAAAAAAAAATTAAGATGGAGGAAACTGCCCACACTGAATTACAATGACTTCTCTGAAGTCAGGTCAGAAAACCTTGAAAGAGCTTGTAATTGAGAGAATATCCAGTATAGAAAAGCTGGACACATGAGCAACAGGTGGCATACTGAATTCTAAAATGGTTTTGAATGTTGAATGTTCATATTTTCCTGAACTGTGCCAGAACAGAAATTCAAAAGCTTCATCAGAGTGTTTTGATTTGATGCCTTTGAAGAAGTTTGTTGATCCCCTGCCAGAAGAAACAGTCATACTGTTCATGTTTGAAAACATCTTTCTCAAAAAGATGAAAGTATATCTAAACTGTTACTTTTCTATATAGGAGAACAGAGGTCCGACAATTAAAAGACATAGTATGGGCTTTGATGAATTTAATTCCCTTTGCCAAGGAACTTGGCAACGCTGAGTCTGTTACTTCAGTAGAAAAAAAGAATATGACAAAAATGACATCTCTATAAATGCTTAATAGATTTGGATAGGTTTAATTTATTTAATACATAAATGACATTCTAGATATCCTGAGAGAAGGATCAACAAATTGTAATGTAATATTATGGTAAGTTAAAGGTAAAGCAACAGAAGAAACAGATTAGACACCAAATCAGCTGTAACAATTGAAAAAAAACATGTTATGCTTTTGGAGCATAATAAAGCAATTGTTTGAACAGAAATACAAAAGTAAATCTCTCTTATGTCATGGATGAATCTATCAATTAATGAAATATGCTTTCTATAAAAGATGTGCCTTGATTATGTCTTGTATTATTTCCTCTGCTAGAATTAGCAGAAAGGGAAGCAGAGTCAGTGGGGAATCTGACCACAGAATGTAAAAAGGCATGAGAAGCAGTTTTGTAAGGTACCATTTTCATCCATTATCTCTATGAAAAAGATAGTTTTTGCAATAAATTTCTTAGTTTAATTTTATTTTATATGTGAGAGATGTTCCATTGCATATAAGAACAAAGCTAAAAAAAATTCTGTATCTATGTCAAAGTAGAAAATTGTCTGCATAGTGTCTGAAAAGGCACTTTTTACATTGCAAAAATAAGAAAATTTAGAACTTATGATTGCCATATTTTCATTGTGGTTGCCATAGATCAGACTACTTTAAGATACTGAATTATATCAATATGTCATTAGCCATTTCCATTTCACTGGCATGTTCTCTGCAGTATGTCTTACAACAAGCAGCGTGATCCGTTGATAGTCCCAAGCCAGAAAGTACATTAGAAGATGCAGCAGCTCTTCTCTCCTGCTGGGTGTGCACCATGCCTCCATCCCAGACATGGCTGATGAGCTGCTCACCACAGAAAAAGTTACTGAAATCACAAAAATCCCATGGAAGTTAAGAAAAGCAGGTTTAATTTCGCAGGGGATTCATCTTTCGACAGCAGGGTCATGTTCACAACAGACAGCTTTTCTAAGAAGAATGCAACTTTGTCATTGTAACTGGTTGAAGCTAGTGAAGATAGACAACATAGTCATCAAGGAGCAGCAAAGCACCAATGACTACAAACAATAAGTTTCTGATTAATACACTATTCACAAACAAATATTATCATTCCCTCTGGCTTCAGTGAAAGGTTCATTATTTTGAAAAAAATCCTTGAATACAGGCTGTTATTAGCCCTTTTGTAGTAAGTACAACAGTTCATATTGATTTCAAAAGTACTCCAATGGTTTTCAGGGACATCCTGCACTGCTCACACACATGTTCCTGTTAGTGGCATTCTTTAGAGAAAACCAGATATTAGGTATACATAGATTTTGTTCCATCAAAAAATTCTAATTATTGAAATTAAATTTAAAGTTCTTAGTTTCAATTGATTTTCTAAATAAATTTTGTTATCTTTTCTTTTGAAACTGTGTAAGCAAGCAAACAAAAGCACTTCTTTTTCTTTCTAACGTGCATTTACAATTTTTCACATAATCCAGCAGAGGAATTAAAATAATTTCTCTGAATTTTGGATACAGTTCTAAATACAGTTATTTGTAAAGGTTGAATTTGTAGATATTTGCCAATGAGCTCTGATTTTCAGGTTCAGTCGATGACTAGCCAAACAAAGAATTGATAGGTACACCCAAGTATTTCTTCTGGTATCTGCTACCTATGTCAGTAAGATGGCTATGCAATGAATTTTTGAGTAACTCAGTGTGCATTTTTGAGTCATATTGGTTATGAAAATATACAAAATTAATTACAAATAATGTTTTCTCATGAATTTGCTTAGGCTTTTACCAAGAGTTTTCATTCTTTACAGGAGAAAATATTTAGAATGAAAAAGAATTGGTAAGGCAACAAAATATTAATAAAATCAAAGCACTGCTAATTCTGCAGAGAGCACATTTTCTGTTGAGAATTCATTTTGATAGAAGATTTGAGATGCAGTTCTGCTATTTGTCATGAGAGAGAAACAAATGTAATTTTTGGATGTTTTCTTTTCAAACTTTACATAGATTTGAAGATATGCAACAGTCAAATCTGTTTCTAAGCTAAGGGTTAGCCATAGTTTATAATCCTGAGTACGCTGGGAAAAATTTCTCACTGACTTATCCCTCTTTGAAATTCCAAATGAGGAAGTACAGTGCATTATCAGTCTAGTGTTTCTGACATTACTCTAAAAACCTTCCCAAGTTAAAATGAAAACCAGAACAATAATACTTCATTTTGGTTTTGGCACCATGATTTTCATTCAGAACTCCCCAATGGCACCGTCAAAGCAACAGTTTCAAGAAGCATTCATGAAGTATTCATGAAAACTCACCACAGTCACACAAGCAAGAGACTTTACAAGACTTTTCTTAATCTAATCTCTACTGAGTTCTTGCCAATCAACAATCAGTCTCCAGACACAATCTATTTCCCTGGTTTATCCCTTCTACCCCACTCTTAGGTCAACAAACCTTTGATTTAAGTTTTAAATATTTTATAAAACTTGAGAAGGGCTTTGAGGCACTTCTTCCTAATTTACTAGCTGTCAGAATATTACAGTTTGCTGTGAACTGTACTCATAGCTTACTTTCCCTTCCATATGGGGAATGATGACCATTACTGCCAAGCAATTAAGGGAAATGGAGCAGAGGCAGTTCTTCCAAATAACTCAGATTAGGAGTTACATTACCGTACTTAGAAGGCAGTGCCAAGACAGTGTGGTAGAGAGAGCACCATGGGCCCTTTCCTGATAACCCAGGCTGCTGCTTAAGTGCAGATACAGAAACAGAAACTACAGGGTATTTCTTTAGCAAATGAAGACCAAAAGAGTAAAAGTCAGAGCCCACATGATTGTGGGTCAAAGTTCATTTGGCTTTCAGCATTAGCTCCTGAGAGACAATCTTCAAGAACAAGGGCTATTATAGACACTTTGTTAAGAAGCTCCTTCCGTTCACCTGCTTGAAAACCTGTTGCTGTAGGGATAACATAGCTTTCCTCAGCAAAAGGTAACAACCATTATCACCAATGTTTCACAGCTACATGTGCTGAGACAGAGCCTTCATCTCTCTCCTCAAGAAAGCCTGATGACTCCCTTTTGAGACAGACATTTAATGTGAGCAGTTTTATTTGCCCTGAGGTAGCACCATCATTATCTTCACAATGTGGCAGCACAAGCTCAACAGAGTGGCCAATATGGGGTTATAGAATGACATTTTCAGTTTGGACTAGTTATCTTAGAATCATAGAATTTTGGAGTTGGAAGGAGCTTTGAAATGTCATTTAGTCCATCCCCCCTTCAGTGAGCAGGGACATCCTGCACTAGATCATGTTGCTCAGAGCCTCATCAAGCCTGGACTCGAATGCTTCTAGAGATATGGCCTTAATGAATTGCTTTTACTCCTTCTTTGTGAATGGGAGAGACACTGAGGTAAACATATGGGACCTTTCCATCCCTTCAAGCAAATTGAGATGAAACTTGCAAGTCGCTCATATGGTATTTTCTAAAGTACCCATAAAAACTCAAAAATCTCTCCCAAGACATTCAAGTATGTCTTGCAACCCCTCATTGAGCCTGCCCTAAATGCAATGACCAATAATTCTCAGGACACTATATCCTGAGATTTTAGAGGAAAGTACTCCAGCATAAAAAAGAAAGCTGGTAATCAAAATAACCAGAAATAAGAGTTTATTTGGGCAGACAGATACCCTAGCAAGAAGTAGTTTACTTATTGCACATGTTGAGGACCTGATTCTCTGTCTCTTTCTGAATTTCCTTTTGAAGGGAGTTTTCTGAAAACTCTCTTCCCCTGATTAGTACATAAAGGTAAATTGGGCTTCAGTACAAGTGTTTTGAAAAGCAGCATGGGGCATGCACGAGTGATCAATTTTTCATCCAATTAAGGAAAACAAGATGTGGTTTAGACTTCCTAGTGTGCCTAGAAACTACCTCCCACTCATATTTGCATTCTTTACTAATGCAGCTGTACTTTCTCCATCAACTCCATCTCCCTTGCAGTTCCATTTAATTTGATGTCATTCATGGCACACTGACTGAAAGACAGGTAGTGTTTTCTCTTCAAAATGACATTAAAAGAAATTGCAAAATCCATGGGGAGGAGCTGTGTGATAGTTTCTAGTCATCCAATCCCAGGTGGCCTAGCACAGTTTCTTGATTTTTGAGACCTGAGTAACATATTTAGTTCTTCAACTTGCTTTTCTTCTTGAACTTCCTTTTTATATTTAAAGGATGACAAGGGAATGAATGACAGTACCATGGTCTCAAGCAGCTCTACAGATGTGTGTATGGTGAGGAGAAAGTTTACATGGGATAAAATTAATGGATTTGCAGTCTGTTATCCCCGTCACATTCATTGATATGACTCTGGATTGTCCTATAGGGTCAACTAAAAGAAGTTCTGTTGATTTTTCTTTAGTAAAACCCTTTGAAGAGCGCTGCTGAGAACTTCATAGTGTTTCGTTGTATTTCCTCTAAGTGTGCCTGGACACCACACCTATTGGCAATAGGGATTTTCTGTATCACTTCCCCTCCCCTGTAACATCAAATATCAATAGCTGTTTCTGTTTCATTGGTATTTTTTCATACTTCAATCCTTTCATATCTGATACTGAACAAAAACAGTTTGTTATCCGTGATCAATCTTGAGGCTTCAGGCTAACACATTTATTTCTAATAGATTTTACATCTGATCCTTTGCAGGCAGTTCAATATAACCCATAGAGTATAAACTATAATGACAAATACCAAAGGTAAAAAAACAGATTTCAAAATATACTTGATGATCTATAGATAGGGGAGAACAAATATATTTTTAAAAAATAAATTTACTTCTCCATCCAAATACATTTTGGTTTCTGTATCCTTTTCTAAAATTTAATAAAATGATCTTTTGTACTTTATTTGGAAAAAAAAGATCACCATCATGTTTAACATTACATATCTACTGTTTTGCTGTACATAACCTGAAGAAAATTTTATGATGATCTGTTGCATGGGCATGGTTTGAAAATGTTTTCTTAACTTTATCAAAATATCAAATGATATTTTGTGAAATTTTAGTTTTGAAGCATTTCTTCTTCTCTCCCTGAAAGTCCTGGGGTGATGATAGTATTTTGTAATAAAGAAACAGGTAAAAAGCAAGTAGAATCATTTCCAGTTACCACAGTTGTTCACACACAGGAAATCGATGGCTAGAGAAAGGAATGCAGGTGTTCCAGAACTTCACAGTCTGTTTTAGAGGGATTCCTTCCATTTCTTAGGTCTCACATAACAAAACTTTCATTGCTTTCATTTTTCACATACACAAAAAATTCAGTTTAACAGTTTCAGATAAAAGGATCAAAATGTCTTTGGAGAGGAATTTTTCAAGTCCAGCTGTTGTTCAAAGGCCCTTAGAACTGCATTTCGCACCTTCTATTTTAATACCTCTGGCCTGTCTGGAACTACAATCTGACTATGGTGCAGGTATTATTGGTTTAATCACAAACTTAAACCAGCAGTATAGTATTAAGTACAAAAACTGCTGATGATCTTTCTAAATTGAGGGTGTCTTAAAAGAAAGAGATTACAAAGATTTTTTTCTGAGCTTAAGAAGAAAGGTAGAAAGACTGCAGATGTTTAAAGTCCATCACAGTCTGTCAGAACCACAAAAGTTATTGCTCATCATTTGCACTTTGATTTATATTGCAGTCTTTACACGTTCCAGTTCTTATTTCTAGAAGTATTGCTGCTCTCCTTGTTGTAAACACTGAGAAGCTTTTTTCCAGGATCAGATCCACAGCAATCCTGCCACTCTATGGGGCATGGAAACAGCACCAGCAGGAACTTGTGCGCAAGGAGACCAGCTGCCAAGTGCTCTCTAAAGATGAGAGCTGGAAGATCATGGGAGTACCTTGACTTCTTATCTGGAAGCAGAGCTTTCAGAAATAGGCAGAGGGGAAGAAGCCAGCCTGCTGTTTTTCAGGCATATGGCAGCAGGTCAAATTCTCAGAACTACCTGATGTTAAATTGAGCTTTCCATGTAGATGTGACTTTAAGACACTGGTACTTGAGTGCCTGAGGAGAGAGCTAACTTACTCCAAGAAGTAACTGTGTCGTGAGTTCTTTGAGCATCAGAAATCCTTAAAATCTGAAATTTAAATTCTTAAGCACTGTGAGTGTTTAGTCAGAAGAGATTAAAGGAAAGGAACTACTTCTCCTGTGGAAGTTCTGCTATTTTTGACAGGTGGAAAGGGAAGCCAAACTCTCTAATTTGAGAGTCCTGTTAAAAGCTGAGGTGTGTATGGTGTTCTGCATACTCATCAGCACTACCCACAAGTCTGAAACAGGACACAAAATCTGTGTACACCTCCTGCCATACTTTCACTGCATGATACCCAGATTAGGGTTCGAGTAAGAACTAGAAATCTCTAGAGAAGATCTGGGGCTCACACAGCATTTCATTTATTTAAGCTCTATGGAGCTGAGCGTAATTTAGTCAGATTAATCATGTCTATTCTTTGAGATATGGGTTTAGCCATTGCAATGACACTTCAAAGTTCTTGCTCATAACTTACTTTGCGTGAATGGAGAATCACCTATCTTTTTTGTTCAGTGAGAAATGCAAATATGGAAAAGTTTGCCACAGTGCAACCATTAACTTAGGTTGACAGAGGCAGTACTTGGAGCTACAAAACAAATGCCAGAATTTTTGTCTCTTGCAAGGAAATTGTTTTTCACTATTCAGTACTTTTTTATTTATCAGAATTCTGATATTCTGGCAATTATATTTATCTCCTCTGATTCAAGTGCTTTATGACTCACTGGTTTATTGTTGTATGATATCCTGTAATTGTTATTTCCATTATCTGATATGTGAGTCATTTTCTTTGCAGCTATTTGTTACAAAGTATGATTCTCACTTCTCTCAACATCTGTTTGAGTGCCTTCTGCAGTGATGATGATCATATTTTTATGCACTGAATTCAATTTATTTCCATCTTGAGCATTTAACTGTTCCATTGTTTACTTTAAATGGGGAACTACAAGCACTGCCTGTAGATTACAAGTCTTCCCTGTATATTCTTTGAGGTCCTGATCTGTCAGTTTTTACGGGTCATTTAATCATGATTATCTGGCAGAAACTTTGGACTTGTCCGATTTGCTGGCATTACATCTATTTGCCACCAAGAACAGAGTTGTCTTTAAATGATATCTCATTTTCAAATAATAAATTATGTAGCAGAACAGTGAAATTCTTGCACTCCTTGCGTCTAGCAAATCTAGGAGGGTTTTATTGTTGAGTTAATGTGGGAAATCACCTAATGTTCAAATGCCTTCATCTAACTGTTAGCTGTGTCTAGTTGCTAACTACAGTTGGGCACAGGATAATTATATTTCTCAAATGTACCCATCACTCGTGAATCTCATACCATGCTGTGCTATATTTGACATCAGAGTTGGCAGATATAATGGCTAAAAGCCAGCTTGTGGACGAAGGCCAGGGAAAGGTCATGTTGCATTACAATCCCATTTAGCTTCTCAGAACAGTAAGATGGAAATATTGCAGATGTTTTCCAAGGTTTTGTCCACAAGGAAAAAAATTTGCATTCACTGTGGAAGTTTCAGTGTACTAAAGAGAAAATATGCACACCAGCACCACAACCCAGTTCAGCAAAAGAGAACTTAATAACTACCTGATTTTTTCTTCCTTGTTTATAGACATTTTTTCCAGCTTCAGTTGGTGTATTTCTGTATTGCTTTCCATCTGAATGGTACACTTTGAATCCCTTTTTTTATGATTTATTCAAGTTGTCTCCTTCCAAAATAAGGGGAAAATGCCTGAAAATGAATTTTCTCCTTCCCATGCCCTAAAGGCAGTACCTTCTTATCCTGCACACTGATTTCACTGAACACCTCCCATAGAGAGAAAAAAGCAATGCACTCAGAGTGTTCGCATGTCAAGATAAGGAAAATCAATTTCTATCCCCTAAAAGGCAAAATTGTTTAGTGCAAAAGTTCACTAAATGTTGCTAGTTATGTTTTACATTTCAAGAAGGGAGAAAAGAGAAAAATAGATAGGGATGGAAGAAAATGTCTATAGATTTTACTCCTATGTGACATGCAGTGGGAGCTAAAATATCATTCTTTACATTCCCTATCAAAGAGGCCAGATAGCACAATGGGAAAGGGTATTTAATTTCATCTAAAGAACAACTTTAATGTTAATGTATAAGAGAACACAGAATGACAGAAGTTTCTTTAGATTCCTCAAAGATGTAATTTTGTATATTTGTTAATTATTTAAATTCCTTCTGATATACATGTTTTTGAAGTGTAAGGTTGTGATTACCAAATTAGAAACATAAGGATCATACTTTTAAATGCTGTGATGCTTCTATGATTCTATGTTTTGCATATATTTTACAGTTTTAGCTTTATAAAGTTATATTTATTATTATTTTTACAGGCCATAAAGATGATGTCTAGGAATACTTAGATTCCTAGAAATCTTCCATGTCCAAACAGATCCAAAATATTATTGGACCCTCCAATTCCCCCTTTCCTCTAGTTCTTTCCAATTTTTCCTGTCTTCTGTTTCACTGCTTGAACAGCATTTGATGATGTGTCTGAATTTAACATTTTATTGAGCTGTATTACTTCAGTGAGATGAAAATGAACATACTTGTCTTACCTGGGAAAAAGGTCTACAAAGTGAGTAAAAGATTCTGCTTCCTTGGTGAATATGAATCTACAAGCATCTGCCGAAGTGCATGCTATAAACCATGAAAAAAGTAGTTAAGAACAGAATTTCATAAATTTTCTGGTATCCGAAAGAACTTCTTAATGTCCTAGGGGAAAAATCATACTAAGAGTAGTACTGTCTTTTATTTTCTCCCTTGTTTCTGATTTTAACTTTAAAAAAACCTAAAACCAAACACAAACACAGAAGACCTCGGTATCTTATTGCTAGTTAGTTCATTGACATTACTACAGCTTTTAGACAAATACTTTGTCCAACTGCTGGAGGCAGAAACCAACACATTAATTCAAATGCATTTGAAAAGCTCTTCTGCAGAACATCTCTCAACAAGAGAAGTATTTTGTAGGTGCTGGTTGCAGGACTGCAGATACCAGCTCTTTTGTGCTGCGCTATGGGTTGTGTATGCATTTTCTACTTTGTCCCACACTGAACAAGTAGAACACACTGAAGGGAACTAATTTCATTTCACAGGCAGAAAGACATTTAAATATACCAGCAAAGTTTTAATATTGAAAAACAAATTAATATTATGTAATGTTTTCGTTTGATTTCCCTGAATTCTGATTCTGCTACTTATTCATTTATAACTACCTGCATATTTCTCTTATCTAATGATTTATTTGGCATTCACACAGTGGGAATCCATGCATCTTTCATGATCTTCCAAGCTATGTTGGAAAGGGTTTTATTTCTGCCAATAGTTCTCATATCAGATCTTATAAGGCCCTTTCTGAGAAAGAATTGAAAGTGAGGGACAAAGATCAAAATTCTGGTAGGGAAAAGAAGTTTGTTACTGAACCTTAGTTACAGAAACAAAAAGATGATGGATTTTTCTATATGAGACCATATAAAGTAGCAGACAATAGAAGAGACACTCTGTTCTGTATGAGTAAGAAATATTTCAAAGCAGCAGGTGATATTATTCAGAGTACTTTTCAATAGTCATGTAAGGAAAAGTTCTTTTTGAGCCTACTAGTTTGGAACATATTTGAGCTTATTCATAGCCTCATAAGAAGCTTGGGCAAGGAGAAACACATTATGTGTCCAATGAGTTCAAAAGAAATGCATTAACTAAAAATAAAAAAGAAAACCACATGAGTACAATCTAAACTGAATTTATTGTTCCCCAAAGTTCATGCTATTTGATCTCGCTTATCTGAGCACCTTAAATCACCTTAAAAGAGCATGCACTAGGGTGCATCATTTCCAGTAGAGACCATACACATTGGTATGGGGCTGGTAAATTATTATCCTCTTGCTTTCTTATTGATAGAACAAGGTATCACATATAAAGAGTTAGAAGAAAAAAATATTGAAGGAGGCAACTTTTAATGTCTATAAAACAAGAAAGGCTCTTCTATACTCATGCTGATACATTCAGATTATGCTGTTTAAAGCACACTGTACCCTCAAAATACAAGATTTGTTTATCAAAGACCACACATACTTTGGCCTCATTGTAACAGTAGATGGAAAATTGCAAATAGATCTCCTGATTGACTTGTGAAGACTAAAAGTGAAAGTAATTTTTGAGTTGCCACATATGCTGCACCACAAATAGAGATAATTTGTGTAGTAAATTTCTCGCCTTGTTCAGACAACAGAAATACGTGTTAGTGAAACAGGAGAGAGCATTCTTTCTCTAGGTGGTCCATGGGAGATCGAGATTCATTTTATTGAATGCGTACAAACTCAGCTTTTATTTTTGTGCCACACAATATCATGCAAACTAAGGAAAGAAAATACTCTAAAAGGATATTATGTTCAGATGATGATGAAAAAATGTATAGAATATTATAGAAAGAGAAATCATAAATCTTTGCCAATATACTGTGGAGCCACATTGTAATTTCTGTGTAGAAATGAGCAGTAATAGCCATGTTTATTTTCACCTGCGCAACTGCTAGTCCATTCCCCATGAGGGTAAGGTAATTATTCAGAAGCAAACTCTGATAAGAATTGCAGTTGTGTGCAGGTCATGTGAGGTTGAGTGGCAAAGTGCTTGAAACAACAAGAAACAGTAAGTGCTTTCACAGCATTCTAGTACCATGCATCTGTTATGAAAATCAGGCTGTAAAAATAAGTGAAGCTAGTCATAGAATCACTGTTTAATAAGAATTTTGGGTAGCACCCACAAAGTCCAGCATGGAAACAGGCATAAAAAAGGTCACTACCTAAGTAGAGAGTGGACAAGAAAGGGATCAGACATGTATTTTAAATCAAACATTAGCTGCCTCTGTCTCCCAGCATCTTATTGAAGCTAAGTGTTGAGGAGAGGAGGTGTACAAGAGAAGCAATGATGACTACAGATGCCTTGAACTTTTCAAATGAAACAGATGTGAAGGTCCTTCAGAACACCTGAGGTTTGTAACAGTCTAAAAAACACAATCCTATTTCCAGAGGAGTTATCTCTAGATTCCCACTGGACTGCCGTTAAACCAGAAACACTGGAACTGCCTTAGCCTTCTTTACCAACCCAGGAGAAACTTCACAAGGTTCTGAGGCAGACAGGAGTCCTGGAGGCTCCCCGTGGTTGTTCAGTGAAAATGGTTTACCTCTTTAAGTCTTCCTTTCAAGCTTTTTGCTTGATAAAAAGAAGGATGACTTACTTATGAAAGTGAACAATTGTTCAAGAATAAAAATTTTTAAGGCATCATTTCCCTATGTTGTGGCCTAACCCCTCTAAAAAAAAGTGTTGCTTGAATCAAAGTTAAATCTCCCTTTTCTCAGTTTGTGAAATGCTGCTTTGGTCTGGGCAGATCCACATCCATTCTCCATACAAATGAATACAGAGGTGACAAAGGGTTGCACCTATGAGTGATATAAGGGGAGAAGAAATAGCAGAACTTTATCATAACATTTTTTCAAGAATTATTTGTATAAAGGCATAAGTAGCAGGTACAGAAGTGGTTTTAATGGCACTTTTTTTTTCATTAGTAGCACGTGTTGCTTAAAACTTTTTTCCAGCTTTGTTTGCAAACATCATATAGTTTTATTGCTCCATTTTCCTTTCTCTTTTCCTTTCCCTTCTTTCCCTCCAAGAGTTTGTAGCTTGCTGGAACTTTAGAATCAGTTCTTACTATAATGAAACTAATTGCAAATTTATTAGAACCCTCAGAGCTGCAATGTGAGGAGAGCAAGTGAAAGCTCAGTGGTGGAGATATAGTGTTAGTCTATGGGATTGGAACTAGCACAGGTGATATTAGGATTTTTTTAAACAAAACCTGGAGATTTTTCATTTCCATTTGGTCTTTGACCTCATATTTCACATCTTAAAAGACAGTTAGAAATGCTTTTGAGATGCACAAACTTCTGTGAACAATGAATAGTTGAATTATGAAGAAAAGATAGAGCAGAAAGGAAAAGCTGTCTGAGGTTGTATTGGTTAGAAACCAAGTCCTAGCTGTCCTCTTGTTTTACACCAGGAGTTTAGTTGATCTATTCCTTTTATGCAAAATAATAAAATTGAGTTTCTCCTTTCCTTTTTCCAACAATAACAAAACTCTTTCACTGCAACTAGTTTTGGTATTAGAATCGTGATGTATTTATTTTTGTTTGCTTTGCTTATGTTTGAGGCAGTTTTGGAACATTTCTACCAGAGATAAAAAAAGGTCAGTTTTCCTCTCTGCTAGAGATGAACACTGATAAGTCCAACCATGGAAAAATGAATTAATGTATTTGCATCTATCAAACCACAGTCAAGACAGGTTCCTATCAGTGCCTGTATTAAACAATGACCTCTTTAAAGAAAACTTTAATAATTTCTTGCAAAACCAAAAGCAGCTAGTACAGCAATTATTATGTTATTTTGGTGTCCGACTGGATGTAATTGACTCTTTCTTAAATCTCAGTATCAGCCTCTTCTTTTTATGTACCAGTAAATCTGGGGTACCTCACAGCAGTGTAGCATTATCAAGCAGACTGAGCAGTGTCTTCTTGTTAATCAGGCTACATCTAATTGGAGATTTTTTCCAAGTTGGCTTCAAAAGTCCATGTTGTTCTTGTGGTTTCTTGTTTGCACAAATCTTACAGTCCCCATTATTCACTATAGTCACTACTATCAACCTAACTCTAGGATGAACATCATGCATACACGTACCTTAGGTCTCCAGAATCCTGATAAAGAGAATGAATGGCACTCTTAAACTCCATTAGAATCTTGGAAAAATTACAGATAAATCAGATTAACTCATAATACCTTGCTTATGCTGTAACCTCTCTATCAGGGTAATCACAGAATCACAAACTATCAGGGATTGGAAGGGACCTCAAAGGATCCAATCCCCCTCCAGAGCAGGAACAAAACTTCCCTTCCAAAAAGACATATCCAGTCACTGAAGATTTGATAACTTGTTTTGAGAATCAGGCTCAAGTAATTTAATTCATATATTCTGCTGAGTTCACTGTGCCTGCCTGTATGAATAAAGTTATTCAACTCTATACATTCCTAAATCTGTCTCTGAGGCAGCTGATATTTATATCTGAACAGAGAAGTCTTTAGCATGTGAAGGTTTGTGAATTTATTCTTTTTTTTTTCCCTGAGCTGATGAGGCTTTGGGGGAGTTATGAATTTTTCTCAGCCTTTTTCAAAAAGTTTCCAAAATAATAATATCAGGGAACATCCCTTGCACAACCACTGCATACAGAAGTGAATTAATTGTCATTGATGTGCTAGAATTCTTGAGAAAAATCAAACTGGCTGCAGCTGCTAACAACTCATGAATATTCATGTTGCTCAGTGGGTGGTTTGGAGCCTGGCAAAAGCAAACAGTGAATCTACCACAAATCAAATGAAATAGATAAAAGCTAATTCCTGCACATATTTATCTGCTGTGCATCTTTATGTTCAGATAAAGGAGAGCAGTTCTGTCCTTTATGTAGTTGCACCTGGAAATCCATTTCTTTGACTAAGTCATAGAAGAATAGTATGAATAACTTTCTTTAATAGGCATTGAAACGTATTTTGATCAGGGTGCTTTTAGTCTAAAAAAATAACAACTACAGTGGGAATTTTGGCTGTAGAGGAAAACATTGGGGAGTTTTGGAAGCTCCTGGGAGCTGGAGCTATTAGTCCCGTATTTGTAGAGCACTGCAGCATCCCAGTTCATGATCACTGTGAGGCACTACCATCCACATTCAAAGTATAGCAGCAGGTAAAAAAAAAACTATAGGCTTTTCACATTTCTGCCTCTGGAGGACCTATATGATGTGACAAAAAAGAACATACTATTTTACTTTTAGTACTCTGGAACATTTTGCAGCAATAAATTTCAAAAGAATCTACATGTTTGAAAAAAAAACTAGTGTTTTGCTTTGCCTGATCTGACCTGGTTGGCACTTTGTTCTGGGTAGTTTATGAAGAATGACCCTTTTACCCATAACTTCTGCTGCTATTGCTATTTTCTTAGCCTGCCTAATTCAAAACAACTTGTTTTTCTTCATGAGTTATTGAATTCTTACTCAAATCGCTGAACTGACATTCTTTCTTCCAGTACTGAATGGATCATCTAACTCAGGCACTTGAATAAGAACTGTTGGTTATCATCCAGTTTGTCAAATGTAAATATCCATGGGAAGATGCCTTCCTTTTCTTCACATGCACCTTTCTATTTACATTTGAATCCCTGACCATTCGCTCTGAAGGCACAGGATCAGACCCCACATTTAGTGACCAGCTGCCTTGGGGATGGTTTGGAGTCCCTGAGGAGCTGTGGCATCCCTCATGTGTGGGTGTCTTGAAAGCACCATCAGAGCACTGGTGGACATGAAAATTTGTTGTCTGTAGATGCCTCCTGGGGCATGCTGACTTTGTGTGATATTCCCACATTAACTGACTGCCCATGCAGCAAGCAATGGAAACACAGAGTCCAGGGCCTAAATATCCTATTTTTGGCTTTTCTTTGCACAGGTTAAATGCACACTTGTGACTTGGAGAATCATCTGCTGCTCAGGTAGCATTTGGTAGACTAAATCTCTCTTAAAAATCAGGTCATCTAAAGCAGCAATACACACCTAAATTTGCACAAGACAGAGTATCTGTGCAAGAATGAGGTGAACCAGGAATATTTCCTTGCTGACACCTTGTTTGCACTTTCCTAGGTTGCAGTTAATTAATGAAATAACCCAAGTTAAAATCTTTCTTCATGTAAAGGCCCCTGTGAGTAATTTAGACCACTGATTGAAGGACCATAAACACAGCAGGAATATGGAATAAATCCTCAGCAAAATCTCTGCATGAACAGCTATAGTAGATCTATCAGTGAAGCAAACCCAAGTAAACCCAAGCAAACCCAAACTTTGCCTGTTTCTTTAAAATAAAATTTATCTTTTCCTCTTAATCCTCACAATTAAATTTGCCTACAAATATTTGCAGTTTTTCATGAAATCTTTATTTAGCTTAGTTCATTGTGTTAATTTGTTTGCAAACTGTGCATGTTTACTTTTATTTGAATAATTTAATACAAAAGCTGGCACTGCACAAGTCAAGCATCTATCAAAAAAATATTTGCTTGAATGGTTTGGACCTCTCATACATGAGACAGTAAAATTAAGAAAGGAAAAGAAAACAGCTGCTTGAAAAAAGACAGGGAAATATTAAATAAAAAAAAAAGGAAAAAAAGATGGCGTTCAAAATAACAGCTGGAGTCCTGGGCTGAAACTAGGGCATGCTGTAGTCAAATGTAAAACTCTTGATTCCAGTGGGAAGAAATTTCGCCTTAGTAGACAGCAAATACGATATCAGATCCTCAGGAGTGAACACTGAATATTTTGAACATTAACAGAAAAGGAATTTCAGCTTCCAGACTATACAGACATCTGTTACAACCTCAAAGGTGACATTGACTTTGATTTGAACATGTCAGCCAGGACTAAAATAATTTCTTTATTACACTTCGGTGATTTGACTTTATTAATCAGAATGTTATGCTAACTATCCAAAAGGCAAACAAAAGCCTTCTCTAACTAAGTAGTTATGGTGTTTTGGTTTTTTTTAAAAAACAAGTTTGTTGACTTTTACAAGTTCTCTCCTTTTAGTTGCTACCATCTATCCTCTTTTCCTCAGTTCACAATAGGAAGTGTATATGCATTCACCCAAGCCAAAGATCCAGCGAGAAATGCTTGCAGGAGTTGTGAAGATCTATTTGTCCTGCACTGGGACTGTAAGCACCTGTTTTATAAAGTACACGGACCTTTAAATCTCTGCTCCATTCCTTATCTTACTGATGCCTTTACATCACCTATCTGTGACTGACAGGCTGAAAATAATTTCAGATCAGATTTTCAGAAACATGACGTGCATGTCAGTCACTGCCTCTGTCAGTACAGGTGTCTCCCTGACCCCAGGCATTCAGGCCATGTGGACCATCCATGGGCAGACAAGCAGAGCAGTAGCTTAAAGCTCCAACAGGATCACATCCCACATGACTTTCAAGGTTCCCCACCAGCCACTAAGTCAGGATGGCAAGACTTCACAGTGAAATGTTTATTCTCTATGCTGTGAGTTCCCAGAAAGTGCTAGTCTGAACACAATATCAGCATAATCTTTTAACTTTTTGTTTTGATGGGGGGAAAACCGTGTGACTTAATGTTAAGCTAAAAAAGCTTTCTGTGAAAGTTCACCTAGACTCTGCAGCAGCAGTATAGGGGTGAAAGAAGGGATGCATGCCATTAAAGAGGGTAATGCACCATTTTTATTGAATGTAGAATGAGTATACTCTGCATGACTAGATATTGCACTGTGCTACAACTGTAAGTAGTACATTCATGAAACAATCATCCTATGGTTCCACAGAACTGCTGGAAAATAAGAAGTTTAAAAAAAAAAAAACATAAGTGTTGACTTTTTTGATTCTCAAGTGATTTTTTTTCATTATGGTGAAATTAAATGCATTGCATATACATTAGTTAGTTTCTAATAAATGAAACTGAAGTTATTAGAAGTAAGAATCCCACACTTCTGCATGCACCAAGCTAACTTTGTGGTCAAACATTCAGCTGATGAAGTTTTATTTGTGTAGGAGGTGAAAATGCCCTCCACTCTATAACATCAAAGCAAAGTAAGTACCCAATGCCTTAAGTGAACAAAAATCTTAGCTAGGACTACACAAACCAGCAATGAAGTCATGGGAGTCTTGCTGATTTACATCAGTTGTGTAGCAATTTCATGAACTTTTGCAATTTAAAGGTAGTGGCATTTCAAAGGCTTAACCTTTAACAAAACAAGATAGCACAGAAATGCATAGCATTAAACTCTGATGGAAGTTCACATCATTCCTTAAATTCAATAAAATTAAGAATGGTAAAAATCCCACACTAGAGAACTAAGAAATCAATTTACATTAATTAAGAACAAAATTAAGCATCTCTAGGATAAATTCTTCCTATTCCTAATAATTCCTTAGTGCATGTTGAGTGCATTTTAGAAAATATATTATTCTTTGTTCAGCTCTAGATTACATTTTATGGCTTACATACAAGTTTCTTAACGTCAGATATCTGTGTAAGAAAGCCCAGATCCTGGGCTAGTGTATGAAGCTCTGAATTAAAACTGAATTCAGAAAAGGGATGAAGAAGTTAAAAGGAGATTTAAAAGGCATATATGAAAGGCATCCTATGCAAACAGACACAGGCATACCAGAGCTAAATCTGGAAATGAACAACGAATCTTTCTACTCTTTGAATCTCCAGTATCTAACTCCCATTAGTGTAAGAAAATAATCCTCAAGGTCTAAATGCACTGTGGCTGTACATCTTACATGGCTTTGGCCAAAACAGTACCAAAAGGGAGCTGCCACAGGGCTTCCACACTACACTATGGTCTTGACTTGTCAAAAAATTCATGTCTGCCAGCATAAAGCAACTATATTGCAGGAGGAATCTGCCTGAAAGTAATCCAATTTTTAGTGCTTCACTAAAATGATGCACTTATTTAAAGTCCTTCTCAGTTACAGTGAAGGTTAAAGCATTTCAGAGTACACGTATGCTCACTGTTTCAAGCAGTTAATGCTTTCACTTTAATTTTTTTTATTTTAAAAATGTCCTAACAGTCAAATTTCATTGTGTAAGTCACTATTTCCACTTGGATTTACCTCTGACATTGTCATAGGCTTCTCTTTCTCTTCTGTGTGTACTGGTAAGTATTGTAAAGCTGCAAGAAACACTAATTTTGCTATAGAAATCATACTTGACTTCTAGATTGGAGCAGAATTAATTCCCCTTTATTTGAAAAATATATTAAACTCACACATATACCTATAAACTAGGTTTATCTAATCCCCCTCTGAAACAAAACAAAACAAACAAATTCCAAAGTATGATTTATGATGGCAGAAACCTGGAGCTCACTCTCCTCCTGAATGATGCCAGTGTTTTGAAAGTGAAATGCCAAATACCCTATCCATGTTTACAATGTCCCACGTGACATTGGGACATTGTGAAAGCTGTATAGTTTTAAGCTATGTATTTTTGTGACTTACATTGTATCTGTTGCTACCTGCTAATACACTTACCTCTTTGATTTGGACTGAGAGAGAGTTTGAGGCATCATTGCCTGAATACTAACAGATCAGCATCCCAGGGAGTGATAGGCTAATGCATAACATCATTCTGGTTTCTCAAGCTATTTTATTATTGCTGGTGAGATTCCTGAGAAGGCTCTCTAGTGAATGAGTCAGAAATTCCTCTGATAAACATCCCCATAGCAGACGGCTCTACAGTTTTATTCTGGGCTTGGCACTGTGAAGCCTTTAATAGATAAAAATAGTCAAAAAAAATCTGCTTATTTAAAATACTCTTTTCCTCTAACCTTCTGAAACTTGCAAAACTGATATACAGTACAAAATACACCTTATGGTTACCCCGAGGCATACTCTCTTCCTAATATTTTAATTAATTTAAGTTGTGCATATGACTGCACTTTCAGAAAAATCTCTAGAGGTCACATACAGGGGAGGAAAGTTACAATTCTGGTTTGGATATACATGAAGGAAAAGCTGGAAGTTAATAAGTGCAAGCTTTCCTTTCTTTTCATTTCAATTTCTCTTTAATTCCTTGCTTTATATCTTCTGTCCCATACAGATCAGAGGAAACTTGGAGAATCTAAGGATCCCCTCTGTCCACTTCTGTGTATCTACATTTCTTAGGCAATAGTAACTATTTCCTAGTCTCTGGCAGTTCATCTTTTATAAAATTTCACTATGGATACTAACAAATTCTGCATTTATAAGTGAGATAAATAACTGATGTAGAGAGACTGAAAAAAGGAATGAGGTACCAATAGCCAGGGAGCTAAAGGCTTACAACAGATTGAAAAACAAGGAGCAAATCCTTCATTTAATAACTGATTTTGAAATAAGTGCACTCCTGCTTTAAAAAAAAAAAAAAATCAAACAAAAGGAAGATATTTTTAGCAGCTCTATCCAAACAGTTTAAGAAAAGTGTATATTTGTCCCTGTTCTGCATTGTAGTCTCTGTGGATTTACAGTGATCAAGGACAATAAAGATTTTTCCAAGTGATCTAGAAACATTCCTTGCCTGATGCTGGAGGAACACCACATACTAGACATACTGTTTTTGATACAATTCCTACTAAAATAAAATAACCATTCATTTTCAAGCCTAGTTAGACACTTCCCTACTGTATCAGGGTAACCAATGTTCTATCAAAAACTCTGTGGTCTTCCTCTACATGCAACAAATAAGCCTATTCCAGCTGCATATTCCTGTCATCATTCCCTATAAATAAGAAAGAATCTTCCTATAACAATTTCTTGTAAATTGGAAGTGTGGCAATGCAGAGATTTATAGCCACCCGAAGTGGAAATGTTGTTGAAGTAGCTGGAGGTTTTCATAGTTTGTCATGAGCCCAAGTGGCTTCTCTACAAATAACTACAAAAATTTGAAGTCTTTAAGGGATATTTTCAATAAATCAGATTAGATAAAGGCTATAAGTTTTCTATGCCTTGGAAGGTCTCTGATGAAAAGGTATCTAATACACTACTGCTCTGAAACAAAATATCACACAGATTGTGTGAAAACAGATTCTTATATTTAGTACAAAGATGATATGTCTAAAAAATCAAAAAGGGAAATATTGACACTACCTTGAGAAACTGTACTTGAGAAGTTATGAGATACAGTGATGAGCCCTGTCAGGTTTCTAAGGACCAGTGACTTCACAATGCTTTTTTGGATATTACTTCCATGACTAACAAACATTTGCTACTATCATTATATTAAAAAACAAGCCTTCTTAATTAATGTAGTATGAGATGGAGCTTGGAATAAGTTATGTTGTCACCAACATTCTTGTAGAAAAAGAAATGTTCTTGTTAGATCAGGAAGTAGTACATAACACATGTCAAAATAAGATTCACCACTAAAACAGTTGTAGGAAGACTTGACTACTAAAGTGAGACAGTGGTGTCACTAAAGTAAAGCTTGAGTGTTATTACCACTCTCTCAAGTGTTAAATGCCAATTAAAGGAAGGAAGGTCCTTCTCTTCCAGCAGCAGCTGGCTGCTAAGCAGGGTTAGCAGGTGGCTGCATTGGCAGTGTGAGAGAGGATCTTGGGACTGTCACATGGTTAAACTGCTAATGGCTGTGCTGTCTCTTTGACTTAGATGTGATTTTCATTTGATTCTCTAATGCTTGTGGGACTGTATGAAAGGTTTCCACATAAGATCAGAATGATAATGTTAAATATTCTCATCTCACATCATTGCTATACATATCTGTTGTTCATTTTGCACATTTTTCTTCGTAAGTTGTTGTCTCTCAAGCAATCAACACTGAATGTCAATATTTCTTGTTCTGTCACTTCTATTCATGCATGACAATCCCTCTTTCCTCTTCTTTAAGCATTTCTCCATGCATATCTCTCCACTCTCTATCAGCCTTACTGATGAAGTGTGAAGAGTTTTTCAGGAAATAAAAACTACATATATTTGGCTTTTTTTTTTTAAATCTGTATCCTGAGCAGATGCTTTTGAGATCTTGGGTCAGTCTTGAGCCTACTGCATTAAACATGAATATCAGAATCTATCTAGATATTTCTTCTTTAACTATTTATTTTATAGTAACCGTGAATTTTCCATTGAAGCTTGACATAAATTTCTCTATATGCTATATTTTTAAATATGCTGAGATGAAAGTATCCATTCTCTTACAAACAGAGATAACCTCTTTCAGGCACATGCTACTGTAAAGTAGTATTCATGTACTACATGGATTCCAGGAGAGCCCTAAGGAACCTTCAAGGACTCTGCCCCTCATGTGGTAGTGCTTTAATAAAAACTCTGATATAAAACTTCAAAGAGACTTAGTTACTTCTTCACTACCATAGTCCACAGTTTAGATCACTCTTCATTTCCTGAAGGCCCAATGTTTCGTAGGTGCCTATATTTTTGATTTGAAGATCAAATACCTCTGTCTGTAAGGTAGAGGGGAAATAATTTTGCCTCATCCAGGACCTCATTCGGAAGTTTAACAGTGCAAATTTAATTTACTCCTAAGAACTGTCATGATCCTTATCCTTAGCTCTTCATAGCTCAGTTAACTCTGTGAGTTATTTCTGCTCTCCCACAGAGGTATGAAGAAGCTGAAGGAAAATGAAGTGAGCTCTTCTCCACAGATTCCAGGGCAGATGGGCAACTCAAGACAGAGTTAGCTACCGATCATGAGAGCAGTGGAAGGAACACGGCCATCTCTCCCCACTGCTGCACACCATGATGTGGAAAACTTAGACATCGAGAATGACACAAAGTGAGATAAAACAGGAAAATAAAATCTCCAATTAACACATTGCATTTTGTATGTAGAAGCACCCAGTTTTGCTCTATTTTTTGATACATTCTTTGTAAAAACAAACTGTTCTATCCTTTCCCTTTTCCTGAGAATGTGTTATGTTAACTAGCTGATTCCTCAGAGGCATTTGTGATGTAAGGTAGAGATTTTCAGTACTGCCTAAAGGATTAATTGATAGAAATTGAGCATATAATTCCCCTTTGAAATTTCTATCCTCACACTCTGCCCTCTAAGAGTTTACAAATCCCAAGCAGTTAACATTTAAGATTGGGAATCACTTCATCATGGAACCTATGCTATTTCATTAGAAAACCCTGCTGATTTGTAAGCAAACTTTGAAACTCTTTTATCTCATATAAAGGCATTATTTCACAAAATTCATCCCTTCTGTGTCAGTTTTAATTCTACAGCAACCTATGGGTTTTGCATTCTTGGGGGAAAACACACCTTTCACCAGCTTAAAAGCCAGACCAACATGTTAATGCATTTGAGGGAACAATCAGCATGAGTTCATAAGTACAGGAAGTGAAATAATTAATCACTGCATTGGAGCAGTTCTTCATTACTGCTGACAATATTTGCCCTTGCAATATCTCAGCTTTGTTTTAAGCAATTCTTTATTATGTGCACCTGATCTCAGGAGTGTTTTTCTAAGTGGGAAGTAAAACACAGGTAAATCTACTAGTAAACAAATTCACAGTACATATATTCCAGAACATACTTTCAGAAGTTGCCTTAAATCCTAAAATCAGAGGTTTAAGATCTAAATCTTATTCAAAACTATTTTCTTACTCTCAGTAGATTTAGTTACACACAATAAAATGAATTTGTTAAAGGAAGTAAAACCTCCAAGAAACTGTGACTTTGTCACAGTGGCATTTGACTCTTTGTTGTCACATAGAATTTTAAATTTAATATCCTGGATGCATAGCAATGTAGAGATTAAAATAGGCAAGATCACTTTTTATAGTTTTTTCCAGTTCCAAACACATTTAATCCAGGGCTGAAAGGTGTAAAGAGTGCGCTGAAAATTAATATGAGGCATGAAGTGATGAACTTTGATGTTTGCAGTATTCTTATCTCATATATTGCAGAAGTTGCAGAGTCCTGTGACCTGGGTATCTGCACACTGTTCAATTCTATTCTACTTACAAGATCCTGGCCAGATAATTTAAACTAAAACCACTGACAGTTGTCAATAGATTCTGTATTCCTCACAGCTGATTTTCCAGCTTCAGATAACTGGAGATACCCAGATCTGCAGAAGCACTGAAAATCTGCAGCTTAAGTTAAAAGACAGTGAGATTGTGCGTTAGACAAATCTACAGCTAAGACGTCACCAACATATTTGAAAAAAATAGTATTTTAGAAGAAATACATGTCTTCTGATGTCTGTGTGACTGAAAAATTCTGTGAAGAAGAATTTGGGGCCCTTATGAAGATGCATTCACAGCCATCCCGAATATTAGTTATGGGAGCTGTTGAAATAGCAATGAAGATGCAAGATTTATGCATTATATAGCAAAAACGCAAGGGACATGCATTTGATGAGGACATAAAATGGAATGGATGTTCTTTCAGTGGGCATCATATATTTTTTGAAAGGAATGACAAGGAAGTTTTCTGAAAAACATTTTGTGGGTGATATCATTATAGTTGTGTCCTGAGGGTTATGTAAAAAGAACATGAACTAATTAAGTTTGTGTGGACAAAATCAATTCAGGTGTTTTCTTAGTGTTGACTGATTA
Source organism: Turnix velox (assembly GCA_013400935.1). Lineage (NCBI taxonomy): Eukaryota > Metazoa > Chordata > Aves > Charadriiformes > Turnicidae > Turnix > Turnix velox. Next base: position 61,210 of record VZTY01022891.1, read on the forward strand.
CTTCAGATCTTTTATATTTAGATGAATATTCCATATAGCAGTGTATTTCATTTAACTATTTATGTTTTCCCCTGAAAATTTCATAAAGCTGATTTTTTTTATTTTTGTAAAAATCCTGAGGTATGAGCAGATTACAGATTACTTATGAGAATTGTATTTCCTTGTACTGACTTGTTTCATACCTCTATAATTTGAAATAACCTGTAGGCCTTCTAAAGATGTAAAAGCAGCCAGAGCCAGGATAACAACCCACAACACGGAAGGCTATTTTTCACTCTGAGCTTAACATACAAGTTAGCCCTAAAGCTTTAAGCTGTAATTGCAAAATTATTTCAGGCTTGTGGTTTTATTGTGGATTTCTTTATTTCTTAAAGAAATATTATGCTAATAAACTGAACATAGCTGTAGAATTTGAGACAAAACAAATCATATTTTGGCTGTAGGGGCACACTGAACTGCTCTGATAATATGCCATACACTATGCTGTTGGGGAAAAAGCCAGAAAGCATGTCTTAAAAACTAATGCAAGATCATTAAAGATCTTTTAAAATAAAATAATGTTTTTCTTCATTCAGAGCATTGTGTTTTTCCTACATGGTACTAGGTTAACACATCACAAACACTGAGTTTGTTTTGTCAGCTGACTCAACAAACCCTGCATCTAAATTAATGGGCCAGCTAGATTTTCTGTTTCTGAGCATTAATAAGGTGCAATGAGACATTTTAAAGAAATAAGCCCTCTTGCATGCTTTCGCAACCCCGGGTGCTATCACTATGTATAACTATGAAATATCCATGTTTAAAATAGAGAAAAGTACAAAATCTGTACCTCGTGTCCTAGCTAAACTGGCATTTCTGTGCCTATTTTCATTTACTCATGTACACATGAATATAGAGATGTGTATGTGATGTACCTGCAGAAATACATAAGCATTAAAAAACTACCACTGAAGAATCAAAGTGACAAGCATTTGCCTAGCTTGAAACAGTGACGTCTCAATATAAAGTCCAAAATCTTTGCATATTCCATATTTTATGGATTATCTGGGTTACAGTGCTACTTGGAAGAGTCTCTTGAGTCAAGCGTTTTATACATATGTTAGTACCTGTGATTTCTTACAGTCTAAATACATAAAGCAAACAGGTGGTGAATAGCAAGACTAGAAGACCCACTACACAGGACAGGCCAGTGACCACCTTGGGGAACAGAATTTCAATTTATTGCCTCTCTTACCATTTTTTTTGCCTTGTATATTCATTATTTGTTCAACCTCAGGTTATCACAAGAGAAAATGTTAGTAGAACTTTTGAGAAGAAATCTCATAGAAGAAAACAGGCATGTGCAGTTTTTAATAAGCTCCAAGCACAATCTGCATCTGTAACAGGGATTTTGTTTTCTATTTGTAAGGCCATATGAAGGATGTTAATACCAGGCTCTCCAGGTCCATTTCAGTGTAAATAGCTGAAAGCTAACAGGCTTTGTTAATCTTACATAAAAATTGTTAATTATCTTACATAACACATTGTTAATCTTACATAAAAATTGAGACTCCATCAGGAAGAAGGAACACTAGAGAACATATGTAGAAATGTCTATCATTATAGGACAGGAGCTAGAGAGAGCTGTTATGAAAAGAGAAATTGGGCCATTGCTGATTGTGTCCTCCTTGAGAGCCTCTCCAAGACCCATATTCACATACCATGACAAATATCACATGGCTTTTGGAAGGTTTGGAATCTGAATCTTCTTTTTGGGAAGCTTCAATCCAGGTTCCATCCAACATTACTCCAGGGGATAACCCTGTGATTTGATAGGTAAAGTATCATTTACCATCAAATCCTTAGGAAACACTTCTCCGCATAACTCATCCTAGACCAAGTCAAGATTCTGTGAGCATAATTGTCCTCCACTACTGAACATCACCTATAAAGCATGTAATACGGAAAAAAAAAATTTTTATCATAGAGAAAAATAAATCATACATTCAAGATTTAAAAACAAGAGAGCAAATATGCACTGGGGCATGTTCTGATCTCTGACACAGGAGGAGGAAAAGGTAGAGATGCTCTTTACTTCAGTATCTTAGAGATACTGAAACAGTGAACTGAGAATTCCTAAGGACTGTAGTGACAACTAATAACTGAGCTATGCTACTCTGTTCTAACCCAAACCACCTCTCAAATAGCACATGGGAGAACTAAATTGATCCTCATTTATTACTTGAGGCATATACTTATAGAAAAGGTATTGATAATGCTATGTTTACTTATTAATTAAACAAAAGTTCAAAAGAAATGAAAACTAATCAAGAAGTATTCACTGGCAATAATGCTCAAGCATTTCTGGGTGCCAAGTGTTAGGCAATTTTTTTCCAGATGACTTTTTAAACTAATGAGTATTAAAATGTCATGCTGTCCTAAGAAATGTAAAGCGTCCTCAGTTAGCCAGTCAGAAAATTGCTATGTCAGTTTGGATGACCAGTTTCTCTGGAGAATGAAGGAATTGTCCACCAAGCAGAAACAGCAAATCTCCAATGAGTAGATTTCATGCCTCTTTGGTTTAACATTTTATATTCCTGCATTTCTGTCTTACTAGCAAATAAAGAATTTATGTGAATGCTTCAATAAACCAAAATCTTTAATAAATACAATATTAATAAAATAAAGCTGTCACTAATCAACATTGTAAATTATAAATATATGAGTGAAATCTGGCATGAAAATTGTAGTATTGTCATTCCACACTTGTAAGTATAATATGAAATGCTGTTACTTAGCTTTGTCTTACCATAAATTCACAAGCTGCTGATAATTTGCATTCTGCTTACCTGTTTCTTCCCTGTTTTTTGGTAAAGAAAAATCAAATAAAACATATATTATTTATGTCATACTATGTGAAACAAAACATGAAAACTAGTTATTATCGTAATGCAGTATGTTTACAAAACAGTTGAACTGTAATGCATCAGTTCTAGAAAGAATTTATTTCCCATGAGAATAAAACTTTATAATGGTAAACAGATAGAATTTGATACTGGTATCCTCCACCTTTAGATGGAGGGCAGATATAGCAAGTGGATGAATATTTTGACCCCGCCCTAAGAAGTGTCATGGCACAGAGACTACATTTTCTTTCACAAAGACCTCTGAAAACAGGAAATTCATTCTTTCTAATGACCCTTTTATTTTTCATCTTGGGATATTAAGTCAATAAGTTAGTATTCTAGAATAATTAAAAAAAAAAAGAATTGGAAATATCTTTTTCAATGCTTGGATAAATAAACTACTTTTTCTAGTGTTGAAAAATCTTTACAAATCTGTTTTTATAGTGCAGTGCCTACTATTAACTTACGAAATAGAAGCCAGTGCTTCTAATAAATAGTATACAATATTACCATCTAATGTTTCTGGACATAAATGGATAAATTCTGCTTTTGGTTACTCCACTAAGTACTTCAGGGACTTTATTTTTGACACTGTGTTCAAGCTGTTGCACTGAAATTCTTTAAGAAAGTAACTGGGGTAGAAATAAACCCTTAATTTGTAAGATCAGTAAATTTCAGCAAAAGAGTAGATTTACTTAACTGACTCCTAAAATATGCAAGAAAATACTTTCTAGCACCTGTATGATTCAAGGAAGAAAAACTAGATTCTTGAAGATAAGACTTGAAAAACAGCTTCAACTGATAAGAAACTGCATTATTAATGAAGGTGTATGTTTTCATCATTTATACACATTGAATGACAAGTACAAGTACTCACAAAGTATGGAAGGGGTGTTTAGGTTTGGATTGGTGAGAGTATTTATGGCAGGTTTTGGCTGTGAAAGATGACCAGTATGAGGTGGGATAAAGCTCCGCTATTTCTCTACAACATGGCTCACAGTTCAAATGCTAACACATATAAGATTATGCTTTTGGGTTTACACTTGCTAGGCATGCCATATTTCTGTTGCTATAGATGAATGATCCTAAGTTACATAATCAGGTGGACAGAAGTCTTATGAGAACACTAATATTATCATTCTGTCCCAGTGTAAAATAAGTTGCTTGTCTTTTCAAGAAGTAGCAAATTCATGGCCTTCTCAGTGGCAACTTTTTTCCCTGACTGGAAACACTTCTATTATCTGATTTCTTCATGCTGGAATTTAAGCCCACTGCTTCTTGTCATGTCCATCAGAAACTGAAAAATAGTTCCTTCTTTTTTCTTTGTACCAGTTTTCTGCATATTTAAAAATAGAAGTCTTTCCTGTTCCATAGGTTAAAAATATCACACTGCTCAATTTGTCCTCCTACAGCAAGAATTGGTGTTCTCTGTTGGATTTACAATTTTGGGGGGGGGAGGAGATAATGGCTTGGTGGGTTTTTTGTGTGGTTTGTAGATTAGGTAGTTTTGATTTTTTTTTTTTTCAACCACAAATATCCCATTTTAAGTCATTCTTAATTCTCTTGCCTGGACTGCTTCAAATTGTTCCAAATCTTCATTGAAGTGGTATAACCAGATGGGGCACAGCATTCCTTCCAAGTATGTTGTACATATACAGACCACAACTTGGAGTTCATATATACAGAATAATGTAACACTCTAACTGGAAGTGTTATTCATAAATGTGACATTAAAAAAAAAACACCACAATCATTCAACTCAATAATAACAGTATCTATTAATAGAGATATCTTATTTAATGTCTCCTCAGGGATACGTAGTTTGGCTCCTGAACTTCATAGCAACAGCAAAGCATTGCTGCAGACTACAAAATGGCTTTTTCGGTGCAGTCCCTAACATATTTAAGTACTGCTCCTGCACCTTCTGGAAAAAATATTCTGATGATAAATACTAACATTTTCTCCTTAAGGAAATAGTTCAAGGCTAGAAGTTACATAGTTCTTTTGTTCCTATCAGGAAAGTTGTAATAATCTCATTTGAAACATTGCTGTGCTTAGGAAATCCTAATATTGGATGCAGTCTCATTATGTGATTGAAGAGCATTGCCCATCCCAAACTTTTCTTATGTCATAATGTCCTAAAATTCTTTAGTTTGGAGAAGAACTATAAGAGCACTGAATCCTACTGCAAACCTAGGGCTGCCATGTCCACCATGACTAGGACTGTATATCAAGCCAAGCAATAAAGATAGATACCTATTTTTCACCTTAGGTACATATGCAGTAAATTTCCTTCTAATTCCAAACTGCTAGTGGTGGAATACTGAAGTGACCCTCCTATACCGTCAGTTCATCTTGCAGCCTACATTTGTTTCAGATGTTACAATGTTACAGTGAACCACCCAGATGGATCATGAGCTGGAGTTAGCCTTAAAAATAGGGGGCTTTAAAAAGCTTCCTCATGACAACCACCTCCATCCACTATGTGCTGAGAGCATCTCTTCACATACAGAACAAGGAAGATGAAACACAACAGCTCGTATTCTTTATTGGTCTATTTTTGACCAAACACGGGAGGCTTGCCTAGAAAACTCAAGATTGTGTCTCAGGAGGGACAGAGAACGATTAACTGCTTGTATATATCCTTCACAGCAGATTTACTATAGAATGAAACCAAGACTTATGATGCGTATGTATCACATTTGCTTAAACGTTGCATGAAACCCTGTTGTCACAGTATGTCATGAGTAGAGCTACATCTTAGTGATAAGTGTCACAAGAGATCAAAGAGAAAAAGTTTAGTTCACAACTCAAGGTCAGCTTCACTCCCCTGCTGAAGCCTTCATTCTGTCTCCAAAAAGGTCATCTCTGACTCAGAGCTGTAGAGATTTCTTGAAGCGGTGTGCTGTTGATAGTTCAGTTCCCAGAGGACACAAGGAAATAGCATAATTCTGTCACTAATTCAGTCATAGCCTCCAGGGGAAGCAGAGGATAAATATGAAGGAGTATAACTCAGTTTGGGTACTCAGGCAGTGGACTGAAACAGCTTGGAGCTGGGAGATGAAAACTGACTCAGGATATTCTGCTATGGAACACACACTCCTACATATAGGAATACTCTTTCAAGAGATAGTACTTTAATGCTTTTTTTCAAGTATTCAATATAGAATGGCATCAGTTTTTAATAAACATAAATTATTGACTAGCATTGCATACTGTTTTTGCACTCACTTTTTTTTCAGCATAAATCTGCTGTGGCCCGTATCAAGAAATTTAACCCAGTAACACCACTGTAAGATCAAACCAAGCAAGAAACAATTTAGTCTTTAAAGTTATCATTAAATTTACTACAACCATGAAAAAAGCCATTTAGGCACACAGGCAACTCCCACTGTTCTAAATTAAAAGTTCATGTTTCTGTCTCCCTGCATCTAAGTCTCTCCATCTGTGAAATTAGGAACCGGGCCCCTACTTGCTTCATCTAAACTACATGAATCCAGGAAGATTGAAAGTCACTATACCAACAGTTCCAGTTTATGTTGATATTTTTCACTATTACTTGCACAATATCTAAGTGCAAATAAAATGCAATGTATTATTCACATTTTGTTTGGACCAAGTACAAGGGTTATGACCACACAACCTCAGGCTTTTTTGTTCAAGGTCACTCTTGGAAAATACCTAGCTAGATACTAAGGCAATAATTCAAAAGGAAAAAAAACCATAGAGAAATCATTATCACATACAAGGACATGAAGAATTCTGCTTGATTTTCTTCAGTTGGTCTTTTGGAGCAGAGATATGGAGAGAGCAGAGATATTCTGGGAATAATTCCTTCAGGAGGACTCAGCTAGTCCTGGACTAGGGCATACTACTTCCTCAGTTACTTTTTCATGGCCTTGGTTTCAAAACCTTGCAATATTGAGCATTCCTCTTGAAACCTCACTCCAAGCAACATACCAGACTTTCAGCTTTGCATCTCTACTGATTTGTACTCATCAGATTACCTGCTAACCACCATTTGTGCTACACCTTCACTAACACCCACCTTAACTCCGTTAGATGCTCACATTGCCCCTCCATATCTGCTTCTCTTAAAGAATCATGTCTTGTAAAGCACCAGGTCATCTTCTCAAGCAGATCTAATGGTGCATTGTCTAGCTGGAACACGCTGGGTTCCAGACAGAAGCTCTGAGATTAAGTTAGATAACAAATTCTGTAGATAGATAAATGTAGTCTACTGCTGTTCTGCTCTAGTGTAAGGCTTTCTGTCTTGAGAAATCAAAATATATGAATGTACTTTCAAAAAATTTTGGTGATAGAATCCTCACTTTAAATAATTGTATTAGCACTACCAAAGAAAAAGCTGAAGTCGTAAGTGGCTTGCAGTCAGCAAGGCATTTACCAAAACTGAAATTACAGAGTGTTAGAAAAAGGAAAGGAAGCTGGATGAGAAATGCAGGAAGACCTCAGAACAAGTACCTGGTAAGTGATGCAATATACCATGTGTTAGACAACACCAAGATAAAATTGCTACAGAAAACAAGCTGATTCTAATGATTTGTCACTGTGGCATGGTAGCAGAGTATCATTATACTTGGTACAGAACTGGAAGCTTCATTTTAAATGCTTCGTAATGAGTTGTCACACCAGTGTCTGTGCACTGATGCAATCTTCCTCATTCTCCCAGCTGAGGATGAGAAGTGTCTTGCCTGGGGATAGCCATGTCATGGTGCACTTCAGCTTGAGTCAAGCCAGAGTGAGCTCCTAGTACATTAAATCCATTTTCCACCTTGTTTAGAGAAGCCTTTGGCCTAGACTTTTTAATTGAATTCTCACAGTGTAGCAGTTGTCACTCAGGAGCTGAGTAAGACTATGAGTTTTCCTGCAGTCATTCTTAGTAATGCCAAAACCAATGGCTGAGGGGATTCATTTAGATGATCCACTGCCTCCTGAGACTTATCTGCCTCACCAAAACCTTTTCACATTCTGCTCTCCACAGTTTTCTCAGCTACATGTGTCTTGGATTGAAAATGAGATTAATCTCATTTTCTGGCAGGGACAGGAAAAGGATGTGCTAGGAAAAAGGATCTGCTTCTTTGTAGAGAAACGGAAGAGCTCTGAACCAAAGCAGAGCAGGCTGAATGGCAAGTTTCATGAGATAGGAGCAATGTGTCCCAGGGAAACACAGTGCTAAACTAAAAAAAAAAAATTAATAAAAATGAAATAAAAAGTAATGAATCTGTGAGCAAGTGTGCTGGAAACTCCAGGGAAGCTGTCATTTCTGTTTCTTGGATTTACCTTCCTGTAGCACACTGTGCAGTCCTAACTAATGTGCAACTGCAAATACCGAGTCTAGGCTCCCTAGACTCCTCATTCAGTCTAATACTCAATGAAAATGGTCACCAGTGCAGCTATTATTAAGAGTAAGTAACATGTTGCCTGTGGATTTTTCCAATTGCTCTCTGCTAACTGTCAGAGCTATTAATGTGCTCGTGCCAGGGATGCTTCCCCTGAAGAATTTCTTTCAAGGAACAAGTTACTTGTACTGCTAAAATAACTCACCTTATTTTTCCCCTATAGTCTGAGCTAGAGTTTAGTCCAAAATGTGTGGTGCAGTGAAAAGAAGAGACTAGGGCATTCAATGTAAGTGTGAGACAACCTTTTTTCTGAAAAAGTTTTCTTTTAATTTGTATCTAAGAATATATTCTCTAAGTATTCTTCAGTTAACTGGTATCCTTATCAGCAAAAAATATTATTGCAGTTATAAATTCATTACAACAAATTTCTTATATTGTCCATGCTGTGGACAAAGGATTTTCCCTCAAGTTTCTACAGCACTTTCATTATAATACAGTAGTTTCAGTCATGTTGCTGGAGCCAAAACTCCAGAACATTGGATTCAGTATTATTTAACTGGGACATGGGGAAATGTGGAATCATCAGCTTCTCTGTCAAAAATTCTATCCTTCAAGAGTGCAGGGAGAAGTGGGATAGAACTAAATACGAATTTTTTTCAAACTCTATGCATGAAAATACTTCAAATTTTTGAAAATTTTCACAAAGAGAACTCTGCATTTGGGGAAAGGGAATGAAGTTAACTGGAAATCTTGAATATGTCTTAGTTACAGTTATGCTTCTTTTTGACTAGGTTTAATATTTCATATTTAAAAATTCATTGTAAGATTTTGAAAGAGTATCTTATATGTGTTTCAGGCTCCCAAAATATCAATCTAGAAAACTCAAATTTTTCTAGAAGCATTAATTTTAAAAATTTTTTCAAGTCCTAATTTTTCATGTGGAAATAGCTAAGAAACAAGAATTTGCATGTGAAAATTAGCCAAGTAAAAAAAATGTCTTTTCTAACCATGAAAAAGAAATGCTGAGGAAAATTACACTTTGCTATTCAACTTTCCTATATTGAAGAACAGAAAATCAGTGCAAGACTTTTTGGAGAAAATTATCTGAAAATTATATTGCCTAAAATGTGACTGCTCTCTGCTGTTGCTACACTGAAGCTTCAGAGTAATTGATGGATAAAGTGCAAGAGCAGATGGGGAGACCTTTTCGTACTGGAAAATCTTTGATGATAAAGCTACTCTATTTAATCAGGATACTTATATAGGTATGTGAAGACATTTCTGCAATGAAGGTAGAACTCACCAAACTGCTTTTGGCATTATTACATCAACAGGAGTAAAACTTGCTGGGGAGAGACTTATTCTGGCCATGTTCCTGGGACCCTAAAGGACTTTTAACAATGCTCTTACATCTACTTCAAGTGGGCTTTTTTGAACTCTCTTAACTGTTGTTAAGAGAGAAGGCCCAAGTTTTAGCACAGCATAGATAATTTAAAAAAAAATAGTGATGATGTTTTTGTACATTCAATGACAGGGTAAAACTTTCACTATGATTGTCTACTTCATAACACAATTAAATCTAAATAAACTCAGGCATAAAGACACAATAACATGAAGCTAAACTACAGCAGAGAGCATTAGTCTCACATATAAGACTGCAAGCACTTTAAAGGGATACTGAAAGCTTTCTCTCAACAAACTGCTGAATAGTCATGTCTCCTCATGAAGTATTTCAGTATTTTGTTCAGAAATCTCACTCTATGGGGGAAATTTATCTCTCAGGGAAGCATCAAAGGGGTAGTTCATTTAGGATGTATACTTACACAATGAAGTCTTTTATTAGTGTCTAAAAATAACAAGAAATCATCAATAAAGGATGCTGAAATGTAATCCCCATTTTATTTCCTTTTCTCTGGGTAAAGTAAATGTTTATCAAGTCTCCTTGCACTAAGGAAACCTCAAGGTCTGTTTTTTTTCTGGTATGTGCATCCCAGCAAGAACCATGAGGAGACACTCCATCACAGCATGATGAATAATGGGGGGGCCCCGTGTTTAGCCTTCAAGAGAACCAGGTGCCATTCTCAGCTTTTCCATTAACCTGCTTTATGGTCCTGGGCAAGTGATTTCACTTCTTTTTGTTTGCATTTTCCCATTAATTGTCTTGATGATTTAGATTAAAAGCATTTGTTGCAGGGGTAGGTTTTAACTATCTCCTGTAGATTACTGAAGAGACTTTTAATTTCAGGCAATGTATCTAGCCATTACTTGAATATTAACTTTGGGAAGCAGATGTCCACTACAGACTGGGAGGGTGACCTCTGGACCAAGAAGGCACGAGTTCATTTCCTGTAAACAACATGTTTTTCCATTCCACCATGGGACTACTGTAGGACTAACAGATGATGAGCTTCCCAAAGTATTCCCTACCTTATGGTGGCAACACATTCCTGTCTTTTAAAGGCTAACCACAACATGCAAATTGTCAGCTCTTATTCCAACACCAGGATTCCTCAACCAAGTACCAACACATCAAAGCAACATGTCAAAAGTATGTATTTGAGTTAGAATACTGAATTCATCTGAAGATGACTTCATCAGTTTTTTGAGAAGAATGGAACAAGCAGTTACAAAAAGGGAACCTTTCACCCTTTTCATTAGCTGCTTCAATGGCTTGGACACCAATGCAATTGCATTTATGGCACCAGATTTCAGGAGCTATTTCTGCTGCAGAAAGTCGATTGTGGTGTATGGGAGTAGGTGAAGCTGTGTCACAGCTTCCCTTCCTCCCTCCCTCCCAAAACCTCTTATGCTTCCTGGACTACCACTGTGTGTAGCAAAATTGGAGGTATGGTGCCTTAAATTACCTAACTCAGTGTCTAATACATGTAGGCTATTAAGAAAACAAAGCATAAGCAGTGCTTGAGATTACATTTCAGTTCTTCCAGTGAAAGTATTGTTCCAAAGTGAAGCTAAGGTGTAAACTAAAGGGGTGTGTGGGGGAGAAGCGGAGCACCCTGGTAAAAAACAAGAACATTTCTAGCATGTAAGTAAGAGGATTCAGAGGGGAAAAAAAGTTGTTTGGACTTCAGCTTGTGGACCTGGAAAATAGAATGTTTCCAAATATTTTCACCTCTAAAAGAAGTTCCCACATACAGCAGAGTGTTAATCACCACTACATGGGTGGGGAAAATGGAATTGCTGTGACAATGTGCTGTTTAAAAGGTGTGAATTCTTACTAAATATGTGAGGACAACATCAGAGCTTAGTATTCTTTTTGTCCCTAAAATATTAAGGGCATACTAAAATTAGCATTTTGATACATTTTCTGAGAGAATAAACTAAACGTTCTAGGAAGTTGCTTTTAAAGAGATTAAGAGGTACGTTCTCATAATAAATAGCTGATGTGCTAATAAATGTAACTATTCATTACAAATTAAATAGCTTTTTGTTGTTACAATAATGCACACACACATACAGCATTGTCCCAGCAATTTAGAGGATGTTTGATGCATTTAAAAGGCATCAAAATGCTATAGAATGAAGCACCTGTGGTGTATCTCTTTGGTAATATTTCTGCAATAGCAAACAAAGAAGCTGAGCTAAAACACACTTTTTATCTAATAATGCAATGGTCCTGAATGAAGTCCTGAATGATGAATCCAAAGTGGTAAGATCTAGCTCCAAAATATGCATGCAGAGTATGTAACACAGATAAAAATCTTGCTTAGGAAGAAAATAAGCTCTGACTGCACTGCTTTGTAAGTGGTGCAAACATTTGTACCCACAGAACGAAGGTGTGAACAACATTGGCTTATTTTTCAGTTGGTCACTCAATTTTGTAATCAGACAGCAGACATTCAGACTAGTGAATAATTGCTTTCAGAAAAGAGAAGGAAACATGCTGAATGAAATGCAGACTTGTTGGAGTTCAGAGATTGACAGGCTGAAACCATTGCCTGCCTGAATGACAAGGCTTTCACCACTTTGACTGGTGATGGTGTTTCTTCCATGGATGTTGGGACCAGAATTATTATTATCTATTCTGATGCAAAGTACAAGAAGACCCTACAGTTCCTGAGCTGGAATTCAAGTGGAATAAATCATCTAAAAGAAATCTTGTTCTAAATTATTCAGGCGATTGATTTATTGCTCTTTGAGATAAATAGAGAAAAAAAACCCCTCATTTTATAAAAAAAAAAAAAAGTGCTGCTATTTGAAGAGAATGAATAAAATTTCAATAGTATTTATGAGAAGTGAGGATTCAAGTTTTATTAATTTTTGCATGGAAGTCACACAAGTACAATTCGCAATGATAGTTTAATGGCCAGTTAGTTCGTAATATGGAATCTTTTCCCCTTGCTGCTGACTAGAGGCTGTTGATGGCACTCCAGGCTGGACAAGGCACTGATCTAATGGGAGGTGTCCCTGCCTATGGCAGGGGGGTTGGAACAGAATGATCTTTGAGGTCCCTTCCAACCCAAACTATGTTTCTAATCAAATAAGATGAATTGATGTGTTCATTCAAATTTTCAACTCTTTTATATGTCCTTTGACATCTGCAAAACAATCATATGCATGTAAAATAAATAGTTTGAATCTTCTGGAACTATGCAAATCTCTTCTAATGACTTATGTGACTCATTAGAGTATGGGGACAGTGTCAATTTGTATCAAAGAATGTCATATTATTCAAATCATGCATGATTCATTCAGCCTTAAACAGTCTGGCTGAGGTAATCTGACATGACATGGAAACAGATACAGAGTCAGAAGGTCAATATTTTTATCTACACTTTAGGTATCCAATCAAGATTTCTTCTATTAATTTGATATTTGGTTGAAGTTTTCACCGGTGGCAACAGGAAAGATTGTAATTTTATTGTGTTTCTATGGATCCAATGCAACTTGAAAGTCTTCAGGCATCTGGATTTACACTAGCACAAGACAGATCCTTGTCAGAGAAAATTCCTTTTGTTAGTTACATGTTGCTACAAAGTTCTCCATTGCAATGCTGTCAAATAAATTAAATTACAGCAACACAACCATAAGTCACAATTTTAATGCATTTGCATCTTGTTATTTGAAAATAACCCTTTATCAAAATAAAACAAATTAATTGGAGTGATTTACAGTAATAGTTTCATGGAGGTACCAAATAGATAACTTTAATAGTTGTATCTTAAGTATTTGTAAAATGTTTTGAAGTCACTTGTGACGTCAGTCTTGCTTTCTAATTACAGTCCACAGAATTTAAAATTCTGTGATATGATTTGTAACTTCTAGAGACAAACCTCCCTAATTTTATTTGTTACAGCACAATTTGCATGTCATTTTTATTATAATAGCAACACTGGCAGTATTCAGCATGGCACCAGAAATTAAAATAGTGCTTTATATCTTTTTTCTAGTTTCTACAGAACCACCTGTTACACATTCCACCCTTATAATTTTTATCTTCATTAGAAATTTCCTTGTCAGTATTCCATATGAAGAAGCACAAACTGAATTCTTTTTTAGGAACATAAACTCAGCTATCTCAGCTGTGTCTGTCAAACTGATATGTGCCAGCTTTATTTAGAAAAGCAAGTCATGTTGTTCCATCACTGTATATAAGTACTGATGCTCTAAGTGAAGTATATGATGCTACACATCAGAATAATCCTTGGAATTTGTACTTATAGTTTATAGAGTTGAATTATGGTGTAAAGATATTTAATACAACGTCCTAACAGCCATATATCTGATATAATTTAGATCGCAGTCTAATCTTTGCTTTAGAAAATTTCCTTTCATGCTGACAACAAGGGACCTCATTCTAATCCATAACTATTGCAGTCATACATACTTTATATTTGCTGTATAAAGCTGGTGTCAAGACTATACTTCTTCAATCTGCTTTGGTTGTTTCACGAGGAATAAAACTGTGGATCGTCTAGGGAGGGATCTCCATCTAGAGAGCTGTTAACCTCCAGATTTTTAGGATGTCATGTTAGAAAACTAGTTTATTATTTTAGGTACAGTTTTCAAGCTAATAGTAACAGATTCTTCAAATTAATCTAATTTAAGAAATTACTAAAAGAAAGTAGGCTTTTTTAGACTCTATATGTGACAAAGTGTAACTCTATCTGTACCTTCAAAAGATCCATCAGTTTCAGAATTGGAGAGAAATCAGCAGGATCTAACAGCTTTTTCTGAGTAACAATAAGAAAAAAAAATCTAATTTTTACATTCCTTTGAAGTTGTTTGAAGAACAGAAATTCTACAGAGTTAATAAATAACATTTCAGTTTCTGATTAATGCAGACCAGAATCCAATAACCTTCCCAATCTGAAATACAATTTATTTCTCTGAAGGGGAATAAGTATTTGGGGACTTCCTATTCTACAGAAGCAGGTAAATCTATGCCAGTTTACAAGATATTTGGGTTACTGGCATTTGTGGAATCTCTCACTTGTATTCCATGATGTAATTCAAACAGCATCAGTACTATTCCCATAGTCAACAAAACTGGAGAAACAATGAGATCTGGAAACATTTTTCCAACTGAGATTCTTCTTTTCTTATTACTCTTACTCAATAGTTCCTTGTCAGAGATGCACTGTATAGATTTTTCTTAGAAGTATTTCTGAATTAGCTTGATAAAAAAACAAGCTTGTGCATGCCTAATTTTCAGTTCATCCTCAGGTGCAAAAGAAACAGTGAAAATTATAGCTTCATCAATTTGTTTGCTGGTTCATTTCTCAACAGCTGACTGTTTCTTCTGTATGAAGCCCGCTGACACGTACAATTTATAAGGAAAGGAATCAACTGTCTGCTTGTGAAGAGCTGCTGATCTATATCTTGCTACAAGAAACTTTCACTTCAATAAATGCCCACTTCAAAGAGTGGGCAAGGAGAATGTATTAACATACACAGGTCACGGATCTTTATAAACTACAGCTTCAAAGCTGCTGAGTTTTCTGGACCATTACAGCTGAATTTTAGGGAGGCATGTCATACACGGCACATAGGTAAAAAAAGAAAATTTTGCTAGTATCGAAAAGGGGCAAAAACTGTGGACTGGACTAATGTGTAAGGAAAACTTCTGAATAGTAAGTACTCTCTGAGCTCCACTCCCTGTGATATTCTGTGTGTATCCCAGGCACAGTGTGGGAGGGGGACAGCCTTCCATTCACTCTGACTCCTCACTGACTCCTGGCAGGGTCTGCCCCTATAAAGCATCAGTTAATATCCTATTATAAGTTTTGCTAAATGGAATTGTCAACATCATGCTTACACATGCAAATAGATGTCAAAATGTTGTTCTTTATTCTGAATGAACTGGCAACAACAAGCAGTGAGCAAAATAAGCTTGTCAACTTCAATAAAGAACAGCCTTCCACTACACTGCTTGACAGTAGTGTTTTTTATTAAATACATTTGTTTTACATTTTTTTTGATTTAAATTAAATATTTTTGAGAATATACGAATGTCTATGTTATTTTAAATTCAAATATATGTTTTATTTACTTAAGTTTTGCAAATATCTTCATTGTCACTGCTACTTTAACCATGCTGACTGCTAACTTCTTACTTATAATAATTTTTAAGTCAG
The DNA here is from genome assembly GCA_013400935.1 of Turnix velox. Taxonomy (NCBI): domain Eukaryota; kingdom Metazoa; phylum Chordata; class Aves; order Charadriiformes; family Turnicidae; genus Turnix; species Turnix velox. Next base: position 77,050 of record VZTY01022891.1, read on the forward strand.
TGCTTTGGCTGAGAGGAAAAAGATTGATGGAAAAGATGTTTCCACATGCTTCATAAAAAATTAATTAGCCATTTCCTGTTTATGATATTTTGACTCTTACGTGACCATGTAGGAACCATCCTACTACATCTCATATGGACTCATAATAGTATTTTGTCTCATAGCCAAGGCCTCATTCCTTTCTGTAACTTTCTATTTGTAACCTTAAATACCTTTTAGATTTTTGTTTCCAACCATATCTGTCTTAACAATGTTTAAAATGTATTATAAAGTCTAGAAGAATTTCTCTTTGGTATGCTAAAAAGGAGCTGATTTATCACAACACCAGAGGTCTCTGACTTAACTCTGCAAAGTCAATCTGAAAGCAATTTTTTTTGTCATTTCTCTCGGGGATTTTCAAGAGTTGGCTTTAGTGAAATCCCATGCCAGAGAAAGTGAACTTGACAATACAGAATATATGAAGCCTCTTCTCATTAAAGTTTCTGATGCAGCTCTGAATGACTTCAGAATACTGCTAGATAAGATTCACAGCAGGAAAACTTTTATAAATACAAGTTTAAAAGCAGTTTACCACTCTGCTTGGCTAGATCTCCAGGGATGACTTTAGCAGTGAAAATGAGAGATCTCTCAAGTCCTGAGACCAAACTGGTGGCCTTTTCATGTGGATGCAAGTCTCTTTGAATAGCCTCTTTGGAGTTTAGAAGAGATTAATTTCTCTGTGTCGGCGTATTCTGGATTTTTCAAAAATACACAGAGGAATTAATATAGCCAAATATGCAATAGGAATTGTTCATGGAGCAACATTATATCACCAAGTTTAGCAGTCTTATCATGAGCAATGTAAAACATCTCATAACTTTAAAGATCCAGACTCAGCTATGAATAATCATCTCACTATCCTGAAGCTAAACGTTTATTCCTTTTATAAAATAATTACCATTATTTACAGTATCTTATAGTGAATTATGTTAGTGATTCTTAATGAAAAATCTTTGAAGCACAACAAATTTTGACTTGCTGGTTGTCCTTCATATGCTGTACTTTGCATATAGGAACTCATAATTGAGGTTTCAAGTGAGGACTGTTGTTACATGTTTGAAGTTCTTGTAGCATTCCCTCATTTAACTTGATAAAATCGTTAAGGGGCTATTGCTGAAGTGGTTTTGATGCAGCAGTTTTAGAAAGCAGCACATCATTAATATTAATACCAGCTTTAATATTAATGATAGTATTTACAATGTGCTATTAAATTTTAAATGAACAGAGTACTGTGGAAATACCAGTTGTGCGCATGAATATAAAATAGAGTATCTCATAAGGGAAATGTTGGGGTTTTTTCTCCTTGTCCAGTTCTGACTGCTTATGTTTGGTTCTCAATCTGCTAAAAAGAGGTATAATCAACAAACTGAGTCAAGTGGCTCGAGCTCCGATCCAAATTCTTAACTTCAATAGGACTTTGTTTTTAAAGTTCAATTACTCAGAGACATTACAATGTACAATACAACATATTAAGACATTACAAAGGCTCTGAAACAAAAAGCCATTCAGATTAGAAAAAATCAAGAAACACCAAGACTGAAAATAACACATCACAGATGGGTACTGAACAAGTACTCTCCCAGCAGTTCCTGCTGCAACAACCAACATACCCAAGCTCTGAGGTTTATCCCCTGCCTAAAAATGAGTATAAACCCACCCTACATCTGTGCTTGTGTCTTCACCACAGGACCATAGCTTCTGTGTAGAATCAGTTTCCGTCTCCCTACCCTATTTCCACAATTAAATAAGAATCAAGTATTATGACTATGTGCCCCTGCCTGATCTTTCTCTGCTTCGGTGACCCTCCTGTATCAGCTGCTACCTCCAAAGATAAGAGTGCTGCACAAAAGAATCCCATCACTTTAATCTTCCATCCTGGCAAGCTGCTCTCCCTCAATTTTGTCTCCTTAATCTCAGAGGGCTCCAGGCCTGGCACCTTAAGGTTGGGTTCACCTCCTGGAGTAGGGCAGGATGCATCAGTTTTTAAAACTGAGATGGAGTTAATGACCTGTTATATCACAGAATTCCCCAAATTGCCACAGGTGCAAAGTTTTCTGGTTTTTTGGAACCAGAAAACTGGTTTTGAAATGTGGGGCTTTTTTTCCTCATAAAATTGTAATTAATTGTAATTAATATTGAGGTAACTAACTGCAGTATTCTTGATAGTTAACATGGACAGTTAGTGCTGCAGAAAAAACCCTAAATGTGATCAGAAATGGACAAACTTTAATTTTCTTGGGTAAAATATGTGTGAATCCACATTTAGAGATATGTGCCATTTCTGAGCACCAGACTGTTCTCTGCAGGAATGTTTTAGTCTGGAGATTAAATATTTCTACATTTGCCAAAAGTGAGTAGCTTCATGCATAGATTCCTCAAAATGCCCTTTTCTATAAAGCATGTATAGCTGCATACAAATTATGCTGCACATATAGATGAGCACAATTTCTTTCTCAGTCTGCACTCTTTCTCCTCAAATACAAACTATCACTGACTCCTCGTATTACTGAATGGTTGCTTAATCTGCAATTTAGGTGTAAAGGCTTGCACAAATGATTGCGGGAAAGTCACTGAACTATCACACATAAAATTCCCCTTTACTTCCTTTTTTCTACTTCTAATTCTCATTTCTTCCAATTTTAGCTCTTGATTCACGTGTCTAAATTCAATTCAATATGTCTTTATAGTGTGTAATATACACAAGTGTGTGAATGTGTAAGTATGTATATGTATTAAATGAAAATCTACCAAATAGTAATTGCAAGCTGTGAAACTAAAACTGCTTATGCTTTTTTCCATGTGAGAATTCTTTTAATGAGTTATAAATATATAAAAACTCAAGTGACTTAAATTATAAAAAGCTTCATTATGGTTTCCTACTCTTTAAAGAATATTATTCTTTTTGACTCTGTGGTATTTCTCATAAAGAAGAAAAATATGACAGTCATGGTAATTGAAGTCTAAAGACTTGATAGATAAGAAAAAAATAAAAGTAATGAAAAGAGTTGTGTCGTATGATTATATTAATTCAGTATCGTGTCCTGAGTTCCTGAGGTTGGAATGGACTGTTGCTCCACTTTAATAAGGTGTATTCTGTAAGGAACAGAAGAGAGCTTTGGATGATTTTGTGTAAGAAAGAAAAATACTTTTGCACATCAATGCGTGGAGTGGCTTGGAGTGGCAAGTGAGTTGAAAAAGTTCTGAAGTCAAAGTTTTGTGCCCTTCAGAGTTTTGATATAGAATGTGAACAAAACCACACATTTTTGCTTATCTATATATTTTTCAATATGCTGAAACTTCAGTACTCTGCTTAGATCATCCAGGTTTTCACTTTTCTTGAATACAGGATCATCACTTCCAACCTGGCTTCCCCATTCTTTGCAGTAGAGGAGATGCCATGGCAGCATGGTCTGAAAACAAGAGCAGAGCATTTCATAACACAGGAAAGGAGGTTATAATCAACTCATCCATTTTGATGCCCTGGTTAGTACCTTTTCACCCCACTGCAGTTACATGCCATAGCTGGGGTCTCTTGCCCCTGATACAAACACTAATAATTTAAATCATTGAGCTGAACTGAATTTCAGCACCATACTAATGCTGTATCAGCTGTGCTCAGGATTGATTCTCATCTCCTTCTACGACAAAGTGGATTGCGGAAATTCCCCAGGATCTCATTGCTCCCATCTGAATGTCTTCTGAAAATCACTTGACTCAAAGGAGATCTCTCAATCAAGTTTTGTGGCTGCACCTACCTCCAGGTGCACATCATACAGCTTTGCATTAAAGAATAGTTTCTGCCTTGCTAAGCTAATCTTCTTTAATGGAAAAACTCACAATCTCTCATGATTTTAGTGAGCTTCCCATGTTGCCGTTAGGTGAAATATGTTCATGTATGACATTATTCAGTTTCTGACTATATCAGATCAGAAGAAGCAAAGCCTCTGCAATGGAGACATTTTAAGATATGTTGTCAGTTCTGTGTGAGCATTTACAAATCCAGAGGCAAAGCTTTGTCCAGCTTGCTCTGAGTGTGAAATTTATGACATTTCACCTATATTTTTTTTAGCAGCAAAAGCAAACAGAAGGAGTAGAAGTGTGAAACTGTCAAGATTCTGACTTAATGGTTACAGAAACTGACATTCTTACACAGCAAGTTGTATTTCAGGATACCAAAGTAGTTTAAAAAGTAAACATACAGGTCTCTCCCTAGATCCCTAGGGTGATTGACTCTAGCTATCTCTGAAAAAGAAAGCAGGAGCCCTTTATTACAGACAGTAAAGCTTCAAAGTGCTATTTCAGGGAGAAAATGAAAAATGTCAGTTTTCAGAGATAAAGGAAGGCTTATAGTTTTGACCTCACAACTAGGTAGTACAGAAATCCCATCAGACTGAATCCCACTGAAGCAAAAGAACAAATGGAAATGTGACCAAGTCAAGTTATGGTCACAGGTCCCTCCTTTGCAAAGCACTAATTGAAATTTCCATTTTCCTAGACAGATACTCATTCCTCTGCAAGAAAGACTAAAGTCTTTAACAAGATAACACAAAAGCAGTTCAGTTTTCATTTCTTCAGGCCCTAATCACCCCACTTCAAATATAGTCAACACTGACATTTTTCAAGGCCTTAAGCAATCAAAATGGGCAAATTACTCCTAAATGTCCTCCCCAAGATATAATTGTTGAGTGTCTAGTAGTGCTGAAGCACAAACATTTGTTTGCTAATGTTTCTGTGTTCACTAACAGGAAGAGCATAATCCAAATCTTGCAGCCTACCAGACCTGAAGGGGGCCTACAGGAAAAGCTGGGGAGGGGCTGTTTGCCAAGGCATGTAGTGACAGGAGGAGAAGCAATGGTTTTAAAATAGAGCAGAGCAGGTTTAGATGAGACATTAGGAAGAAGTTTTTCACCATGAGGACGGAAAGACTCTGGAAAAGGTTGCCCAGAGAGGTGGTGGAGGCTCCATCCCTGGAGACATCCAAGGCCAGGCTTGATGAGGCTCTGAGCAACCAGATCTAGTGCAGGATGTCCCTACTCACTGCAGGGGGTTTGTCTTTGATGGTTCCTTCCAATTCAACACACTGTATGATCTTAAGATGAAAGCATCTTTTGCATCTTTAAGCTCTGATTCAAACGGCAACACCAACTTCTCTGAATCACAAGAGCTGTTGCTCTGGAACATTTTCCTTCCTTACCTCACTCAGATATATCCCCTTTTTTAGGAGCATCTCTTCATGCCAGTATGTCTACTCTTCCCATTTCAAATAACTGCACAGGATCATAGAAGCTTGCATCTGGTATTCTTATAGAGATCTGGAAAGAAGAGAGACATTCAGAGATGGATAGGGTCCCCAGCTGAGACCTTTACCAGCCTGTGATTATTCCCTCAATCCCATCATCTGTGTTGAGACCTTCCAGGCACAGCATATAGCACATGTGAATTCTCACCAGGATTTTTGCATCTACCTACAAATCTCTCCAAACATCCATTTTGACATTAACTACAGACATAACAACTAATGGGAAATAACATTTTACAGAATCTGTGAAGCATATACTTGCTTCTGGCTTGCAGTCCAGCAGAGAACTGTGAGATTAAGTAGTTACATCTTGCAAGCTGGGAGGCACTTTTGCTGTATCTGTAATAAACATCATGGCTTTGAGTGTATTTAAATTAATATAATTTGTTAAAGCTTTCTGTACAGAAAATCAATTTTACTAGGGTAGAGACAAAAAGTTAATCAAGCTTAGTCAGAAGAAAATTGGTCTTTTCAGTTTTGTTTACAGAAAAATAACCCCATACACTTTTCAGCAAAAAGAAAAATCAGCAGCCGAGTTTGAGAAGTAAAACCTCACCGAGCTGAATAGAAGATTTCTTAAAAGTCAGGAAGACTTGACAGGTTGTTTACGGTTCTTACTGAAGTTTCTCGAATTACACAGGGAGTTACAAGTACAGCTTCTATTCACGCTAATGGAATGACAATGAAAAGGCAGCCCTTCAAGTGCTCTGAGGAGTTCGTGCAGCAAAAATAACCCTCCCAAATTATTTTGTATCATGTCATATGCCCAAGGCAAACTGGTAGTTTTCTGTGATCACTACCAAAGTCCTGATGTAAATACAGAGACATAAGACAGTCATCTATAGCAGTCATCACAGAATTCTCCCTGAAAACACAACTATTTGTCCTGCTCTCTCTCTCAAGCAGCTTTAGCTGAATGGCTGTTGTGGAGGAGAAGTATTGAGAGTTTTCTGTGGCTTTTATGAGCCAGAAATAGGTACTGTCAGGGCCCAAATCAGGAAGAAAGCAGAAGCCAGGAACAGACTGTTTACCTGTCTGCTGCAGGTAGCAATTTGTAATTCATCAGGTATTCCCAGCTGGTGGAGCACACCCTTATAATTTTTCTTTCAATAGCAAGAAAGGTAATTATTTTTATTTGTGTGCCTCCCCTTTTTGGAGTTTCCTAAGGAACTACATTCACAGTTCTTATAGGAATCAATATATCCACTATGGAAGAGCATCCCTGAAATTAAATAGGACAATAATAGAGTGGCAGGTGAGAACAAGCTCACAGTGACTGGAGGGGACATACATTGCAGAGCTGCATTGCCTCCCTCCCTCCACCAGAAGCAAAAATTAGGCCTTTTTCTCTCCTTCTCTCTCCTAGGATTACATCTCCATATTTACATGAATCATTTTCAGAAGCTCCATTAACATAATCTGAGCCTGAGTAAATAGTGGACAAACAGCTAAAACCTTTCCCTCCAATGAAGCCATGCTATTTCTAGATTAGTTAGAAATTAAGAAATAAATAAAAACAGAACAGGTTTTGTGCCTTGGAGGAATGGGAATTTCAAAATCACTTTTAATTTATATATAACCCTGACAGTTTCTGGTCTAGATTCATAGCAGTGAGAACAAAAACTCAGACTATCTGGCCTTGCAGTTAACACTGTTTTTATATTTTAGGTATGCAAAGCAGAAGAAGGCGGAACTCAGAAAATAATGAGTTTTGCATTCAGCCACTATGTTCCATCAACTTGACTTCTGTCATCACTCTGTCTTTAATTCAGGACTCACATTATTGTCTCTCCTCAGATTACCTTTCTAGCTTTTTCAAATCATTAAAATTGAAATTCTAAAATTGAACTTCAAGAGACATTCCTCTATGTATTTTTCAGTACTTCTTCCTTCCTTTCCCCAATCACCAAAAGTAGACTGCAAACTCCAAATTAATCCTCCTTTTTCTGCTCCTCTCAGATTCACATTTTCATTTCCATCCTCATGAATTCATTTATCTTTTAGAAACACAGCTCTTCCTTCCCTTTACATTTCTTTGCATTTTCCAGATTGGCCCTTCATTCTATCTCAACATTCTTTTCTGTGCACCAGCCTACATATATGACTATTGCAATATTTGCAAAGCATCAGAATCTTCTCCCTTTTTTTTTTATTTTTTTTTATTTTATAGTTCTTTACTTTACTCTGATTCAAATTCTGTCTCCATGTCCTCACTGGGGAACTTCTGTTCCACACTGGTCATGGCTCTCAACTCCAGAGATGGAGGTAATGTGGATCTCTGATTGCCACCTTCTGCCACACTGAACTCTTTACCAAGTGCTTGACTTTTTTCTTATAAACAAAATTTTGCAACTTTTGTCCCTCTGTTTTTATTTCTGTTCCTTTCCTGTTCAGCATTCTGAATGCCTTATTCCTTTGGAAATTTTCTTCATTATTTATGTTTTGGAGCTGATTTTCTGACAGCAAGCCTGTACGTATGACAGCTTCCTTCAAATGAATCGCTGCTAGTGAAACTGATTTTAAAAGGTGCAGGCCACTTTTTCATAAAGTCGATCAGGAATAAATAGGAACCACATACTTAAAAACTCCATCAATACTCAAAGCCTCACTGACAATCCTTTGTTCAGTAGAAATGCAGAGGAAAGTTGTTCAGCTACAGGTACAGAACAGGAGGTGTTTGACGTTTTTCTCAATGCTCCAGCTTCCAGCAGATGACTAAATTGCTTCTATGTCCATGAGAAGACCATAACAGAGAAGACAGATATACAATAATAGCAATTATCACCTCCAGTAGCAGCATTTTCACTTTACCTGTAATTACTACAGTAGATGAATTGTGGTCATTTTTCTAATTATGATTCTTGGAAAAAATTTTCTGTGGATTGGAAGATAAGTGCTTCTGAGTGTACAGGTCATTTTCCTTTCAGAGGAGCAATGTCCATGAGTAGTTTGAGGCTTATAGCTAGACCTTTCAATGTTTTTGTCCTTAAAAGTTCTCAAAGCCTGCCCAGAACCTCCATGCCCTCCTTGTCAGATCCACTGAGAACTGGATAGGCCCTTGCAAAAGCTTCTCTCTTTAGTAGGGTGGGTACTGGGTCTCTGCTGTGTTCCCCGAAGTGGAGAGTGTGTGGGAGAGATTGAGGACATAAGCCTACTGGTTGGCCAGCTACAGTCTTAGCCTTATCTCTAAGGTGAAAACTCACAGGAGTGAACTATTCCCAGAACAGTGATTGGTTTTGTCTTATGAAGTCCTGTTGTTTCACCCCAAAAGAGAACAGAGGAGCAAAAAATATAGGTACAGGGCAGATGAGCAATTGGCCAGGAGCTAGAAATGCGGGAGCATTGAAGTTTGGCAAGGTTAAGCAAATTCTCTTTTGGAGTTCTTCTCCTAAACTGAAAAAAATCCTTTTGGTGAAATGTGTGGGATGTAGCCAGTGAAGACTTGAATTCCAACCTAAACAAATGCTAGAAAAAAGCAGGCTCTTTCCACCTCCCTCCACCCCCCCCCCTTTTTCTCCCTATTGAAATAGAAAAAGGTTGATCTGACATGAAATAGGTCTCATCATGGTGGGAGATTACAGTCTCTGCATTGCCGTTGAGACTAGGGCTGTCTGACAAAGGCAGTGGGAAGTAGATTCTATTGGTGTGGAAAATGTTTCATTGCTCTACATTGCAAGAATATAAAGACCTAGATTTACATAGAGTGACAGCTCAATCCTGTCTCAAAATCTGTTATTCTAGACAATTATGTATGTTTAATATGTAAATTAAAGTGGCAATTTTTTTATACTTCTTCTCCACTTTTCCATTGTATGACCAATGTCCTGGCTTTACTAGCACCAGTTTCCAACAGAAGTAGTTCTACATTATGGATTAATTTAAGGGTCTAATCTGCTTGGGCATAAGATCCCTCTATTCTTTCTTTATTTGATTATGGTTTTGAGTACTACAAAAACAAACCAGAAGGCAGACTTCATTAATGTATTCTGCTTCAGGAATAGTAATTTTTTAAAATAATTTTTTTATTTTGTTTATTATTTAAGAACCTGAAAGCAATGAACTGTTTAAAAGTCCCTTTGTTTCTCAGTGTTACATGCCTAGGTGCTTGTCAATTTTTAACTATGTTTTCAAAGCAGTGTAGGGCAATTCAATCAGCCAACCTCCATCGGTTGAGAGGTTCTCCTTAAAACCATTACTTTGTAGCTAAAACAATAATCTACTCTCCTTCCCCTCATCTATATTCAACGTTTTTTCTTATAGCTTTTTAGAACACAGAGAGAACAACATCAAAACCAAGGAACAACTTTGGTTTAGAGCTACCTTTTTTCCGAAATCCCTGATGTCATTATATTTTCTGCAGACCTTAAACTAGATCTATCTCATAACTAACCAGAGACAAATTGCCACAGAAGAATAACAAACGCACATTTTCACATATATATGCAAGGGTCTCCAAATAACCAAGTGCATCACCAAGACATGCCTCTATCCTGAGGACAGCCAGTAAATTGCTAACTCCCTGACACAAGACTTCTTGCTAAAGTACAGTCAGACTCATCAGAAAAAGAGAAAGAGAAGATGGAAAGTGAGTGCTGTGTGCCAAATGCCAATGACAAGTATACTCCAGGCTTCTGTAGGAGTGAGAAAACACCTCCCTGAGATTACACTGCCACTTTGTTATCATGACTTGTGAAGGAAAACCAGTCACCCTGTTTCTATAAGCCTCTAAAATGTTAAAGTCCCTCTTGGGGCTGTCTGCAGCCTGCACAGACTTTACCACAGTGCATTACATTCCAAAGGGGAGAGCTTCAGCATCCCTGGCTGATTTCCCAGAAGGTCTGGAATTGTATAGAGTGAACAAGATGTTCAGACAAGAAGTGTCCATAATAGCAACTGAATACATAATGGCCAAAGATAGGAATAAATATATAGAGCTTAGTGCAAGATATGCAGTGAGTTCTGACTTGCAGACCACTTGGGGATGAAGTCAGTGCCTGCTCTGATGCTAACACAATTAGTAGTCCAAATGATGCAGCCATGACTATAGAATCTATAGTTATCATCTATACATCACATGCCAAGATTGTTCAGTTCAATGAAGAGAGAATCACAGCAGCCAAGAGGCTCCACTGAGCCCTGTCAGCATCCAGGCACACTGCAAAGTAGGCCAGTAGGCATGACTATGCTGTTTTCTTCTATATATACTATCCATATGGAAAAAATAAGATCCAGATTTCACAAAGAGGCCTGTACAGCTACACTTAGTTTTTAACCAAACCAGGTCACTGTTTTGATGGTGTAGTTTCATACTTCTGAGAGAAAATTTCTTACACTGAATTGAAGGCACTAACAGTTACGTCAGATACCTTATTACATGATTTTCTAGAAGCACCCATCTGCCTATCCTTCTAGCACATCACTATAAATGAAAAATTACTCTTACAGAGACATTTTCAGGAGTGAGCAGCCCTATCCATATTATCTTTGAGGCCTATTGCTCACCAGCTGCGATTATCTGGCAAAAGTGTGAAAGGTCATTGTGTTTGAATTTCCATGTAATATGAATCTGAAAATGTTCATCCCTAAAAATCACATCAGCAGTACAAAAAACATCTTTAAATATACATTGTAAGTAAGAGATAATGAAACCATGTGCATGGGGTATCAAAATAATTATATAGGAGTACACAGTCATCAACAGTCATTACAGTTCATGACTTTGATTTCCCCCAATTCTCTGTCCATCTTGACAGTGCTCTACTGGACACTTTCCTGTTATCTCAGCATTATTCTTGAAGTTGGATGAGTTTCAGGAGCAACCTCACCAGTGACAAGAAAAGGGAAATAGCAATAACAACAATTTTATTTGCTGGCCATGCTCTTCCTAATGTACCCATATATTTATTCTTGTCTAGTTTTTGAAGTTTATCTTATCTGAAACAAGAGAATAATATTTGATGATAATGTTTAGTCTAGTGGGAGGCGTTCCTACCCATGGCAGGGGGGTGGAACAAGATGATCCCTTCCATCCCAAACCATTCTATGATTCTATGATTGTTGTGATTTGTGCTGGACTGGAAAATGAAAATGACAGATGTTCTCTAACTTCTCTCCCAGGTGAGATAAGAATGAGAGAGACTACTGAGCTGACATGAGGCTTAAATACTTCAAGAAAATAATAATAATGAAATAAAAGACAAAACAAAATTAATAACAGAAAAATGAAATATATACAAGATATACAAAACCAGTACTCCTCAGATACAGAAATTGAAGAAAGCGAACTGACCCCTCTGTACTGGTCATGATGCAGATGGGATGGAACACCCTGTTGGTTTGCGTGACCTTTCCTGCCCACTCCTCTCCACCAGTGTGACCCCTCTACTGTTTTCTGCTTCTGACCCTCCAACAAGGCAAATGGACAGTTTAGCCAACCTTGGCTGTTACAGCAATAAGACTAAGCAGGAGCCTTTCCACATGTCATTCCTATATATTCACTTTTAACATCAGACCTTATCTTCTAGACACAGCCACAGTCTGACAAATGCACTGTTCATTTCAGAGAGGTAGCTAATTAGATACTTAGCTAGTTAGTTAGAAGAGGCTTAGTTGAAAACTAATATTACTGAAAACAGGTTCTGTTTTACCTCAAACCAGGACAGTGTTACTCAAACTAGTGTCTATTCTGTCTCCTGTTTGAATAACAGATCTTCTTTGGCAGGTTTACTGCTCAGCTAGTCAAATCCCAGCCAGTGCAGATTTGCATGGTTATTTGTCTCTGGCTTGAGACATTTACACATTTCGTACTGAGCATCATGAGGCTTCAGCTGGTCCATTTTTGTATTTTATTCTGATCCTTCTGGATTGAAATTCTGCCATTTGGCATGTCAGTCAATTTTCTCCCCAATGTAGCATCAGCCATAAATTTGCTGAGAGTGTGTTCTGTCTCATCCAGGCTGCTGATAAAGATATTGAATAATATCAGCTCAGTATTGACCCCAGGGCACTCTGTTACCTCTGCCAAATGAACATCAAGTTATTGATTACTGTGCTATGAGCTTGGCAGGTTGGCAGTCCAGCTGGTTTTCAACCCATATAACAGTCTCCTTGCACATCCCACAGTTCCTCTGTTTCCAAGCATGAATGCCTGGGAACTGGTGTCGGAAGTATTGCTAGAGTCAAGGTGCATTAACCCACTCAGTGGGTCTTTTCTTCAGAGCAAGGGAGAGTAGCTGGGTCAAGTTAGATTTTCCCTGGTAAATCCACTTATTTGTTTACTATCTTTCTTGTAAATTAGTTCCAAGAGGGCATTTTTCCTGATAAGGGACTGAGGTGAAGTTTATGCTTCCCTGAGTTCCTCTTGCTGTTCTATAGATGGAAGTATAATTTGTTTTTTTCCAATTACTGGAGACCTTGAGTGTCACAACTTTTCAGTATATAGAATTTCTGCTGTTCCTTTCATCATCTATGGGCAGCACCCCTTTGTGGTACTGTGTGTGATAATGTACAACTTCTGCCTAGCCCCTAACCTCTGGTTTCCCCTCACTGTTTGTCTGTCTTCTCCTTGAACCATTGCATAATCACATACTGAGCGTAGCAGCCTTATGAGTACAGTCAATGTAACTTCAGAAAGTTTTCCTCAGATAGGTGAGAAAACCTCATATGTTCTTCTCTACAGAGATTTTTTGACAACTGTGAATGCAAAATAATGTGCCTATGCTGCTTTTTTTCCCTAGTAAATTGGATCAGGAGTTAGGAAAAACCCAATGAGGCCAGCAGTACTCACAGACACTACCAGCAAGGTCATGGCATAAAAATTTCAAATGACAACAGATATGCAAAATCTTGAGAGCAAGGGGGATATCATTTCACTTCTGGCAGGAGAAGCTGTTTCCACAGTTTTGCTCCCTCATTGCTGCTGTTGCCATTGCTGCACCTGGCAGTTTGAGTGTTGCTTTTATTTCAATCACTGGGATTATATCTACTGATCTGTCAGTGCAGCCCCTGCACTCAGCCCACCCCAAAGAACAGATAAAATCTTTAATCCTGAATTGATATTCTGATAAAAATACAGAAAATGAGAAACTTTTTGAGGGACTTCATCTGTTTGTTCATCTGGTACTGTTTGCTCAAGACAGGCACCAAATCTGCAGGAGAGCCTCATGCATATTTTAGGTTGAATGAAATAAGACTTGACATATGTTCCATGTGTTATTCCCATTTCACTTCTGCTCTGCAAATAACATGAGTTAGCCACAATTCCCTCAGTGTGGGAGAGAAAAAAACAACTCACCCCTTCACACAAATAATAAATAAATAAATAAAATATTAGTAAACATTATCAAGGATTCCAACAGGCACCTGCATGTATGATTTTTATTGGCATATTTTTGTAATTCCTTGCCATAATCTCAGTAATGGGATGTTTATTACTAGCTGTGCCATTATCAAACTCTGTGGGAGTTTTAGTCTGTTCTCTACATTATACATAAATCCCAAAAGATGATCATGATCTCCAGGGAGGAGTGACAGAAGCTATACACAAACTTTGTGCATGTCGTGCTATGGCATAAACATTGTGATTTATTAATGCCACATTGTCTACAGGTATATTTGGCACTTTTGCCAAATTCAGCCCCAAACTAGCATCTTTTTTGTTTTAGATCAGAAATGTAATCACATGAGGATTAAGCCTAACACAACCTGAAACAGTAGACATTACATTTGATCCTCAAATCTTCTAGTACAAAATGCTTCCTGGAATAGGACTTGAGAGAGAGTGGTGAAAAATAATTGATCAATTTATTTATCATTTGGACAACATGAGCTTCTGGAACCCCTGTGAAAATGTTATGCAGTTTTCATGGAGGGCTTATGAAAGGAAGTATGTATTAATTCCACTTGTCATCCGGCCTTTTTGGGATGAGAGTAGCATCTCAGAATTTCTCCCCATGAAAGGACCTAAGAAAGTTGCCTCAACTTTCCCAAACCTCTAGTTGCATAAAAGAAATCATTATGCCATTTTTCCTCAAACAGCTAAAACCATGTTTACCACTGGGAGCTGCAGTCCTCCTAACAGTCATTGCTCCATGTGCAACAGAGCAGATGAAAGTGCACACTGAAGTCAGCTTCACAAGGTCAAGACAAGTGCAAGGGAACTGTAGGGGAAAATAATTAAGAGTTAACAGATATTTAATACGTTTCTGCATTAACATGCTTTAGTGTAAATATAAAATAGCTCCTTTCAGAGACTACTTGGCATTGTAAGTACCCGAACTCATTAAAATTCTTCCTATATCACCTGAAAGTTTCCTTGTTCCCTGCAACTGTCTATAGTCTTAGAAATGTTTGGCTTTGGAGGACAGGAATTAATTTTTCCATTTTAAAAGTTTAAAGCCCAAATGTCCCAATGGTGTCTCTATTTTGTAAAAGAAACATAGTGAGGTTTCTTTGGTTGAACTACAGTTCTCAAGAGAGAACAAGGCTTAATCCCATGTATATGCAGAAATGTCATATCTCCTAAATCAGATTGACTATGTCTTACCCACAATTATTATTGGTAAATCTGCACTCAAGGGTGCTTTCTATGGCTGTGCTTAGAATCAGAGGGAATGGGATAATTTCTGGAACACCCAAGACGGCAGTACTCATACTGTCTTATATCAATAACCTAATTATGTAGCTAGTACATAGCATGCATTGAGTGAACAAAATAGAATTGTATAACTTGGTCTTTTATGTCATTATACTCCAACAATGTTGAAAAAACACACTGATCTCAGAAATAATCATCTCTATCACAGTGTTTATAGCCTCTGATTTCTTGAAGTATTTTAGATTTTTCAAAAGATATGTTTTTGGATGTAATTAGAATCTAGTTTAGGCTCATCCTTGAGAAGGCAGACTTGACCTTATCTTTCTCACTGTAATAAAAGTAAAGAGTTCTTTCAAAACATCATTTTGTAGATACTGAGTTTCAACTTCAAAAGAGGC
This sequence comes from Turnix velox, assembly GCA_013400935.1. Lineage (NCBI taxonomy): Eukaryota > Metazoa > Chordata > Aves > Charadriiformes > Turnicidae > Turnix > Turnix velox. The sequence goes on from VZTY01022891.1 coordinate 92,381, forward strand.
TCTGCTGTCTCACATCCTGTTAAGGATAACTAATGATAAATATCAAAAAAGTTATTTTAAAAATTCATAAGTTTTAAGCAGCTGAATTTGTTAGTGCATCAAAATACATAAATGCTTCAGCAAGAATTATATGTGAATTTCAATTATTAAGACTTACCATAAATCATGACCAATTAACAAACAATGGAACAATTACACTAAGCTGTTCTAAACTTAAAATTCATATAGAAAATAGGTTACATAATAAATAAAAACATTTAGAGACACCAGTATTCCTTCACTCAAATTTAGAAGAAGTTTGTCTCTAATCATTGTGCCAATTTACTCTGTGGATTTAAGGATGTGAGATGAGTCATCACTTCTGGAAAATCCAGTAGAAGAGTCTATCTGGGATAAGAAAATTGTTAAAAATTTAATAAAGTAGGTTCTAGCGTGGACACTTGCTTAGGTGACCACAGGGGGTTTCAATGTTCATTTAAAATCATGAAAGCCCAAAAGAGATCCTTGGAACACACTGAAAAGCTGGCAGCAATCCAGAAGGGTGTGGGGTTCTTTTAATTAAATAAACTCATTATTATTTTGCAACTAGGAACTAACATGGGTGTTCTGCGCTGAGTGTAAAATAGAAAAAGGAGGAAGTAACAGTGGTTAACCAGAATGAAGAAACGATACCTGTAGTACTGGCAATATCTCAAGGAAAAATTTGCATTAAAAGCTAAGAAAATTGGGTAAAAAGAGAGAAAGAGAGGCTGTACCGATACTGCTGAATGCCATACCCTTCACAGAAGCCTCTTAAGATGTCAGGTAGGTTGTAACAGGATGATTATGTCTGTGCAGCTGAAGGTTGTGTCTGGAACTCATCGACTGCAGCTGCACACAATATCCCTTTCTTTGGGATTCCTCTGGGACCTTTCTGAAGCATCACATGCTTTCAGTAAGTACTGGATGCAGTAAGCACATACTGAAGGGTGCAAAACCAGTGAAGGGTCCATGGAGACAAATCTGGCATCTGTACCACCCACACATTCATAACCCCACCTTATTTTTAATCGGAGCAAACAGCTTCCACAAACTCACCCTTTTGTCTCAGAAGGAAATAACTGACACAGTCCAGGAAAAAAAACTCCAGAGTTAATTAGCTGTTACACCTACACTAGGAGATTGGAACTTAAAAATGCACCAGAGAACTAGCTCAGTTGATGGGATAAAAATACTCTGTTAACAGGTCAGGAGCTAGAAAAATGGAGAAAGATAGACTTGAAAGAAAAAAATCTGATTAGTTCAAGAATCAATACGCATTTCTAGAAAATTTGCATGTAAATTGCTTCCAATACAGTAATGTTAGGCTTTAAAGTCTGTAATGATGTATTTAAATCAGCTGTTCTTTATCCATGTCTGGCTACATATTCACAATTCTTTTTTATGTGCTCTAGAGAGCGTTTTATTCAGATAGAACTATGATTCCAGGCAATGGTTGCTGACTGATCATCTCAGCAGGCTTTAATGGTTGTAACTCAAAAAGAGTAAGTGAAACAGATAGGAGTCTGGGATACTCTAGGCCTGGAAAATCGGTGAAAAAGAGCTTTGAAAGAGCTGACACAATTCAGCCACAGGCAAGTGTTCCTGCCTAAATATTTTCCCTCTGTTTTCTGGACAAATTGCTAGGGACAAATCGATGAATTTCAAAAGCAGCCTTTGTAACCTTGCATTTTTTACATCAGGATAAACAGAAAGATGAAGGGATTTAATTATCCTTTAAGCAATGATGTATTAATCAGAGGAAGGAGATATTAGCACACTGAGTATCTCTATCTGATATGGAATGTAATGTAGAATCTAGAGCTCCCAGGGAGTAACTCTAGGACTTGCACCTACAGTGTGAGGTTGAGAAAAGAAAGAAGTAGGTTTTTCTTCCATGTGAAGTTCTGCTTGTCTATTTTGGAGGCGTAAATAAGGTCTGCAAACTGAAAACTGTCAAGAGCATGATTTTAGCAGCTGGAGTTATAAATCCACATATGAAATGGTAAAAGTAATCAGTTTTCTTATCCCCCCAACTGATGCTGCCAAACTGTTGTGATCTCTACATATATCTTTGGCACAATTTCTACCTCCATAAGAAAGCTACACTATTGACCCTTATATCTTCTTGTACTACCATACATTTCTTAAAAAATATAGCTAGGTTTCTTGTATGTTTTCTGCAGTTGTCCTGGAAAGCCAAATAACATTATACTTCTGATGCACGATGATGTGTTCAGGTCATAGCAATACATACAAGTATTATTAATTATAAATGTTTTAATTATCATTATTATCACCTGACTTTAAAACTTCTGAAAAATCTTATTTAATAGAGCATTTCAAAACATATTCTTCCCATCTTGTGTTATTCCTGACAAAGAAAGAAACATTCCCAGAGGCTGCATGATTTCAGGGGACAGAAGATGTTTACATTCTTCCACATAACATTTTTTGAGTGAACTAGTTTTGTCTTCCTTCTGACTATTACTCCAGAAGGGCAAGTACATTTCAAAACATATTTTGAAAAGGATAGTGGGGTTACCTGGATTCTGTGGCCAGTGTTTCAGGATGTGATACCTCAAACGTAGAGTGCAAGAGCAGCCATTAAGACAAGAGATCCACCAAGTAGAGGATCCTGTCTCCAGCAGTGGGTCAGACTGTAGCTCCTACAAGCTTTGCATTTTTGTTGGAGGCCAAGGTGAATAGTGCCTGCTTGTCCCACTTTCCTGCATCACTTAAAGCTGTACTGAAGACCTCTATCACATTCCATCTAAACCACTCCAGCTGAAGGAGTTTGAGTCTTTTCAACCATTTTTATTTATAATTCTATCAGAAGAACAGGGAATACCTATTTTAGTGGTATTTTCAACAAAATTGTTCAGCATAAAATATTTGATAATTAAACAAGTCTGTCCCAGTTCTCTGTGTAAGCAATCAAGAGGGGTTCTTATTTTTAGGATTGACATTTATTCTGTGACTCACTTGTGGAACTGCATTACAGTTTCCACGAATACCTCATTGCAGTAGTTATTTCAAGTATTTACTTTTTCTGCGGGACTCCATGTGCTGCTTCCTTATTGAAAATTCATGCATAGGAACATATCTTGAAAGATATTATTGGTATAAACAGTTATATAAACACATATTTGCATGAACACTTCTTGCCAATAAAAGTATTCATTTTTTCTCTTCATAAACAATCTTGAATAAGTGAGGAAGAATTCATGTGCGTGATTATAGAAAGAAATGAAAGTGGAAGTCACTGTTAAATACTGTCCAAGGCATTTCATGGGTTTTATTGAAATTGTTTTTAAAACAGTCTTGGTTTTAAAATTGAAAAGGGGAAAATTATGGTCATTTATTTTGACCTACTGAATACCAATAATTTCACAAAGTATTTCATGACTCATGACCATTCTACCAGCATCCAGTTCCCAGTATCTGTCAGAAACTGACAGTAACGATAATCCTTTAATGTGGTATTCAAGCAGCTTACAAATTTGCTGTTTCTGAAAGTGTCAGGGAAGTTCTAGTTTGTCAAACCACACACTACATTATAAAAACTTTATTGTATTATATTACTATGCCACATACCTTTTCTAGTCTAAGCACTTACTGAGAGATATACAGTATCATTTCATAGCTGGTGTTCTAAATAATGATGCAAAGTTTTCAGTATATTCAAGGTACAGACAATCCAATTTGATAGTAAATAATCTGATATGTAAAGTAAAGTATTGGGTACATTGAATTTTATATATAATTAAGGGAAGGGTGAATATAGTCTTTTCTCAAAGAGAAATTAAGGCTTATCTGCACATTCACCTAATACATCAGTGTAGTATTTGAAACTTTTAAAAGTTAAATAAGTTTTATTTTGTGCTTAAAAGTAAAGAATTTTTGTTCACTTTTTCAAATGCTGTATTTTTAGTCAATAAAATAACTAATCTTACCCTTTACTAAATTCAAGTTTAAAGCTACCTATGAAGTAATCACAATAAAATCCCTTATTTTGTTTCTGTCCTGAAGGGACAAAAAATTTCTTGTTGAGATAATCATGGCATTCCAGTAAAGTTCTCATCAACTGGAAAAAGGGAGGTATTACCTCCATTTTTTAAAAAGAAAAAAGGGAATTCTCATGGAACTACCGAATGGTCTCATCTCTGTGACTGACTGGCAAGATCTTGGAGAAAGCCCTCCTGGCAACTATGCTAAGGCATGTGGAAAATAAGGAGGTAACTGGTAACAGCCAGTGTGGCTTCATTGAGGGAAAATCGTGTCTTACAATTTGGTATCCTTCTACAACAGGCTTGCACAGTTAGTAGATAAGAGAAGAATAAATAGTACCATGTACCCAAATTTGTTCAAAGCATTTGCCACTGTTCCCATGACATCTGTGTCTATAAATTGGAGAGATATGGATTTGAAAGATCAAAATTTGATGGATAATTGGCTAGACTGTTGCAATCAAAGAGTTGCAGTCAACAGGTCAATGTCCAAGTGGAAACAAATGATGAGCGGCATCCTTTAGGGGCTGACACTGGGACTGGTGCCGTTTAATGTCGCTGTTGGCAAAGGGACAATGAGATTGAGTGTACTCTCAACAAGTTTGCACGTGACTCCAAGGTGTGTGGAGCAGCCAACATACTGCAGGAAGGGATGCCAATGAGAAGGACCTGAACAGGCTTTACAATTGAGCCTGTGCAAACCTTGTGAAATTCAACAAAGCCAAGTGCAAGGTCTTGCACATAGGTCACAGCAATCCTGGGCACAAAAGCAGGCCAAATGCAGAAAGTAGATTGAGAGCAACCATGAAGAGAAAGACTTGGGGCTGCTGATGGATGAGCCAGAAATGTGCTCTCACACCCTAGAAAGCCAGCCACATCCTGGCTGCATCAGAAGAATGGCCAGCACATTGAGGGAAGTGATTCTGCCCCTCCACTCTGCTTAGAATCCATCTGGAGTACTGTGTTCAGATTTGGAGTCTTCAATATAAGAAGGTTATGGACCTGTTGGAGTGAGTCCAAAGAAGAGTCATGAAGATGAACAGAAGGCTTTACCATGAGGGTGGTGAGACACTGGAATAAGCTGCCCAGAGAAGATGTGGATGCCTTATAACTGGAGGTGCTTCAGGCCAGGTTGGATGAGTCCTTGAGCAAACTGGTCTTGTGGGAGGTGTCACGGCAGAGAGCTTGGAAGTAAATTATTTCTAAGGTCCTTTCCAAACCAAATCATCTTATGATTCTATGAAATACATGAATAAATGTGGTTATATCCCAAAGCAATCACTCAATTAAATAACTGCAGTGTTTCTTTAGGCGGGGTCTTTTTAAGTTTAAAAAAGCATTAGTTTTTGTTTGTTTTATTACACTGCAATAACATTTAACATTTATAATTTAAAAATAGGAAAGAGATAGAAACACAAAACTTATTTTAAATGTGTAACCCCATGTTCATTAATTCTTCTTCTTAGCTAATGCTGGTCTGTTGGGATGATCACCCCAAGGGATATATTCAGAACCACTGACTGATATATAATTATGAGATGTTAGGGGCATGGGAAGGCTCTCCTAGCAATACAGATGAAAAGACACTGTTTAATTCAGAGAAAAGGAATACAAATTAGGCCATGGTAAAGAATGCAGCAAAGGAACTAGAATTCATCTTTTACCATAAGAGGAAAAAAAAAAAGTTAAGTGGAAAGGCATGAAAACCAATGCTGGGAATTGAAAACAACTCCTGTACAATTAACAGTTAAGAAAAGTATTCTGGAGACTAAGATCTTAACATTACCAACAAACATGCTTATACACAACAGATCCATTAGCATGGCATCTGGAAAAGGGGTAGTGATTCTAGTAGCTGGGTACAGCTGATAGCTAGTTAGCAGTAAACTTTTTTCCATGGGAAAAGGGAAGAATCTATTGTCATTCAAGTTCTGCTGGGACACATACATTCCTTAAATGTCAACATTTGTTGTGTCTTGTGTAGGTCAAATTTCAGGCGTAAAAAAGACCAAAGAGTGTGCTAAACCCAGCTCATAACTTTAGCCTTGTCATATTCCACAAAAAATAATTGAATTGGCTTAAATTTTAGCTTAAATAGTAAGGATAATGGAACAATAGTATTTATTTCTGCTTGAAGTTTCCTAAATATCTATCTTTAGTTCAGTAAACCCTTCAAGGATGTCAAAGCTTGTTCTACAGATGGTTGTGCATCTCTATAGCCTTATGCATGCACATCAGGGTATCTCAGGATAGCACACACTACTGGATCCATGTATTTTGTGACCCAGCCACTTTAATTCTACAACCTGTGATCATGACTCAGGAATCCCAAATCCTGGCAGAGAATTTTCTCGTTTTCTTCCTGCTTTGTGCCGACAGTTTTAATGACTTCAGTAGAAGGTGGGTGAGTTTAACCCGGAGTTTAACATCGGTCAGTAAAATCTTGAGGAAAGCACTCCAGAAGGACACCCAGAATGTTACATCCTGTTCATCTGCAACATAACATTACTACAGTAACACTGTGTAACACTAGACTTCCAGTGAGTATGTGTAATGCAGAAATGTTTGCATGCAAAAGCCATATCGTAAAAATTCTCATACTTTTACACAGCATATGTTTTAATTCCCCATTAAGAAATCAGAGGCTTACATCGGTCTAAATTTAAGCACAGTGTGAAATTTTGCTTAGGTTCATTGGGGAGAGAGATAAAACAATGTTAACTATTTTTTAAAATTTCCTTTTATGCTCTGTCTTGTACACCTACATTGTACTTCTTTGAGCGTGATTCGCATTTTGTAAGATCAATATAAAGACTTCTGTGACTTTTCACTTTTATACAATGAAAAGATGCCATAATTTGTATGCTTTATGTTCCACGATGACGCTTTATTGTTTGTGAAACATGATCGTATTTTTAACTATTCATTGTGTGCCTTTGCATTTGTGTGGCTGACAGGAGAATCAAAGGAATAATAATACAGTCCTATGCCATGATAACATTATTGTTCTAATATGAAATATTTGGCTAATTTAGCGTATGCTATCTTTACTGGAATACAAGAAGTAGACATTATGCCTGACTTCAAAAACAAACAGTGGACGTGCCAAGTCACAGCCACTTGTCTAAGGGTAAAAAAATGTCAGAAGTTTGTTTAGCCTATTGTGATCAGCAGCAGTGTAATGAGAAAAACTCCAGGGCTTTTGTATCAACTGAGTCACCACGCTGACTTCAGTGCTAAGTACTACACAAATGAGCAATGTCTGAAGAACTTGGAGATGACTGTGAAGTTTTATAACAAATCTCCAGCTAAAAAAACAGAGTTGTTCTGAAATCAATGGAGACATGCTGGTGCAGATCCTGTTATCTGACTTCAGGAAAACAAGACAGTCAATGAAATATCATCAGTTGTAATGGTTGTTACCATTATGATGGTTGTTCTTGTTATTACTATTATTATTTAGAGGTAGCCACTACTATTGCTATTACTATTCATATTACTACTAGTCATACTATTATCATCTTGTTATAAAAGAAGATCGTAAATGCTACAAAGAGAAGTACTGGATAAGGAAGTTTAAAGCCTGCTTAGTTTTGTAAAATTTTACGCATGGTCCACTGAAGATCAGAGACTATTATGTGACAAATTTAAGCTTATTGGCAATAATTTCACTGCTTTTTACATAAACACTTTATTAGTTAACTTCTTTCAGGCCTTCAGTCTCGCAAACTAAAACTATAGGGTTAAGTTGTTAAGCAAATCTCTCAGACAGAAAAAAACCAAGAATAAAAATAACAGTAAGAGATAAAATTTTGTTCACCCTGAAGCAAATAGATTCATTTCTGCTGTTACCTAGGTCACAGATTGTCTTGAGCAACATAAATACACACACAAAAAGGAAGAAGACCATATATTTTAAAACCTATCTATAAAATGTAGAAATAAATAACAAGTAAAAGTTTATTGTGGCCATCTGATTTTTTTTATGCTATGTCAGAATGCCATTTCAAACACCATCGGATTACCACATGGTGTTTTTATGATGGGATAATGCGACCCCCTCAGTAGTACATCTGTGTTAATTTATTTCCTATCTTATTGTGTATAAATTTTCACTGCAGGCTGTTGGTGAACAGCAATCTGACATAGCTTCAAAAACATGAGGAAAGATCTTATGATATAAAGCATGAGGAAACAGCAAGTAACAGAAGAGGCACAGACAGGACCAGTTCCCATTCTTTGATACTCAGCTCCACATCTTTGAGTAAATGTCACCCTCACCCTTCTTTTCAGTGTATGTATTTTCAAAAAATCCCCTAGCACCCATCACAGACCTGGTGTCATATAAGTTGTCCCACTATCTCCGAGTTATTTCAGCGGTGTCAAAGTCTCGAGTCCACATGCAGATCTCTGTTTCCCAGGTTGTGTGTGCTTGTTCATGGGCACATGAGGAGGGCCCATTTCTGACATCTTCTTCATCTTGAGGGGCTGAATTTTTAGGCTTTAAGCCAAATTAGACCAAACCTGAGACACTGGTAAACAACACATTTTGGAACAATTTCTTAAGGTGAATCTAAATCACAATTGCCTATGCTACGTCTTTTATTTATTTTCAAAGTCAATGCTAACACTGACACCTTTGGCCACTTTCAGAAGTGTTGTTCACTGGAATACTGTAGAGAAATACTGTCTTGAGAAAAATGGAATTTGTTACACATGTCTCATATGATCTTTTTCTGCTAATTCTATGCTTCAAGGTAAGCAAAACAAGTTCTGATCTTTCAATTGGCACTACACAGAGACAGACATAGGCACATTCATACACATGCTAATCCAGAAAACCATTTCTCCCCTTTCCTTATTCAGTCTTAATCCTCAATTGCTTTTTCTGGGACAGGTGTCACAAAAGTGCTCTTCTTCATGGCTTGTCTTCTTTTTCTACTGATGGTATCTGCTATTTGTATGTGTCACCATTTGCTGCCTTCCACTCAATACAGGAGGTGAACAGGGACAATTTTGCCCACATCCAAAGCTATATTTTAAAAGTAATGCTATTAACAAATTCAAGACATTTAACATTGTCAATGAATAAAAGTTCCATGGAATTGTACACATAGAATATATAAAATATATTTAATTTAATAGAAAAGAATTTGAATCCCATTAGGCAATCTGAACAGTATATAATAATAAAATAAATCACCAGCTCTGCTTCCAGACATAAATGCCCTCTGTATTTAGATACATTATCTTAATTATCTTTCCATCTGAATTTTAAAAGAACTCTATAGAGAGAAAAAGAATTTACAAGACCTACTCATGAATTTTCAGTTATTTAGATACTCTCAGAATTTCTTTTGATGTGGTCTGTAAATTCCCTCACTACCCCATTAAACTCAAGCCTGAACCTCAGTTGACACAGCTCAGTTAATTTGTACCATATCACTTTACACTCTGAAGTATCTAATATGCTCTTTTATTAGCCACTAATTGTATTTTTAGCTCAAAAGAAGCACTCTCAAATACCAGATGAAAATGTAAACACTGGGAGGCTCACTGTGGCAGTTGCAAGTACAGATTATCAGAGTTTGGCTGACAACCTTTTATAGTGCCTATTATCTTGGTATTAAAACACTTTTCAGTGAAGTCATACCTGCCTCATAATGTGCCAAATAGGTTTTAAAAACACTTTTCTTTCCCGATGGATTTGGCTTTATTAGGTGCTGCTGCCTCACTTGCTCAGAGCTATTAAAAGAGGGAATATAACCTGAAACAGAGCTACACCCACTTTTTGGTAAGGGACAGATTGCTCAGCAAAACCCATGGTGGATATTGGTGAGTTTTAATTAGGACACAATGTTTTGCAAACAGAGGCAGCAGCATACGTGGCTTCTGTTAGGTCCCAGTGTCTGTGGAGAGAGTTGCATATGAATTTGTCTACCAGAAGCCAGTTCCAGACTCTGTAGTGCTGACTGATGAAACACATCTGGAAGGGAATATTCAAGTCTCACTGCTCTGAAAGACAAGGCATCTCTCTCCCACAGTAGTTTGCTTCTGGGGTTTGACTGAAGTTAGAGTCCTGTTCTGCTGTTGAGACTGGGCTTAGCCCAAGAAGGATGCTAAGTAGTATCAAGAGGTGGAATATGGCTAAAATTTCTTTAAAATACTATTTCTTTACTCAAAATACTGGTACCTTCCACTCATAGGAATGCATTCTGAACAGTTGTCTGACACATGAAAGAAATAAAATCCGTAGCCTTGTCAAATTACTGGAACTGAATAGAGACCTAGATGGAAAAAAAGAAATAACTGTGTCCTGTTGTGGGGCAATCCTTTGGACAAAAGTCTCTGACCAGCTACAGTCCAGCTCCTTATATACAGTTGGGATGCCATGAGAACAGCAGAGCAGCCTGTCTGACACAGCGAGGAAGGTGACATTGCTGATGATGGCCAGTGCACCCTTCTAACCATCCCTTGAGGCAGTTTGGACATTCTATACCTCAGTTCTGGACCTGTCTCAGGCTGTGAACTATTATCCCACACCATTAATAAGGAGACAGATTCTGTTCTTACTTTAAAGACAGAGTGAGCTGTGACCTTCAATCATTTGAAAACCAGGCTGGACAAGGCACTGAGCAGCCTGATCTAGTGGGAGGTGTCCCTGCCTATGGCAGGGGGGTTGGAACTTGATGATCTTTAAGGTCCCTTCCAACCCAAACTATTCTATGATTCTATGATTCTCTTTGGGTCCCCATAAGGAACCTGTTTTCAGTGTTTTCTGTAGTTTCCATATGTCCACATCCTGATGGTGTTAATTTTCTTGTATAAAGCTTTAGTGAGTGGGGCATCAGATGCCTGTCTCAGAACCCTGCCAGAAATAACAGGTATGATATTTGTAACAACTGCCTTTATGTACTGAACTATTTTTATTTGCTGCCTTGCTCTTACAGTCCCCTCAAATGCAACATCTGAACATGGTTCCTTCCATCTACTCCCTCTTTATGGCTGCTCCCTTTCCCTGGTGAGTCCTGGAGATTCCAGACCTGCAGGGTTCCTTCAAAAAGGGGATCCATTCACTAGGCAAAATGACAGAAGAAACAGTGATGTCCCATGGATGAGAAAGTTAAGGTGTGGAAGTAACCCCTCTGCTCCATCAGACCATCTCTACACTCTGAGCCAATGAGGTATGGACTCATGCACTTGTCCTCTGTGTACTCTCAGTTACAGGAAATGGCACACCTTGCCAACTAAGAAGTCCAAAAATTTGTCACTGGCTCTTCTGTGAGGTATCACTGACAGGTTTCATGTTTTAAAATAAATGGTGATAGTAGAGGAAATGTGTCTAGAATGGAAGGGCCAATAGAGTTCCAGGTTTGCAAGGGAGGGATGTCAAGCCCAGGTATGTTGCAATTTTGGGGCATAATTGCAGCATTTGCATAAATAAACTGCAGCACTATCCCTCCTAGTCTGGTAGCAGAAATATTCCTCTTTCTTCTAATCTGATCAGGAAGCAAAGGAGACACTCACTTAGCAGCTGTTTTTACTGCTGCTTTCTTCAGATAGAGATGGCATAACCAGCAGCTTCCGGGGTCTGTTCCAGCTTTTGCAAGATACTCTCCTCTAATGCTCTTTAACACTGGTAAAACAACATACTTTGCCTAATTTCATTCTTCAAAATAGCTGAACTCTTTTGTCAGAATGTTTTGAATGAGATTCCATCTTGATGCATAAACCTACTGAGGAAAATTTCAGTCCAAACATTTCAGCTTTGGCCAAGTCACCAAAAGTTCAAAGGAACACCAAACATCTTTAATTTTACAGGGGATGATGAAAGCTCAAAATGGCTACAATCACATCCACCACCCACACACAGAGATGTGTAAATACACAGACATACACACAGACACTCAGGAAAAAGCAGATCTCGTGGGGATCCCATATTGCCTTTTTTCTCCCAAATAATTTCAAACTGATAATAATTAAGAGTCCATAATGTAAAATTCACTGCTTCACAAAGCCTTAATGGTGATGAGAAAAGGTATGAAAAATAGAAAGATTTTCAGTCAAAAAAGATTACTTTCTTCTAATAGAACACTAAAGTGCATTTTATCAAATATTTTCTATTAATCACCCAAGTTCCTAAAATTCCCTTAATAACCTTTACTTCTTTTATTGCAAAGTAATATACTTACAGGTGTCATCCATCTTCACTCTGAGCTCAAAGAAGAATAAGTTCATTTTCAAATAGCAATTTTATTTCTGAAGAACTCTGCATATTTCAGCACTACAGTATTCTACTTCTAAAAAAAAAGTATTTGAATAGACCTTTACCTTTATGATTACAGAAATTAAATAAATCATAAGGAATAAGAAATTTGAACATTTATTTTGGTAGATATCTGTGATGGAAAAGCAGTCTTCTATTAGAAGAAAGTAATCCTTTTTGACCAATAATATTTTTAATTTTCATACCTATTCTTATAACAATTAAGGCTCTACGAAGCAGTGAATTTTACATTATGCACTCTTAAACAGTTATCAGAATCAAGAAATTAAAATGCTTGATAGTAATTTCTATTTAATAGTGACATGTTTCACTGAGATTTTCTAACCAGGAACATGTGGAGGATTTATAGTACTGCAGTCAGATTTTTTTTTTTTATTTTTTTTACATAAATATACATTAATTGGACAAAAAGAGTTACAGTTTATCCTCTTGTCCTTATTTTCTCATCTCTCAGGTTGCATCCTTTGAATTGAGCATACATGTCAACCTTTGTCGAAGAAAGCCTGGGTTGAATTCATATGTGCATATATGGACACTTTGTTGCAAAGGACCTTATATACTTCGCTGAGTTCAGGCTTTCGTTGCAAGAGGCATCATGCCATGTTATCCCTCTAGTCATGTTATCCAATATCTGTCATAAATGCCATTATGGATTCATTTTGATATTCCAAACAATAAGAATTACAAGGAGAGCCAAGGCGATGTGAATCGAAGAGCTTTCCACAAAATGCAGCTCTGAAGAGTCTCTAAGTCAGTGTTTTCTTTCCTGAAAAAATGTTGTGGAATCCTATTTATTAGCTCTAGAAATGATACAAGAGTGTCATTCAATGAAAAGTAGGCTTTTGGTGTTTTCACTTTATAGGTGGTAGATCTCAGCACACCACTGTGGCATTGTGGCCTCAGTAGCTTTCCTTTTAGGCTATGAAGATTTGAGTAGCACTGCTAGGAGACATTAGTGTAATAAATTCTGTTGCTGGCCCAGAACAAGACTTCTGTAGTGTGAAGTAAATTTTACCTTGGGTCTGCCGCCTTGCAGTATAAAAACTGGTGATGATATAATTTTGAACTAGTCTCCTGTTTTTTACTTTCCAAAGCATTACAAATGCTTAAACCTGAGAGCTTGGGAAGTTTTAACTGCAGCTACATTTTTCAGGCGACAGGAAAAGAACATGCTGAAATTGTTCACATGTTTCTGTTAAACCCCATGTTTTATTTGCATTAGAGAGTATGTTATTGAAATTTTTAATGTCTTCCTTTATAGTTTTCATACTCCTTGCATTTCTGATGTACCTATTGTATATGAAATACTAATACACTGACAGAACTTTAGTAAATTAATAGTTTTCTACATCTGAACAAGTGTCTTGCTCCCAGGGATTTTGTTAATCGTTCATTTTCATTTTTTTCAGGAAGCATTTGAATTTTATACAGCAGTTTCTGTGAAACTTTCACTCTACAATATTTGAGATTTGAGGTTTTGACTACAGAGACAGGCTTTTTAACTGTTTTGTCAGATACGGACCATTCCAAATCTTTTAGATTTCTCAGAAAGAAGCAATGTGAAAAGAAAATCGAAACCAAAAACTACAGTTAAACATCTGAAATGTGAAGAATTAAGTTTTCATTTTTAACATTGTTTCCCTCTCTTTACAGTGTTTAGTGTCCCAACTGGAAGACTTGTTTGTGACCCTGAAAATACTTACTCTTTTTCAGAAAGTGAGGAAAAATTTAAAAGCTAAAATTAGTAAGGAATGTGTCTTCTCTCTCATCATCAGGCTTGACAACAACATTTAAGCACTCTCAATGCAGACAGAGGTAGTACAAAAGATAGAAAACACCATTTCTTTCTCTAAACTGACTTAAGACCTCTCTGCTGGGGAAATACAAACACAATGCAGGCCTTAACACATCATCTCTTTTGGAGCTCTATCTGTGTACTACAGTAGAGGAACAGTAAAGTTTCCTGCAGGAACTTGATTGAAGTAAAGTTTGGGGATAGATCACGTGCAGTTGTTCCTGCTCCACAGCGGGTCTCTGCTGGGCTGTATCATGTTTTTCTGCTTTTGGGTTAACTTGAAAGCACCGTCATTCTAGAGAACAGATTTTGTCAGCTGAGACCTGTTCTAGCAGTGAACTATTTTAAACTTTGTTCTCTTTAGTCTCTCTGGTTATCGGTGCAGAGAAGTGTGCAAAGGACAATAGCTTGCTTTGATAAGACTGACATCTATTAAACTGAAAGTGAGAGAAGAAAAAAGAAGAAAAGGAATAAATGGGTGGTGAGAGGAAAAGAGAGATAGGGAAGAGCTAACAGAAATCACACCAGCCTTGTGTTCTAGCTGCTATTCAAGCCTACGAGAAATCGGGGAGCAGCATTGATGTTTTTTTTATTATCCATCTCTCTCATCCAACCCTTCATTAGGCTTTTTCTTCCTCACACTGGCAAAGTCTCAGGGCTCTCAGGACAGATTTCAGAGCTGAACTTGGGGCTTGAAGTCTGGGTCTGAAAATCAGCCAGTTTTCCTGTCATCATAAAAAAAACCCTGTTAAATCCTGTGGTTTATTCTTCCTTCAGTGTTATCTAAAAGTCAACAGAGTAGTCTTTCCTCCCTCTTGACTAACTGATAATTAGAATTATTTGTAATCAAAATATTATGACCTACTGTTTTCTGATGTGACACTATTTTATTTTCTTATGGCTTAGTACTTGGACTGCAATGAAGAGGCCTTTCAGTTTTCCTGATTGCTCCATGCTATTCCTATGTAATATGCTACTCTGGATGTTTCTGTTTCTGAGGGCAAAACTAGAAAGACAGGTCTAGAATCCACAGCTACTGTCTGAGGGAATGCAGCTACTGCATAAACACGTGATGAATCTCAGGTTATTTTGGAAAGAAAAGGCTGTTTGACGGACAGTCAGCACAGGTTTCAGGAGTCACCTGTAGGGGTCTCTGTCCTACTATAAAGCTGAAAGTCCACACAAACTCTCTTGGTAGGTACTATGGGCCCCCAACCCACCTACTGGAAATTTCCAGGTTCTTCATTATGGGCTGAAGATGTTTATGGGAAGTAACACCCCCTTTCCTACCTGGTGCTGGGAAGCTGTAGTTCTAGCATACCCTGGCAGTGGTTGCACTGGATACTATAAGGGCAAAAATGTGAAAGGTAGGACCTGCTTCTCCCATCTGGGTCATGCCACCAGTTTCTCATTATGCTCATGTGGTGAAGAATCCTTTCCTCACTGAAGAAACAGTAAAGCAGAATGCAGATGATAATAAAAAGCTTTTTAATTGTTTTTGTCTCATCCTTTTTAATTGAAGAAGGGTTTGGGGGCATTTACTAAACAACTTACATCAGACAGGGAGAATGTAGTATTTTGTAATAAATGAGCTGGCAAATAGAAAATTATTCCAAGAAATTGAAAGATAATGGTCTGTAAGTGCAATAAAGATGGACACTGCAATAATGCAAGCTGGTTCTTTCAAGTGAAGTAAGCAAATGTAATTCCTTAAACTTTATGTGGTTTCTGGGTACCATCACCCCAGCCTTCTGGGGTTTCGTATGGTTAATTTTAGCCTCTCTGTTGCATAACTGTTCCTTTCAGCTTGCTACTCTGGAGTCAACCTGAGGTCAAGCTGCATCCTGCTGGAGGCTGGCATGTAAATCAGTGTGAGACAGTCAGTATTTCCTAACCTAGATTCTTTGGAAGATCAGAAGCAATGCTACAAGCTTTCTCTTCTATCCCTTGCTTCACAGCACATCACTTAATATGCAGTGTATTATTTGAAAATATCAGTGATGTTCCTTGAATACAAATTGTTATTTCTGATTTGCTGCTGCAGTGAAAATGCTTCAGTTCACTGAATCACCAGTGATGCTGTATACAGCTGACATGTTGCACATTAAGATATCCATTACATACACATAAAAAGAATTTTTATTTTTTAAGAGTATTGAGTAAAGTTATGGCAATACATATCATCATGAGTAAAAACACAGAAATTAAAAATCTAGCAAAATGCTGGCATAGTTTTCTCATTTCTAGAAGCCTGTAGTTAAACGTGTTATTTAAACTGAAAAAGCAAAAGAAATGCTAGAAGCACATCTTAAAAATCTAGGGGAACAATCAGTTCTCTAACGGGGAGACCAAACCAACAATTTCCAGGATGAGGATCACAACTAAAATAAGAAAACATATTCTAAAGCAGCTTAGCAAGATAGTTAAAACAATCATCAGGAAATACAAATCTTTTAATATGAAGCCTTCCTGTTTTTTACAAACCTAACACTCAGAAATTTCCCATTCAGTAACCAAGTAGAAATGTCACTTTCATTGCTCTCCCTGAATGTTACATAAATCATGAAATTATCATTTCCAGTTGGGCAAACAGAGCAGTAAGCAGTTGCTGTTGTGATTGATGGTAAAATCATACATGGGCCTCAATCATCTGAAGAGAAAAGTTTTCCCAAAAGAAAACCTGAGCTATTCTTCCTTCTGTTCAGTATTTTGCCTCTGTTTTTACAACTCAAGTATCTGCATTGGTGAATGGGAGGGAGATGTACTTTGAGAAGGTGTTGTTTCTTTAAATGTGTATGAATCTATCCAATGTAATAATGTACATAACTGCTTCATCCTGCTCAGAACTGTCTTGCTGTTACAATTGACAGCATTTTGCTTCTATCTGCAGTAAAAATTCCTGAAAATTAGCAAGTATACATCAAGAGTTAATGCTGTAACATTATGACAGGTTAGATTTATTATGTTCTTACACCTTAAACAAAAGAAGAACTACATGGGAAGAATCCCTCTAGCTTTAAAAGGGATTCCTTTCTCATTCAAGGAATTTAGAAGAGACTATTTAATTTTATTTTGTAGTTTTTTTCACTATTTTCTTGGCCCCCTCTGATTTCCATAGTGATGTTTAGTGTGCCCATGTTCTGTCATGTGCACAGATAGGATCTATTTGAATGCACAGCCTGTAGAGCCATTCATCAAATTCTTAAGTAAGAATTTTAAAAGTATTTTCATCTAATAGACCATGCTGAAGTGGTACTAAGTCTGGAGCTGAATTTTTAATTTAAGGAAACATTTTAATTCTTGCAACAGTCTGTTACTTTGAAGTATATCAGAATTTTTCTCCCCTAATCTCATTAGGGAGTGGAGAATGTGGCAGTCTTAGACTTCACTACACTGTTCAGGTGGGTACTAGCCGTACCTTCAGATGTTCTGGATCACTGAAGACTATCAGCTACCACAGCGCTCATCTTTGCTCCTGAAACTGAGAGTAGCCCATACTTTCTAAAAGCTGGATAGCTACTAACACTGATGCTTTCTCCCATTGTTACAAAGTAATTATAGCCAAGCAGGCTAGGTATGGTAAGGAACCAAACCGATGGATTGGTGTGGCATCTGTGAGAGGGAATTTCAGGGTGAATACAAGAAGCATTGTTATTAGTACTTGGATCTTATCTTTGATTTTGCTCTTGCAGCCCTACAAGAGTACCTTTTAAGGACAAGTGTACCACTATGTTCTCTTCTCACCCCTCACAACACCCACTTTTCCCCTTCCTCACATGTTCCCATACATCATTTCTCAGCAGTGCGCACTTCTCTCTGCTCCACAGAATCCTACCCAGGTACTGAGAGAACACAGAACTGAGAGCCAGCATTTTTAAATGCTGGGGCTGCATAGGGCTAAGGGCAAGTGATGACTAATCCATCTTTGTTATGAAGCTCAGTGTTTATAATAATGTATCACATAATGAAGCTAATTGTGCTGTTTCCCAGGCAAGTTTACTGGCTTTGGTTGAGAATTCATCTAGGAGACATCAGGAAATTCATCAGACCTCTCTTATCAAATATATAAGAAGTTAATTTCCCAGTGCTTCCTTATATATTACTATCACATACTACTTGAATTAACAAATAAGGAATAGCAGTCATTTCCCTTTTCGGATTGGATGCTTGCGATCTTCCATTTATGAATAAAGCATTTAGAGTTTTGGTAGTTGCAATTAATGTTAGAGCTTAGACACTTTAAAAAGATTCTTAATTAACACTGAAAAATTTACTGTTGTGGACATTAATGATGATACATGTAAAATAAGGCTGATAAAATATTATATTCCTTTATGACTGCAAAGTGCTTTTAGGCAACCAGAGAAAATATTTGAGTTTGGTTTTTTTGTGAGGATTAGTCAGGGTTTTTTCTGGAGGCAAGAAGAAAAAATATATTTTAACAGAAAATTGTGAATATTCACTGACAAACAAACAAAAAGCCATTTTATTCTGGTTTTGCTATTATGTGCTGCTTGACATTTTAAAGTATTAAACTACAAAATTATTGCTTGCAGCAACTATAAATATTTCTTGCCCACTAT
The DNA here is from genome assembly GCA_013400935.1 of Turnix velox. Taxonomy (NCBI): domain Eukaryota; kingdom Metazoa; phylum Chordata; class Aves; order Charadriiformes; family Turnicidae; genus Turnix; species Turnix velox. The sequence continues at coordinate 111,074 of VZTY01022891.1, forward strand.
GTTTCCATGGCAACTGTGCTAATTTATTCTGAGACCTTTGCATTTTTTTAATTTAAGACAAACAATAGTAACTGTATTAAATTGTTCCTAGATTTAACATTTTGATCCTTTCTGAAAATAAAACATGCCATGAAGTATTTATAGACATAAGCTACATTATTACACAAAGGAAGGAAAGGATTTTTAAGATGTCTTTTTGGTAGATTTATATTGCATAGAGTGTTTATGGGTAGATACAGATACACATAAAATTACTCCCAGAGTAATGGTTATGAAACTGAGAAGATACTCCTTTTCTTGGCAAGTCAAGCTTTTGAGTTTTCTCAGAGATTATACATTTTGAACCTTTTCAGTTATTGTTCTGTATTGCAAGGAAAAAAAAAATCCCTTTTCGGTTTTTTACATTTTTCCGAGCAGTTTAGTCTCTTTATCACTCTTTGTCTCATCTGTAATAACCAACATAAATTTAAGACTAAATTGATAGGTGTAAAGGAAATAACTTAATAGAGCTCAGGATCAAATTACAGGATTAAAACTTTTGTTGCCTTTTTATAACCCCTAGTATAGTGCTGTTTATTTCAGGTGCATGAAAAGATGGATTTGATATTGAGAATCCCTGACTGTTGAGAAACCTTTTTACCCATAGCTTTTGACTGCAGACAAGGATGTTTTTGAAAGACAGACTCATTTTAATTGAAAATTCAGTCTGCGTGTCTAATCCCTGGAACCACTAGTTACTGGTGACAAATAACTAATCTAAGAAAGTACTGGAGTATTCAAAAACTTTTCTCTAAGAAGCCAAAATAATCAGTTAACAATTTGTATATTCATAGTGTAAGGAGAGGTTTTAAGCTTCATCTACTGAGTTTATCTACTGAGTTTATCTGCTCTTCACATGTACATAGGTATCTGAAATTCAAAATCTGCATCAATTTACATATATCAATTGGTAAATCACCTTATTATTCAGATTCTGCAATAGAAATATCTGTTTTCTTTTTAATTAGTCTAGCTATGAAAAAAATTTTCCTTCAGCTAGCAAGGGAGAAGATTCTGGGTGTGTTATTTCTCATGACTGTAGTGGTTTTAAAGGCTGAACCTCCAAACATACTCCCAATGGGGTGCACATCTATGTGTTATTAAACAATTAAGAGAACTACACCCAGAATGAGAAAGTAGTTCCACTCAGATGTTATCTGATTATTTACACTGATGACCACAGTAGCATCCAGAAGTGCAGCAATGGTGTTTTGACACATATCTTGTATGTGCATATGCAAAAGGGCTGTTGGGTTTAGTTGATAAACTCACCATAGCAAACACTTAATATACAGAAAAGCAGATATTGCCATGATCCTCAGTTTGCAGCCTGATAATTGAAACAGCATTTCTAAGGTCACATAGCAAGTTTAACACCAGTTCCCCTAAATCTTACTGCTCTTAACCATATAAGTTTCCTTGCTATCTAATGCTTCAGTAATTGCTTTTTATATTGTTCCAACTGAACACCATCCATGGATCTTGTATTTGGGAAATGTATTAACTGAGAAAAACATTTGTGGTCATTTCATAATCGAGGCTTTAGTAGTTTTTATATGGACAGCTACAAAAAAACACAGAAAGACAAATAATAGATAACTTCTCATCTGTGCAATAAGAAGTTTCAGAGTTATAAAGAACTCATTTTGTGACCCATTTTTTAAAGAGCTGTGGTTCAAAGTGTGGATCCATCTTGGGGATTGGTGCATGTAAAAAAAATTTGAAAGCCCTGTTCATTTTTCCTCTTAGTTTGTCAGTTTATCTTAGAAGGAGGGAGCTGCTTTTCATGCTCTAGGATCAGCTTCATGCCTTTGAATTAAAAAGCTGGGGGACTGTTCTGCTAGACTATCTGCCATGAACCATACCCCAGAACAAAACAGTAAAAAAACTAAGACACAGTTTCCAGTTCAGAAATTCATATAGCTTCAGGCTCATCCAGCAGACCTAAACTCTGTATTAAACTGCTGAGCATGATGTATTTAGCTCAAAGGTAACTTCATATCCCCTTAAAGATACAAATTGTATTTTGATCTTCCAAAATTTTGCCTTCCAAAATCAGAGGTAGGAAAAGACACATTTCTGTCAATTTGTTGCACTGCCTTTGAGGTTGGGCTGAGTTACTCAGGGGCTTGATCTAGTTGCATCTTGCTGAGTTCCAAGGATGCAGATTACTCGATCTGCCTGAGCACTGTTTTTTCTCTGCTGGACTGTCCTCATGGGATAAAACTTCTTCTTTACATCAAGCCTGAACCTGTTTTGTTTTAGTTCACGATCCCTCTCTCATTCTCCCACAAAGAACCCATCTCTGTCATCTTAACCACATACCCATAGTTACCAGGTAATGCTCTTAGGTGCCCCCAAAGCAAATTCTCTCCAGACTGAGCAAGTTTCTGTCCCTCAAATTCTTCTCACAGGGCAAGTGCTCCTGTCTAGACCAACCTGGTGGCTCTCTGATGAGTCTTCTCTAGTTTAGTTGCATCTTTCTTGCATTGTGGGACCCAGCACTGGGTGCATTATCTCACTGTGGTCTTGCAATCACTTCCTTCAACATCTTGCCTCTTCAGCTGAACCTCTTCAAGCAGCCCAAGAGCCTTGTGGACCTCATTCCTTCTAGTGAATACAACTCACGTTCAGCATATGGAGGGTTATGTTTCAATAAATTTCTTGTTTGAGGAAGACTTTAAAATCAGCAGAAATACAAGCAATGCCTTTGGCTGAACAAGTTTATTCAATTATTTTCTTTTCACTTAGATTTGCACCGCTGGGTTCTTTTGGCTCTCAGGTGTTTATCAGAAACCAGCTAGAAGCAAGGTGACAAGAAGGATCTTAGCTCATAGGAGCACCAAAAATTTTGGCTTCAGCTGCTGCAGAGTTACAGTCCTTTCTGGATATCAGTACCATCCCAGACGGTGAAATTTCCACCATAGAAATCTCTCAAAAATTTTTATATTTGCTGTTTCAAATAACAATCTGAGCTCAGTTTTGCAGAAAATAACATTGTTTAAAAATGTAGATAGACATATATTTAGTTTTCTGCTGTATACTATGCCCTCATAATAATTTATTGTTTTTAATAGACTTTCTAAACAATTCTTTCTACATAATTCTTTAATTTTGCTATTTTCTGTCTTTTCCTCCTGAATTTTTCTTTTCCTCTCTCTTTTACCTGAAAACAGATATTTACCCAGCAGGAAGTGAACAAAGAGCTAAGATTTTCACAAAAAAACCCACATCATCGCACAACAGTTTTTTAAAACAATTTGAGTTATACTAATGTCAATGCTGGAACAAAACTAGCAAATGAAACACACCCAGAGTGCATGCTTCAGACTGTTGTTCTACTAGATGTAGCACACGTGCTTCTGTACTGAGAGGTTCCTGATTCTCTTGAAGGACACTGTTTGGGGCCAAGGCAAGTCCAGGGAAGGTTCAGGGTGACTGACCCACATTCTCTTGCTGTGGAGCCCTGTCCACCGCCAGGACCCTGCAAGATGGTTCACTGTTGGTGAGAAACCCGTACCAGGCTGCAAGATAGAGGAGTACACAAATACAGCATCTGTAGATATGACTGATAGACAGTGACTTGTGGGTAGTTTTACACAATGTGAATTAATTTATATCTTGATAGCTATTAAATGTAGTGTGCATCTTTGTTTTTTGTCTCTGCAGAATGCAGTGTCAAATATATGTGCAATTTGTGCATGTAAACTGGTTTTTTTGGAAGCAGAAAGCGTCAGTGACAAATATGCCTGATGTGTTTTCTTTCTCTCTTAAAGATTCTCTCTAAAATATTTCCTTATCCTGCCTATCAAGTCAAATAGTAACGTTATGTGGAAGAAGACAGCAAAACAAGTCATACAAACCTGTGAAGAGGGAGTTTCCATCATGATACAGACTGCCTGTACCTGCTTGTGCTGCACAATAAGAAAAAAGCACTAGAGAAAATTGAAATAAGAGTGACAGGCAGCGTTTTTATTCCTCCAAAAAGACTTTAAAGTTTTCATCACCCTATACAAATTCTGTCCTAGCCACAGTTATGGTACAGTACATGACCTACCAAATAATTTCTAAAATATCTTTCTGCTGAAGTTATTGCTGTCCCAGATATATGCTGCAGGCCAGAAAACTGTTTGTCACAACAAAAAAGCAAGCAATTTCTTATAAATGCTACTATGAGCAGATGTTTACCAAGCTTCAGGTAACCCTTGGTCTCTAAGTGTCAAACAGCAAGTGGATCTGACTTGATCTCTTGATTAAGCCACTCAAAACAACAGAAAAACATAGATTTCCTACCACTGTTATTTTGAAATAGAGCTACACAAGCACTCCTGAGCAAATATTTTCTTCCCTATACCTATACAAATGGTTCTGTGTGCAAAGGTAGAGTGAACAGTCCTACACTAAGATTATCAATTATTTTTAAATACTTGAAATGTGTAAATGATGAGAGAGGGTCAAGAGGAGGGCCACAAGTATTATCAGGGGGCTGGAGAACCAGTCCTATGAGAACAGGCTGAGAGAGCTGGGGCTGTTCAGCCTGGAGAAGAAAAGGCTCTGGAGAAAAGAAAGCTCTGGGGGGATCTCACATCAGCCTACCAGTTCCTGAAGAGGCCCTATTGCTGAAGACATTCAAGGCCAGCTTGGATGAGAGTCTAGATGACCTTTGAAGGTCCCTTCCAGCTCAACACATTTTATGATAAAAAATAACTAGGACAGCAGAGTTAGCATTCATAATAGTTTACTGGAAGCTCTGGGATTGAGATTTCAGTGTAACCAAAGACCTTAATGTCAAGGGAAGCATTAAAAGTCCATAAAAGCAATGTTCAAGCAATGTTGTACAATAGAAGTTGCTCTGCATGTCTCCACTTAAATAAAACCCTAAAATGAGTTTATGTGCCTATATCACATATATAACAATATATGCCATAGAGAGTCCCCTACCAGTGGACCTTTGGTGATTTAACAACAGAAAGGGAAAAGCCACAATGAAATAAGTCACACCACAGAACTTGTCAGGGGACAAAAAAGAGAGCTATTTTAAAGGGCATAAAAGTATTTTTTTAAAATTCCAAACAGAGATAAGGAGAAAACTTTAGAAAGAAAATTCCCAAAGGATTTTCAGAGTATATTAGGAGAAATTGCACTGAAAAATGCATTGTCCCAATCCTGTTACCATAGGACATTTGTTGAAGTTAGTTTCTCTACAGCACAGTGATATAAGCAAAAGAATACTACAACAGTGTAAATAGTAAATAAGAACAATATTAGTATTTTTAAGTAGTACCTTCTGCATACTTTCTTGGGCTATCCACCACTGGTACATAATGTTTTCAAGCTGGGTGAAGACATTGGAATCTTGAGATTTTCCTGCATCTTTGCAAGATAAATGGTAGTAAACCTATTTGACAGTTATGCTAATTTTGCTTATGAGCTCCAGCCATGAACATTATTTAACTTGGACTATAGATACCTGTACTGATACTGTCTGTGCTGTACACTGTTTGTTAAACTGCTTCTAAATGTATTCTTCAAAAATGCTCATTGAAATCCATCACCTTCACTCATGTGAGATTAGCTCAGGCAATGACATTTTCAAAGGTGGTTGAAACCTATCCTAAGGTACCCAACTGACTTACAGGGTTATGGATCAGGTCCCAAATAAATCACTGCTAAAATAAACTTTTCAATTTGAAAGATGAAATAAATCTTTCAGACATTTCTGTGTAAGTTCTGAGTCCTGGCCATATCCTAACTAACAGATTAGGGGAGATACATCCCTTACATGCCTTGGCTTCCTCAGGAAAGTAACTGTCACATGACCAGGCCTGAAACTGTGGCTAGATTTCATTAAGTTTTTTCCTCTAGATTCCCAAGGAAGAGTATCATACACTACAACTTATATGTAAAATCAACTAACAGATAGTGTATATTAAAAAGTTATTGTTTTATTTTTCAAAATACAAAGTAGACTGAACACTATAAAAGCCTTTATTTTTTTAGTTCTGTGCTACTGTATGTGAGATTATTTTTTACAGTAATATCAAGAATCTAAGTAACTTCACCTCAACATTTTTTATTCACTGTTTGATTCTTTTCTGTGTTCAGGTCTTTTCTAAATGTCCATGAATAAAGCATGCTACCCAACACAATATTTGATTCTACACTCTGTAAGAAACTTGAATAAATATTAAAAGCAAGGCATCTATGCTCAGTTCAGTCTAGCCAACCAAGAAGGAGCTAATAAAGTCCAGAGAAGGTTTGACGAAGACTAGGATTAGCACATCCATCCATCTGAAATGGTCAGCCATTGTAGCTTCAAATAAATAATTGAATGAATTGGATGAAAAAGAAATGAACACAAAATACGTAATGTCTTTTAGCAGGCATACAGAAAACAAAGTAGAATTGGGTCTTTCTCCATCTTTGTGTTTAGGGTAGAGAAGAGATATATTAACTGATTAAATTTTGGAATTGCCAAATGGGAAGCTAATGTTATGGACTTGCTAGACTGTTAGTTAATTTTTTTTTAACTGCAATAAAGCAAAATAGAATTAGTTTAATAATTTCTCTATTTGGATGGAATATGATGCTTTATTGGGTCATACTCATTTTAGCACTAGCTTCTAGCTTTATCTGAAGAATAATCTAGTGAATCAGAACACTTTGTTACTGTTAATTAAAACTAGCAGAATTATTAATTTATGAAAGAGTAAACTGGCCTACAGTTTCACAACTCAAATACAAATGCACAACGATGTATTTTTTATAAAGTAAATTTTTTTCCTAGTAATTTCCCAAAAGCAACATTGGGGAAAATTTTACTGCAGCAAAATCCCTGTTATGTTTATTAACTTTTATTTACAATTAATCACCAGATTAGTCCTTCACAGATTGAAGTTCTACACCTGTGTCCTTGAACCTGACAACAGGTGAGACACAGGACATGCCCCTTCCCCGCTCACTCTGCTCCTTATGATTCTGAGCAGCAGAGCTGAGCAGGACAGAAGGATTAACTCAGCTTCTCCTGCTTCTTCTCATCCCCACCAGCAGTGTCTCCAAGATCTCACAGCCACTGCTGAACTCTCTGGCACCTAACCACATACTCAAACAAACAAGCTACAGTTGGGCCCACTTAACGTGAATAATACTGTGGAGTCTGTAGTTTGCAAACTTCAAGAGTTCCTTAAAGCACTGGGAGGAGGTGTTAATTTAATTCCTGCTACAGCAAGGAGATTTCCTCTTTGTCCCAAAATGGAAGAGCAGGGCTGGAGACCTGCTGTGATCAGGCAGGGAGATTTCCTTGAGGCAGGTACAGTTCAAGCAGGAGTGATATCCTCTCCTAGGCGCTGGAATCCAAGCTGTTGCTTGGAAAAGCCGTGTTAATGTTTAACTCCATTAAATCTTGTCCTCCTTTTGGGGCCAATCTATTGGAAGCAAGATGGGAAAGAAGGAAAAATAAATCCCAGTCTTTAAAAGTATTGCAAAATAAAATGAATTAGGTAAAGGTAATTGTGGTAGAGTAATAGGCCATACTCATAGCAGAAGTGAGTAATCAACTATGAACATTAAGAACAACAAGTTCGCGATGGTGAATATCAGACTGTGTAAAATAGCTCCAAGGTACAAATAAATTATTCCCAAAATGCAGCAAGCACAGTCTTCTAGACAAGTTTAATTACTTTAATTCATCAGACAGAGGATAAGTGAGGGAAAATAATGAGTTTGTTGATCCATACGAGACTGGGGAAAGCTTGTACAGCTTGAAACATTCTTCATTTAAAGACAAATTCTCTCTTCCAGTTCAGTGACAACAGCATGGAGAAGATTTCTTCTTTTTGTTTCTTTCTTTTATATACAAATAAGAGAATACCACAACTGAAGAATATGGACACAAGGAACTTCTGTAGCCTTTTTTAGGTATTTGGCAATGGCTGCATCTGAGTTTATAGCTAATCATCTTCCGGTATCATTTCAACAACTCGAAGTTGTACATGTCATGCCAAGGCAAAGAACACATGGTCCTTCTGCTGGATTTGTAAGGCACTTTTGAAGAAATAGTATCAGAAAAGTGCTAAAGTAAGCAGAATATAACAAGAAAAACAAGCCAAATTACAAAAAGGGAAAACCACAGTTAAATTAAGATTTACTGCAGACTTCCTTGTAAATACTGTATTTGCAAGATTAATCAAAGCAACATGAAAAGATGCAGAAATATCCAGAGAAGTCCTAAGGAGAAATTTTTAAGAACTTTGTAGGCTAGAAGGAGCACAGGTAACAGTAAAAAGAAAATCTACAATGCAAATGGCAGACATACCACTAGAAAGCACAGAAAACATCTCTGCAGAGTCAGGGTGTCCATAGCAGGTAGGTGTATACTCAGAGTAAATATGGACACACAGAGCATCTCTGGAATCATACCATTATCATACCATCATACCATTGGGCATGGTATGATAAATACTAAATTGAAACCAAGACAATAAAACAAAACATAATATCTTCTTTCTAAAATAATAATAAAAAACCCATTTATTTAATCAGGCCAGATTTGCCATGAGAAAAAAGACCTATTTTGAAGAATTTGGTGTTACATAGCTGTGTTGCCAGTATATTAGTATGTCTGTTAAAACTGTCTGAAGATCTATATGACCAAAATGCAGCCACAAAAGCAGAGACTAAAAACCTGGGTAAAAGCTGTAAATATACAAGAAATTCTAAAACATTTTAGAAACCATCAAATGCCAATTACTTAACATTTTCTTTTGTTTCAGATCTCTGTAACCCTCATGCATTTTCAAATCAAGATAAATGTGTTATTCTGTTCTTGATTGTAAAGCAGAAAGACTTTTCTTTGTAAGTCAGCAGATGGGAAAACATGCAATGTCATGTATTCTGTACCTCTCCATGAAGAAATCTGCTTTATTTTGTTTGATGGACTGAACTGCTAAATTTGCGCACTCTCTACAGCTTTTTTTCCAAAGCAGGGCTGGTAAGTAGCAATAGAAATTATGTAAAGATCACAGAATCAGACTAGCTATGCAGACTAACTATGCAGACTAGCTATGTGCATGTTTGTGGGTGAGTATGTGAGAGGGAGGAAGAAAAAATAAGTGTATTGTCTTGTTATAAGAAGCATCATTTATATAGGATTTTTGTAATAGATGTGACTGCTATTAGACCACAGCAATCTAATGGAGAGATGTTTGTTATTGATTGAAAAGATTTATTTTTAATCTAAAGCAAAACATGACAGAGTGGAATAAGATTCAATTTACAGAGTTCATAGATCCAAGCTGCAGTACCTGTTGTAAAGGTTAAATACTTGAATAAAACCCATTAAATTACTTCCTTTGATAATAAAATTATTATGAATCCAAAATATTAGCACTAACTCCTTGATATTTGAGATATCATCAAAATACAAAAGTCTTGATACCTTTTCTCATGGGTAAATTCCAAATGTAAGATGGTTGTTAGGTTTACTGATGAAAAAAGAGTTATAATTTGCTCAGCTGGATAATGGATGCATACCAATTCTTCAGTAAATGTCTTATTTATCCATAAAACCTCGACTTATTTGCATCTCCCTGAATCTTCTCATTGTGCAAGAATATCACAGAATGCTGCTGAGGAAACAGTAAGCAGTCCCAAAATCAGTCACTTCTCAATAGGCATCTATCTCAGTAGGATGAGCTGTGGAATAATACAAGGTCTGGATTCAATTTAAACCAATTGGATCACTTAGATTCCTAAAATCAATGCAGACTGAAGAGTTTAGAAACATCTTACCATAAAGGAAATTCTAAATCTGTTAAGATTAATTACTCTAAATTTCATTGGCTCTTCTGCAAATATTCCCATTGATCACAAATGGAGCCTTGGATAACTAGCTGAGCCAGAAATTATGATTTTAAACACCTGATAATAGGTAAGACATAATGACACTTCTTATGAGTCCAACCAAAACACAGCTTCTGGCAACAACATTTTCTAGAAACACACAGTCTCAGTCTCTTCTATTTAGACCTGCATCGTATCACCATGGTCTTAAGGTCTAAATGCTAAATTTGCGCACTCTCTACAGCTTCTTTTCCAAAGCAGGGCTGGTAAGTAGCAATAGAAATTATGTAAAGATCACAGAATCAGACTAGCTATGCAGACTAACTATGCAGACTAGCTATGTGCATGTTTGTGGGTGAGTATGTGAGAGGGAGGAAGAAAAAATAAGTGTATTGTCTTGTTATAAGAAGCATCATTTATATAGGATTTTTGTAATAGATGTGACTGCTATTAGACCACAGCAATCTAATGGAGAGATGTTTGTTATTGATTGAAAAGATTTATTTTTAATCTAAAGCAAAACATGACAGAGTGGAATAAGATTCAATTTACAGAGTTCATAGATCCAAGCTGCAGTACCTGTTGTAAAGGTTAAATACTTGAATAAAACCCATTAAATTACTTCCTTTGATAATAAAATTATTATGAATCCAAAATATTAGCACTAACTCCTTGATATTTGAGATATCATCAAAATACAAAAGTCTTGATACCTTTTCTCATGGGTAAATTCCAAATGTAAGATGGTTGTTAGGTTTACTGATGNAGAGACTGTGTCAACTACTGACAGAACAGTAGCAATGCTAATGAGATAAGCATCACTTCTTTCCCTGTCATGGTTATATCTCCAGTGAACAAGGCATCCAAACCCTTACATTGTTTAAAATTAAATTTTGTGTGTGCTTATAGTGTAATATCTTGTATTTGGAAAGTGAACTTTTCTAAAGTGAGAAATGCCTCACATCATTGCTGAAGACAGACAAGGCTTTGAAGAAAGTTTTTTGAAGTTGTTGTTTAATAATAAGAAAAAAAACCCCACTAAAATGCTGTGAATTCAGCACAGGAACATTATACTTTTATAAGTTATGTCAATTTTTTTTTAAACCTCTCTTTTCGGCTGAAATAGAAAGGTTCAAAAGTTTATTTCAGTCACAACATGTAATTAAACACCCAAAAGTCTGGATGACAGAAATACTCTGGAGTTGCAAAACTGCAGAGAAATACTGGAAGAAAGCTTTTACAGAGGTAATTTAAAGACTGAATTTCTGCCCCTGAATATGGGGGTGGGAATAATATCTTTTAAGATAACAGAACAGGGAGAGAGATTTGTTCATACTGGTTTTGAGGCTCCAAAAACGTCTTGGCTCAGGGTCAACTCAACTTTCAGTGAAAGATTTTACTAAAAATATTCATATCTCTCAGTTTCTGAAGATCCATACCTGTTTTGGCACTATACAGAACACACCAAAAAAGGGGCAATCCAACCCCAGAAATGTTTCCAATCCAGTCCTGAAAAGAGAGAAACACTGACTTGAAATGCCTCACTGAGGTCTCCGCATTAGTCATCTGTAGAGCCCAGAACAGAAACCAGGTTTTCTCATTCCCTCAGATCAGACCTCCAGATCAGGTCTTCAACTCTTAAAATGTAATTATTTTGGTTTTACTTTAAAGATACCAGCACAGCACGACTCTCATGTGTGAAATATTGCACCAAACTACAGCTGTCCCTTTCCAGTGCGTCCTGAGCTAAATAGGAGGAAAATTGCTATCCTCTTCACTTTGAGCCATATTTTCCTTTGATTTACTAATCCATTTTGTTTTATCAGCTACCTGAGTTTCCATTTCAAACCATTTTTACAAAGTAATTGTTTTCAGTGAGAAAAATGTGTTTTACAAATTCTAAGCCTTTCACAGAAATAGGGAAAAATTAAATTGGATAGGGTAGTCATGATTTGAAAAAAATAAAGATTGTTGCTGCTCAGAGGATTAGGAATTGCAAACAAAAATGAAATCCTGGGCTGAATAAAGCTAAACTCTAGTTTCAGAGCACCAATAAAAATCAAGGACCTAAATTAATTTCTGGAAAAATAACCATCCATAACCACTCACTGTACACAACAGAGTGATAGTCATAATTTCTTGAGCTGTTGTAGTTCAGCAATGAAGTGTTGTAGTTGTTGGTATATAAAATATATGCTAATATGAAACAAAAGTGCTGAGCTTTTTGAAAGCAAATGATGAAATACTGCTCCTTACTTCTAAAACAACATTCCAAACTAAATATACTGTCCTTTATCTGATAAGAATTTCAACAAGCAACATGATTTTTTTTAATGAGGCCAGCCAGTTATAATGTTTTCATAGCATTATCTTGCCCTTTTTCACTCAACAGTGAAGTCAGAGATGATGATTTTCTCCACTGCTGTTTGTATTGATCAAATTAAATTCTTCAGTACAGTTTATTATGTACACAAGTACTTGTACTTTATCTGTATGTGGAGTTTGTCTTTCTCATAGAATTACTACAGGGGAGCTCTACAAGGAGGATAAACAGCCATAACAGAGCTTGTGTTTTTTCTTATATTTATATAATGAACTTCAGCCAGAATTGTGATGGAAGTTGGCTATCAGGCAGCAAGCCACCCTTTCACAGCATGCACAGAGCATGGCAGTGGCCCTGTTCACAGAGAAATTTTAAAAGTCTGAGCAGCTGAAAACTGCAAGGAGAAAGAGGTGTTTCTGACAGGCTTTGCCTCTGATGGGCTTGAAGTACATATGATCTGATGGCAAAGCAAGTCCGAGTGACAGCCTGTTGAACTCCAAATGGGTTCATGTAGCCACAATCATTTTACTGAGCTGTATATAATACATGGTTAAGTTCTCCATAGGATTTACCTGAACAGCTAAAAAATTGCATTTTTGTGCTATGGATATATGTATAACAAGTACAGATTTTGAAATACTTCAGGGAGAAATATTAGTGTGCCTTTTTATGGGGCAGCTACTTATAGATGAAATTCAGTACAGAATAATATCAAGCATCTTTGCAGCAAGTTCATATTCCTCCTCCTCTGGCTTTCTTACACTCCCATATACCCCTATTAAACCTCCTCACTCTCATTCTATCCTTATGCACCTACTATAATATGTTTAACTTTCACCTGAGGGCATGTATAAGAAGCAATCCTAAATCAGCGATAGATTACATCCATGAGCAAATATTTGCTCCATTAACTGTGGTACAGACTGGAAGTGCATGGGCATCAAGAGACTTACTATTTTTCAGAGAAAGGGCTTTTTCAGTCCTTTAAAGGTCAAACTCAGCCCGATGTTGGAGAACACGCATTCCAAAGTTTGCAGAGAATGCTCCCAATTTCCCAGCCTTCGAATCTGTGAGCTGTTCAAGTACCACTATTGATCTCAGTTTTATTTGCAGTCTGTAGGGAGAGATATGGGTCTCACTTATTGTTTTAAGCAGAGGGTATTGTGCCTGACCCCATCCCACTTGCAGGAGAATACACACTCATCAGTTTGGAACCAAAATCTATTTATAACTCCCCCAGGTGCCTATCAGTTGTAGTGACACTGAGTACAATATGGTAACTCTAGGCTTTGAGAACAGACTTATAGAATATTTCACCAGAATAAAACCCCTTTTTCCTCCTGTGTGCTTATTGCAAAAGAATAAATTGTAAAATCTGTAGACTGCAAAAAAAAGTCTGTTCTTCTCTGCTAGACATTCATTTCATATTGCATTCATTGCCTTGGTCACAGGGATGTGTAGCTGCTAAACTAATAGGCACCTACAGATTGCTGGGCTGATGGGTTCCTTTTTCCAGAAGATGTACAGCAAATTGTGCTTGCAATGTAGTGTAATTTTATTGCTGCTTTGGTGAGGCAGTTAAACATTTGCTTAATACCCATTCATGCCAAAATGCTATGGAATAGCTTTTTAAAGACTTTAAAATACATAATACAATTTAGGAGTGCTGTCATACCTTTTGTTTACTATGCAGGGGCACATTATTTTGAGTTTTTTCCTTTCTAATGAATCTGATACACATGACTGTACACAGACAAACATTTTTGCATTTGTGTTTCTTTAAAAGTGATCAGGTCCAAAAACAAAATGAACAGCTTTTATAGCTCAATTCTTATAATAAAAATATAGAGAATATGTTGTAATTTTTACAGGTTTTGCTCACCTAAATTTCATTCTAACACTGTGCAGTATGGAAATTAACTTCTTTCAGATCATACATTAATATGCATGTTTATATTCAGTTATTATATCCTGATAAAGTAGAGGTGAAAGTCACACTTCTAATACTCCTTTCCTCAACAGTATTCAAGGACAGGTTGCACAAATGGGAACAAATATTTGTGTTAAAACTGCAATATGTAAGGATAAAATTAATTCCATTTATCCGTGAACTCACAATAAAGATGGATCATGTATAGAAGTACCTCATACAGAAAGTGAATAAATTATAAGCTATAATGGGAATACTGTGAACTCATATGACTCTGTTATAAAATATTTATGACTAAGTTATATTTTTAACATTTTATTGGACTTTTAAGCCAATTTAAAGTTTGTCTCAAATTTTTTTTTTCATGTTTTAAGACATGAGCCGAGAGTAGGGACATTATAATCTCAGCTGTTGGGAAAAGAAAGAGTTACCTTGTTAAAGATTTATTCAACCACAAGCCTACCAAATCCATCAAATTGACAAAACAGAAGCAAGACATTATACCATATGTATATTTATATTTACATAAATGTATGTGTATAGGTAGTATATATGTGTATAGATAGTCATGTGGCTATTAAGTCTTTTGAATAATAAACTATGAAATGCTGGTATTGTTGGTATTGCAAAAGCACACAGAAATAAGACCACATTTAAACACACACCAGGGAACATGGATGTCTCTACGTCTGGCAAAGGAATTCTTCTAAAAAGGAACCCTCAGACTGTTCTGTGAGGAGTGACTTTGTCTCAAAATTACATTGAAGGGACAATGAGACACGTTGCCAATAAAGACAGATTAATGACTCCATTTGCTTCTTTTATAATTCATTAACCTTTTTCTTTTCTTTGACACATGCCACCCAAAAAATCAGGTTATGATTTTGATCTCCATCTGTAACTTCTCAAGACCCACCACTTTATGACTCTTCTTCCGTCCCTTGTCTCCATCTGTCACAGAAAAGTGTACAGGTAGGGAAACTTTGGACATTTGAAATTTTAAATGGTTAGCTGTGACAAACTCTAAAAAGCTTAACCAGTTCTCTGCAAAAGGTTGCAAAGAGGACCTGACCATATTATGCTGTAACATTTATTTTATCAGCACAAAGCCTCCCAGAGGCTTTGAGGAAATAAAACATGGGTAGACATCTAGTGAAAGAGCATCTGTGGAGAGGCTCTTAGGAAAAAATTATTCCTTCTCCTGTCTTAGCAAGGGTGTAAGAGGCTGGCTTTGACGAAGAAAGGGGATCTAGACAGTAAGAAGTACTAGTCATCCTCCATGCCACATAGGGGGAACCTCCAACTTGCCAGAAATCCTCTGAGGATACTTCTCTTCCACAGCTGGCTGTGAAGTTGTAGCAGATAATCTTATAATAAAAAGAAGGATATAGTGTGTCATCTGCAGCAGCCCATGACCTGTACATCTAACTCAGAGGAGACAGAGGGTGGTCTGTAATTTACTGTACCATAAGTGTTTATCTAAACACATTGATTCACCTCTCTTTAAAGTGATCCATAGCCCTGTGACACATCACCTCTAAGAGCAGGCACTAAGGTGCATTGACCATGATTGCAATGTCTCTTCAAAGACCCATTTTAAAGAGGTGATCCACAACCATTGATTGCAATTTGGCCACTATGCTCCCCACATATGGGAAAATTGTCTCTGATGTAAGTAAGGCTACATTCCACACAGCCTGAGAAAAGTCTACAGCTCTAGGGCACACCTTGACTGATTTGAAAGCAGGACTGTGCTGGCATGCAAGCCCTGTTCCCGTCTGCTGCAAAAGCAGTTGATTTATTATAAGAGTTCTCCTGGCTGTGGTTTACATAAGTAAAATACAAACAACATTCATTACCCTGAATATCCGTTAATTTTTAAGGAAAGAGTTGTTTCCTAATGCCTGAAGGGGAAACCTTCAAGAACTAAATGTAAATAATAGGACACTCCATATCTTTATGTTTTGAATGACAGGTGTCCAAGAGGAATCCTCCAAAAAATGTGAGATGGAGGTTACCTTGGAGGATGAAAAGTCCTTAAGTGTGAGTCTGCCAGAGTCAGATGGGGTCTGGAGTGATTCTTCACACTGTGCTGCATAAATTGATGGCCACTGGTGGTTGCAGGCTGCTCTGCTCCAGTGACTTCTGAGCCATGAAGCTCTGCAGGTGTCACCTACTGCAGAGGTATCACGAGAGACAGGAATGTTTAATGCTTTTTGCTTCACAGTTCTCTGGTATTTTTCCAAGGTATTTTACATCAAATGAGTTTCTATTATAAGGATGAGTCTAATTCTGTGGTATCAGAACAAAACTGGTATGCAGCTCATTGTCACTGTGATTATCCCATAACAATTAGAGACAAGTAAAGTTTTGCAAAGCAAGGTCATTTTTATCTGCCCTACACACAGCACCACCTTTTTCATATTATACATTGTTTCCATATAAGCCTTCATTTTTAATTTACTAGCAAGCTCTTTGTCATCAATTATTCTCCAAGCACAGGTACCTCATGGCATGACCTGGACCAAATAATTCATTCTCAAGACATTTTGACCTTCTTTTTTCTTTTTCTGCTATAACAGCCTGCATCTTCAGCAGCTGCAGACCAATTACCTCTACTGACACTGCAAGGTGCTTATTAGACCCCAGGTCTGACAGCCTCTGAAGGGCTCAATTAGTTGCTCTACTCAATCTCATTTACTTCACAGCTTCTCTAAGCAGGAACATCCAAATGTAAAATTTCTCTGGGCATAATAAGTAGTAGGTGTTGATTTTTCAGAAGACTGGAAATATCAAGTCTTAGAAGAGCATCTGGTTCCCAAATGTTTTTACTGATAGTAGCTCCCCAAGAAAACCAAGAAAACATGAAACTTCATTTCCTACTTGCAGGGCTGCAATTATTTTGGTGTGTGAGAAGGTACAAGATCCTGCTGAAGCTTTTAGAGCATTGGAGGCATTTCTATATCTCATGTCTGTGGGTTTGCCCATGTCTAACTAGCAACATGCTCACAGTTGCCATTCCCTTCATCCAGGCACTCACAGATTCTCCCTCCTCTCCTTGGCTGGTAAGGATTTAATTATTTATGAAACCTCTGTCCACCTACCAAGCACTGATTGCAATTAGACAGTGAATTCAAATGTTATCAAAGGGGAATTTAAAAAAGGCTGACAATGTAATCACAGCTCTCTTTTTCATTGGCAATCAGGTTAAAAACCTTAAAGAAGAATCATGGGATTGGAAAAGCACATGTTAGTAAAAGCGGAATAAATGCCTAATTGGCATGGAAATCTAAATTGCTGTCAGAAGCCAAATACTACAAAGCCAAGTAGTAACTGATTTCCTAGACATTGAAACTCCCATTCCTTTGGTCTACAACAAAACAGCTGAGGATGCTTCAAACTCACTTTTGAGTTATGCAAAGGATATGAATAATGCTCCAATAGTTTCTAAAAGAGAAAAAAAAAGACAGAAGTAACAGTGACCGATACTCCATGCAGGTATTATCTTGCTAACAGGCAATAACAGGCCATGCTCTTAGATTGCTCATTGCTTTAACTATTTGAAAAATTGCACAATTCCCCTGGAAGTTTTAAATCAAAACTTCTTGACAGCTCATAAATATTTAAAGATAGTAACTTCAAGTGACTTTTTAAGAGAAGAATATAATGGTACCTTTAAAGATATTGCATACACATATGTGTAAAGATAATGTATGCAAAGATATTATGCATCTATATATATTTTGTGTGCATGCGTGCATACATACCTATCTTTTCACAATTGTTATTACCCAAGGGGAATAGCAGAACATGTAATCAACATTGCAACCCTAGGCCTTTATAATTCAGCTGTATTCAGGCTTATGCATCGTATATAGGCTGAAACCTCTATTTTTGATGGACCTGAGATAGGTTACATGATATAAAGGAGGGATTTAAATCTCAGATGCTCTAAGTACGGAGGAAACAGAGCTGTTTAAATTCTCTGTTCCTAAGCGTGAAGGAGTATTATTAAAAACTGTTCAGATAAACTGTATGAGCATGCTGGCCTGTGGGGGACCTTTTGAAAAAAGCTTGCACTGACTGCTAAATTCACATTATTTATAAATAGTTTTTCTCTGTGATTTTCTACGATATAAAAAAATAGAAATCACCTGATAGATGATGCTCAGCCATAGACATAACTGAAGTCCTAGTAATGACTTATGCTCAGAATGATTGTTACAGTGAAAACTCATTTCCAACATCTTGGGATAATTTATAATTTAATCACTTAAGAAATTATCTAAGCAAACATTTTTCCATCTCCTCTGAGAATACTACAACATTGCCTATTTTTTCCCCTTTCCTGAAATAGTACATTATACTTTCCAAACTTGCTTCCAAGTGTGGAGAAAGGTGAGCTTAGGCAGGCTTCAGCTATGATTATTTTGCAAAAAAAGATAGCTCAGAATCACCTTTTATGTAATATGAATTATGGGTTCAAAAAATTCAATTTGCAGCTGTCTTCAGCAAATAATGGGAACCATCTGGACTGATTGGTATGGAAATCAAAACTAATTGATCTTGCCATTTTAGACCCTTTTACAGAACATGAAAATAGACAAGATAATATAATGCTTTCTAGAGTTAATCAAAACAGTACTTCAAATTACTCAGTGGTAGGTTATTGAAAATGTTGGTGTTATATTTTACACAGTTAAAGAATCTAGATTCATAAAGCTCAAAGAAATTAATTTTCTTAATGGAGTCTGTTGCTAAAGGGTGGCCAAATAACTCTAAAGGAGGCTAAAAATAAAATGACTATGCATTTTTTCTCTCCAGGCTTTTTCCCCTCCATCTCCCTCTTTGCCCAGATCCCTTTCATATCTTCTCCATCAATTGATCTTTGCTGTGATCTGAAGAGAGATTTACCGCCTCCACACAAAAGCCTTCTGATGGTGAGAGATTGCATCCAAAAGTGGCAATGGGCCTCTAGGAAGATCATAATGTAGCTTTATGGCTGCAGATTGCTCTCACTTAGGGGAAATGACCACTCTGCAAATCCTAGTCTGGGAAATAAGAGCACAGTGTGCCTCTGCTCTGATGGAGCTTCATCACATCAACAAAGCACACATCATGAATCAGCCAATAAAGGTTCTAGGAAATAAATATATTTAAATTAGAATAGTAAGATCAGAAAGAAGTTTATGGTTGTATAAGAGTTCCCATATCCTGTTTAGAGGCAGTAAATCATGGACAAAGATGCAGATGGTATGTATGTGAGGAAATGTTCTCTTTCTCATCAGCAATGTTATGCTAACTTACTTAGGAGTACTGGGAAATTACTTTGAGACTGATCACATTTCTCTTTGATAATGAAACAGGTAGTGGTACTTCATATACACAGTCAAAAAAAAGAATTTTTTAAAAGATACAATCCTCATGTCTCTTCATCTGTTAAAGAACAGCATTTAAGTGGAGGACCCAGATCAGAATGGGGCAAATTATTGCATTTTTATTATTGTCAGCAAGTTATGATTATTTTATGATTGTTTTGCAAGCAGTATCAGAAATCCAGGTAAGAATTTTTTTCTTTATACTGTCTTTTGGTCTTGAAAACATTTTTTCCTATTTTAATCAGTTAATAATTTTGATGTTACCTGAACACACATCCCAAGCTTCCCAAGCTGCAGAAGATATTTTCACATGCAATTCTTGCAAGAATGTGACTTGCATTTGACCTTTAGCATTGTTTACAAGTCCTAGTTATATTAATAAGTTTGCTATGACACTACAAAAATTCCTTCTTCAGTAATCTGCAGAACTTGGGAAAAACACTACATATCAACATTGCATAGTGATGAGAGAATATATAACCATGAAAAGCTAATAGTCCCCAAAAGTAATCCTGATATTTAGAAGTAGAAATTAATGGAAACCACCCTTTCAGACAGTACATACCAAGATTCTAGACTGTTGGCACTTCTGCAAATGCAGAAATATTTCCAAGATAAAACATTTCAAATCCCTAACGTGCTATCAAATGCTATGGGTGGAACTGGCGACTTAAAAAAAGATTTATTCATTATTATTCCATCAATGAAATAACAATATGTTTTGAGAGAAGTTATAATGCAATGGGAAACAAGATTTGGCAAGTTGAAGATGGGAATTTAGTGTCAAATTCAAAATGTAGGTGGAAGTCAAGAATAACCACACAAATGTCTGTATTTTAAAAATCTTTCCTGAATTCAGTTGACATCTAAGCATTTTAAATGTCATATTATTGTTTGCAACCTATCATAATAAGTGACACCTTAGGTTTCTTCATTTTCTGAAAATATTTTACTGTTTACTAGAAAATCCTTGATTTTTCTCATTTCAAGTCAGTCTGGAATATCCAAATAAATATTAAAGCCGCAGTTCCAGTTTGAGTTAGGAAATGCTTTGAAGCAGATATTCAACCTACAAATTATAACCTCCAGAGCAAAAAGTATGAGCATCATTACTGAAGTTCTTATATTCAAGTATTTTTATACATCACTAAATCAATTGTGAAACTTGTGATGTCCAGTGTTGGAACTGGAATATTTGCTTTTGGGCTATCTTTTTATAGGCCCTTATGTCTGAATGCTGAAAAAATATCATTAATACATTGTCCATTTCTGTTGTCATGAAGAATAATGAATTAAGAGTTCAGAATTTATCAAGAGTTTAGACCCAAAGCTATATATATATATTTAACATTAGGAGGAAGCACTGAAAAGCCTTTGGTTAAAGATTTCTGTGTTCTACACCCCCACAAACATACATCTGTAAAGGGAAATTTACCTCTTACAGTTAAGTGTATTTTACCCCAAGTTTTCAGCTCACTGAAAGTAATCAGATTTCATGTTTGAAAGACAAGTCAGGGGACCAGGCCTTAAAACTGCATAGTTTTTTAAAATATATATATAATTTTTGAAACCTAAGATAATTTGGGGAAAAAAATTAATTGTGAATTTGGATGCAATATTTGCCACTCTAAAATGTAAAAAAAGACATCATGTATTTATATAAAACTTAAAAAGACATTTTTCAGCCAAAATCACCACCATTGTAAAATTCATAGTAGTTTCACAACTGAAATGTTGTAGATTTGCTTCAATAGCTCTAATTACCTAGTATGTTTACTGGACTGCACGTCAAGTTTTCTTATATGGCCAAAGTGACAATGGATTGCCCAAACTCCTAAGAATAATTAATTGACACAACATTTTTAGATTAATATGTCCTAATGAATAAAGAATAGAGAAAATATGTCAATGAGAAGTCAGTCTTGAATTATGAAGTCATACTTGGTAGAAAATATCCAACAAGCAGCATATTCTTTTTTCCCAGCTGTGGAAGAAGAGAATTATGCATGTTAAAAAAACCTAATCTAAACCAAGATAAATTAATTTTTAAAATCTTACTACAGAAGAAAGATCTATGCTTGGTGTATCTTTTGGATATCTACAGTATTCAAATCAGAAAACCTCTTGTTGAAGTAGTTGATCAGGATTAGATACCACTGAAATCAACTCAGCTCCTTCTCCTTGAGATCAACAGAAGATCAGAGTAATGATTTAAAAGCTCCTCTCTGGCTTGAGAAAAAAAATAATTGTTTTAAATGAATTTTCACCTGGGATTTGGCCAGTTTTATCTAACTGAATGTCTTCTGTGCATATCTAATCCCATTCAGAATTTGTCTGTGTTCTCCAAGAAAAATCATATGTTATTGTCCTGGTAAACCTCACACCTCTAACTTATGCCAACATTTCAATGACCAATCAGCTGATTAAAAAGAAATGTCAAACTGAAAATAAATCTGCACTGTTAGAGAAAGACACACACACAGGAAATTCAGGCTCCAGTGCTGGTCTTCATCTGCATTTCAGTGATGCTCTTTTAATGCATATTCTTGTGAAAGAAGGAAGCATAATTGAGAAAACACACCCAAAAAAGCCCTGTGCTTTGGACAGCAACTAGCTTTGCTATTTGATATATATTTAAATTTAAAAGTAGAGATGAATGTCTAGAATGTATATAATGATCAAATTTACAAAAGAGTAATAATGTCATAAGGAGGTTTAGTCTTGAGACCAGATTTCTTTCCTCTCCTAATTAGGATAATGCAATGATTGACAAATACAATGTATTACAACAAACATGATTAAACTGTCTCCAAGTTGGGCCATTCAGAAATCCCCTTCCCCTCGTATAAATCTTTATTAAAACCTATAAGTTTCTCCTTTGTCATTTTTTGAAGAGAAAGAAAGTAAATAGTTCTGCTATTAATATAGTAATTAGTTACCTAGAACTCTGATGACTGGGTAAACTGTCCTGATTTGTGGAAATTTCAAGGTCACTTACTTGATATTATTAGTTTCTAGCTTCAGTTGTGACCATCCCTGTCAGTGAACCAGGATTTTCAATGGAGCTGTAAAAAAATGAACTAATGAAAACAAAATTTATTAAGTTATCCTTTACAGATAGCTGTCAACTTAAAGCACAGCAAATTTCTACCACCTGATGCAACTAATTGCTTTCATCCTTTCACAGATTTATGATTTTTTAGGTTCAGAAACATCATACAAATCTCAGAAGTTCCTGATTTGACAAGAGGTTTTGAACAATTTTTGCTAACTTCTGACAAGATTGGAGCTGAGGGCAAGATCCAGTAAAAACACATTATGCTGCTTCATTGTGAAGCACTGAAAAATTGATTTTTATATTGGATTGGACCATTGGCTTGTTAGAGTAACTTAACTTGATAACAGCACCCTTTATCCCCTTACAAACTATCATTCCATGCTAGGAGGACTGAAATAGTGCAGCACATATGAGGAAGATTATCTATCCTGGCAGGGTCAAGGAGTTATCTCACCAAACACCCTGAGTCACAGGGCTGTGCACTAGAAAAAGAAGAGCAGAAGGTTCCTCTCAGGATAAATGACAAGGAAAGAAATATTTTCCCATTCTAGGACAGTGGAGCCATTTGGTGACCACTTAGCAAGGCTAATATTCCTCTTTCTCAAAGAGGCCTATTTATAAAACCACATTTGGTTCATTATTACCAATTGACGGGGATACATAAAATAAATATAGACAGTGATGAACCCCTCTGATGTGGCTGCCTACATTCCTCTCTTCAGTCTGGCAGTCAATATTTGTTATAGCTCTTTGCTCAGACCACTTGAGTGCTCTTAATCCACTCCAAAAGGCTTGTTTGCTTTACGTTATGCTGAGATCACAATTTTATAGAACACTGTTCCTGGCCCAAACTCACACATAAATAATACAGTTTAAAATCCATAATTGTGTTTTAATTGAGGCTTCTCCACCTTTCTTCCATATTTATGTGTTTTAATATAGTTCTTTAACATCTGTCATCTTGAAATCTGATTCCCTTGAAATGCACATTACAAACAAAGTACAATAATAAATAAGAAACGGTGGGAAACTCACATATTTTGTATGCTAAACTCAGAAGAAAAGGATGAATGATTCTGCTTCCCATTATAACTAGTTTTAAGAACATATTTCTGACATAGTGTTCAGTAATTCTATTGTTAAAAATCATTTAGGATTTCACACATTCACAGCACAGTGAGGAGATATGAAAACATAACGTCTCTTTTTTCCCCTCCATGAGCAGCCTAGACAACCCAACTAAGGATGGGAAAAGAAGGACTTCTGATAGTTAAATCCCTTCTTAGATTTAGAAAACACTGGATGTTTGGGATTTCCAAGGGAGGTGAGGGGCAGACAAGAAAAAGTTGCCCTAGACATAAACTGCACTTTCAGAATTGGTTTTTAGAACAAATATTTTAAGATGATACATGAGGCAGCAACACACTGAACTGCATATTACAGGTTAAAAACTATTTCCAGTATATAACTATCAAACATACTATAACACAAGAAATTTTGCCTTTCCGTGCTGAGCTGGATGCCTAATGCAGGTGACCATGGCTGCTGACTCTCCAGTGTCACTGCCCTGACCAAAAGCTAAGGTATTTCTTGGAAAACAAAAAAAAAGGAAAAAAGTAATACAAACACTTGCAATTTTAAAGACTAAAACTGGTGATGCCAGATTCAGTAGAACAAGATCAATTGTTCCAATTTTATTCTGATATGATCTGCTTTGTATTTTGAGTACACAGGGAATGCATTATGACACTATGCTGTATATGAACTAAAACAGATATGTAAGAAAGTAGCACAGTGTTATCTGTGAAGAAATTAAACTGTCATTACAGCTAGTTTTAAACTCACATGCTAAAATGAATTTCTATTTTACAGTAAATTAAGAGAAGGACTTTCTTCTGAGACTGGTGGTGATCATTCTCAAATTCAGCTGCCACAGAAACCCTATTTCATGTTAAGCACAATTCCATCAGATACACTATACTTGGGTATAATAGCTGGCAGTGTGTGAGGAAACAGCTCATGAATCTTTAGTAAATAGATTTACCCTTTTTTCTCAGAGCTACATGGATCTTGCCTGCCCTCAGCTGGATTTATGGAGGGTTCATTGAAAAGCAGTGGTGAGAAATACACTTGAAAACCAACAATATATCATGTTATATAAGAAAAAATTGATTCAACCTGGCCAATGATACTGTAACAATGTCCATCTGTGGGGCAAAAAAGGAGCAATAGGAGAAAGAATGAAAATGAAAGAAGCTCAAATAAAACATAAGACCAAACAAGCCAGTAAAAGAATGGGCTTTCTGGCCGTAACTGTGCACCAGACAAAAAAATACTTATAGCTCAGTACAGTTCATCTATTTTGTTTCTTCCAGATATATGAGGTCTCCTTCAGACCCTGAGAAGTAAAAGGAAAATCTCTATAGAAATAACAGTGCTTTGCAAAGCAACAGTGGTCTGAGACAAACTGATGAAAAGTCCATTAACTCACTGGGCAGAACATACATTTTTCTGTGTTAAATAAATTTCTAAAAAAGATCTGAAAATAAACAGATAAAAAGCCTGGTTAGACTGCAGCCATAACTGTTTGTTTTGTTAATGAAAAATGTCAGCTGTTGAAGTCAACTTTGATACTTAAAAATTAAGAAGTAAAACTTATATTCCTTAAATCTTCTTTCTCGTGTCTCCTAGTTATCCTATGAAAGCTTCATTTATTGATGAAGAGTGAAATTAGGAGAGGAAAACAATTAATAGATCCAAAGCCAGTTACAGATTTATATACTCAATTTAGATAACTCACCTTCCATCCTTATTGCTGACCATGCTTTTGAAATAATTCTCCAGATCATGTTAATGATGAAGCATTGTTATTCCTGTTACTGATTCTCTCCTGATGTTTTCTAGTGGAACAGACTGTTTCATGAATCAGAGAACTAAGATCAGATGACTGGAGTTCCCATATCCTTGAAACTTCTTCCAGTGCTTTTGGATGTTAGTTTCATTAAAGGTGTGACCAAAGGTCAGGCTGCTGTGTGAGCAGATAATGAGATGATGAAAACCATAATTGTGTCATTAAACTAATAATTGTCCCTCTCCCCTCTTATTTCCCCTCCTGTCTATGTGAACTGAGAGAGGCAATGATGTCCTCATAACCCTGTTTTTCCTCCCCAATGTTTGGAATTAACATCCTTTTCTGATGCTTATTTTAGACATCAATACTTGCTCATATCCACAAGCCCCTTGATGTTTCATCATTACACCACCTCACTGTCCCCCAAGGCATGAATGACACATACCATGTCAGGTAAGTAAGAATGACATTTAAGAAATCTCTGGGTTAGTCAGAAAGGCATCAAGCTGTCTGGCTTAAAAGTAAAGGAAAAAAACCCATCACATGCTATTAAAATCTTTGTTACATTAACCTCAAACAACTTAATTCATGTCTGAGTATACTCTTATAGAGAAGGAGCAAAAAGAGCAGCAGACTGAGAACTACCATATGCCAGTATGCTTCTATATTTCAACATTAGATATTGTTGTGGTCATCAGAAAAGTTTTTATACAGTGAAATTATTTTTAAATATTCTATTATCCTTCCAGAGTTATAATGTCATCAGGATTCCAATATTTTTGTTGGAAAGAAACATTCTTTAAATTTTTCTACTTTCTTTCAAAGAAGTGATGAAGATGTTTTTTTAACCTGCTTGTGTAAGTTCCCTTATATCTATGCTATCAATATTAATGCTATTTTTCTGACATTCAGCTGGTGATTGTTCAGGAAAATGCTACATATTAGTTATGAGAACAACATTTGCAACACCCTAAAGAAATACTTTGTATTAGCAAATCTTTCCTCAGAATGTGCTTGTTCTGACCCCTTTTGGTTAATAAATGCATACATAAAGAGAGAATCTGCACTGTGATGGGCTTCTTAAAATAGTGGAAGGAGAGGTCAAAGCTAAGAAACTATCACAGCCAAATCTGCCATAAAAAAAGCATCATCATTGCCACATGAAGAGGTACAGGTGCAACATCCAGAGGGGTATTTAGTTGATTAAGATAAGCACAAAGCATTGTGTAGAAGCTCAGTTACGTACAGGGAAAGAATGTAGGTATAAGGATAAATTCCTGCAAAACTTTAATCTCAGAGCTGGTATTTTACTTTGAGAATCCAACAGAGAAAAATGCAAATCCAGTGTGGGTGAGCCACTTGATGAGGGTTTTGGAGAATCTCCATAGGACAGCTAGGCACAGATGATCTCTAGTGACTGGAGGTGAAGTCTGCTGCCTGTTAGTTGGAACTTCTTTGCAGAGATCAATTAACCTGCCCATCCACAAATTCAGAAATTATCACAGACTGAAAGATTTTATGGGTAAATAGTATAAAAAAAAAGATGCATTAATTAAGCCAGGCCTTTGCCCACCTTTCTGCTAAACTTAATCTCTGGTGGGAACATAGAATGTCCTGTTCCTCAATATGTCTGCTAACCAAGAGTTCTGTGGTCCCCTAAAGTGAATTTCTTTCTTTGTCCTTTAATTAGGTAATGTTTGGAAAGAATTTTGAAGACACAAAAGCTCCATTTAAGTGCAATTGATTATTATTATGCCTTCAGCTACTTGATTTAATTGTTTGATCAGAATGAATAAAACTCTTTGATTTTTCCATTTAGAGTGTTACTTTCATTTGCAATTGAATTCCATCATATATTTTTTAAATTAAGATTAATGGAAGAAAACATTATCTTTTGAGCTGAAAATATGGAATTGTCTTTCTCAGATAGAATCATTCCCAATGTTTTAATAAAGCCAGTAGATGTGAAGGCAATGAATCTTTAAGCTTAGTTTTCAGAGAAATTACTTACTACAGATATTTAGGATTTACAAGCTATCCCCAACCTGCACACATTCAGAAATGAGAGATAGTTACTTCTTAATCATATAGGGTCCCAGGACTGGCAGGACACACTCAGAGGTCAATGCTTGTATAAAACAGAGAAAGCTGATCAGCTTCTTTCTGAAGTTATCAATTAGTCAGGAAACTGGACGCTCATTTGGAAACAAAATATTTTACTTTGACTTGTTTTTCTTTAAACTTTGATTCCTTGAGGAATAAGTTCTGAATCTTCCTAATTTTCAAACTTGTCTAGGATTTATATCCTAAATATATTGCATTCACAAGGTGATTTTGTGACCAAGACAAATCCTAAAATACCTGAATGCTACAATGATGTGAGCAGCAAGTATTTTGCTCTGATTTTGCATCATCAGCTGAGGAGAGAAAGCTACACTTCCTTCTTTCTGTGGCAATTCATTTCTCACCAAATGCCATGGCACCATCACAGAAGCATGAAGTGCTTCACAGCAAGTTTTAACGAAGCAGTTTGGATTCCATTCCAATTACTCTTAATGTCTTGCAGCAGATCACTGCAAGTCAGTTTAATAACAACTCAACCACTCCATATGTATGACCTATACTTGCAATGTTTGGAAGAACTTGTTTGCTGAGCATTGCAAGAAGTGACATTGCAGGAAACAACCATAAAACTTAAATACTTACAAAAATCCATTTGGAAAGGATTGAATTCTTGACGCCTAGGCTTCTGATAAATTTTTTTTCATTGGGAGCCTTGTGAAACATGGTGATAGAGCAGTTGTTCTGCTCTAACAGAACAGCCATGGCTGCTCTATAGTGCCTTGCACTAGAATTTAGGAAGCCCATAAGTTAGCACGAGTAGCTGCTGCAAGAGAACCTGCTGGAATACCCCATCAGCCCCTGCTGCACACTAGTGGATTTTACAACCTAGATAACATTCATTCTGTCAGGAGAAGATATATAGTTCTGTTTTTCAGAGAAGATAAAAGGCACAGGAGCATGGAGGAACTCCTCCATGGCTGGTACCCATGCAGCATGCCATGGGAAAGTACATCCAGGACCTGTCTGATACTGCATGAAAACAGGGTTCCCAGCATCACAGATTAAATATTTATTTTGTATCCATATTTCACATTTTATTCTTTTTTCACTAAGCCAGCTATTTTATTAAGCCATATGTGGCTCAGTGTTTGTCACAGAGATCCAAAGAGCATCATCTCTCTTTCCTCAAAACCTGTACAGAACAGTTAAATCTTTCTTTTTGAAATATTTCTACCTCTTGCAACAATATTATGGCTTATGATGTGTCACACTAAGCCAAAAGATTATTCATAGAATTGTAGAATAGTTTGAGGTTGAAAGGACCTTTAAAGGTCAACTAGTGTAACCTCCTCTGCCACGAGCAGGGACATTTTAAAGCAGATCAGGTTGCCCACAGCCCAGTCCAACCTGACCTCAAATGTTTCCAGGAATGAGGCATCTACTACCTCTCTGGGCAACTTTTACTAGTGTTTCACCATCCATATTGTAAAAGGCAAATATCTAATTAAACCTTCCCCATTCCATATTAAGAACATTACTCCTTGTCCTATCTCTACACTCCCTCATAAGAAGTACTTTCACATCTTACCTGTAGGCCCCCTTTAGATGTTGGAAGGCTCCTATAGGTTCTCATCAGAGCTTTCTCTTCTACAGGCTGAACAGTCCCAATTATCTTAGCATACTGTCTTCACAGGATCATCTTTGTTATCTCCTCTGGACCCTTTCCAACACATCTGCCTGCTGCATTTCTTGACTCTGTGCCTCTTGAACCAAAATCATAATCTTTCTGCAGTTTTCTCTTTCTGCTCATTTCACTGGCCACCAGTATTTCTTTCTGAAGTCAACATCTGAAGTCAGCATCTGCAGTCGACAGTGGCCAGTTTCAAATTAAACACCATATTGTAGACTAACCTGTTCTAAAGTTTCCAATTTCACAGCAAACAACACAGGTGTTATTCTTGCAGCTTTTTAGTAAGATTTTATTTAGGAGCTCACATTCACAGTGTGCTGTGGGGCTCTAGAACATAAAATCTACCCCAAAAATAAACATTTCTCAAGTTTATCTGCACAGTGATATTTCATTAGTGTCAGTTGAACATAAATTCAGGATTCCTTAAGTATAAATTAACAGTCCAATGTTCAATTTAAACAGATCCTATTATGTTTGAATCTTCAAATAAATTTAAGAATTGAAAGCCTACTCTAACATGCAGGTTACTTCATATTTGAAAAGTCTTGGAAAATTGATCACAGCAAGAGTACAAACTATGAGGAAGTACTTTGGTTAGATTCAGAAATAAATTTGGAAAAGTTGTTAAAATTATTGACCAGAAATGGTCAAATCACAGCAGTCACATTTGATATCAGTCAGAATAACATCATTAACAAGCAGGATACTGATTTTGATATATGACGTTTTACTTCATTTATATGGTCATAAAACATAATCATATTTGACTGATTTGAAAATATTCCTTCACAGATAGAGAGCCATAACTGCCAGATGTCATGACCACCTCCAGTACTCGATTACTGTGGCTAGGTCAAGGCTCATTAACAATCTGATATAATTTTCCACTCTTTTGCATTAATCAAGCAGAATTACTTTCCTTTTTTTTTTTTCCTCTAAGTTTTGATATAATTTTGTTACATTTGTTGCAGATATCTCATAATTTGATGAGTAGTCGAGATGGCACAGGGGGATAGCTGCCCAGTAGAAAACAAAATTTTTGATCTTGGTGCATGGAAAAAAAGTTCTTTAGATAACTATGATTACTATGAAGTATTCCAACAAAATAAATACTGACCAAATATGCACCAAAGAATAAACTGTCTTGCAAATCTTACTTCCCTTCATACTGATAGAAATGGCATTTTGGCATTTCAATACATGCTGGGCCTTCAGGATTTCCAAAGTTCCCATCTTCTTCACTCAAATCTGTTGCATTGTTATCAAACCTGAATTTTAATCTTTGTATTTAGAAGATGTGAGTTTCAATGTATTTTCTAGTTTATTTGCTCATTGCATATTGATATGAAGTAATGAGTCATGATATAACCATCACACAGATGCAACACATTTTCCAGTAAATGACATATCAGCTACCAAAATTATTGGTACTATTGTTAGCACTGCAACATATTGTTCATAACGCTTATTTGGTGTCTCACTGGACTTTCTTTTGTTCTTTTTTCCTGTTCTATTTGATGATGAAGGATGGTTTTCAGTCCTTATCTTGCCTTCACTTATCCAGGAGTTTAGTCCTGGATTCCAGAGTTATCAGATCAATGTGCAGTGATTAGGAAAATAGGACAGAGGAGAGGCTCAAATGTTCTCATGCCTACTCACAAGTCACTCTTTGCCTTAATATCTAATAATATCTCAATATTCAGTTGTAAAATTACTGTTCATCACTAATTTGAAGTAACAACAATAGCAGGACTAGGGGAAATGGATCCAAGTTAAAGGAGGGAAGATTTAGGTTGGATGTTAGGGGGAAGTTCTTTACTAGGAGAGTGGTTAGGTCCTGGAACAGGCTGCCGAGGGAGGTTGTGGATGCCCTGTCCTTGGAGGTGTTCAAGGCCAGGTTGGACGGGACCCTGGGCAACCTGATCTAGTAAATGTGTTTGTTTGGTGGCCCTGCTAGGCAGGGGGGTTGGAACTACATGATCCTTGAGGTCCCTTCCAACCTGGGTCATTTTGTGATTCTGTGATGGTTCTAAGGGGTTGAATGTCTCCAGAGATAAAAAATATATTAAAAAAAGGAAAAAGTGGAAAGATAGGGAGGGACTCTTTATCAGGGATAGGACAAGGGTAATGATTCTAAACTAAAAGAAGGTAGATTTAGAATGGATATTGGAAAGAAATTATTTGCTGTGAAGATGATGAGACATTGGAAACTGTGGATGCCCTGTCCCCTGTGGATAGATCAAGGCCAGGCTGGATGGGGTTTTAAGCAACCTGTTCTAGAGGAAGATGTCCCTGCTCATGGCAGAGGCACTGGAACTAGATGAACTTTAAGGTCTCTTCTATCTCCAACAGTTCTATGATTCTATGATCCAACAAAGCAAAATGAATGCTGAGCAATCCAGGTGGCTGGACAAGGATGAGAAGAACTAGGTAGGCTTGGAATCAGTTGCTTTTAGATTCCAGAAGAGAAAAATGTTGTCTTTTCATGTCTACGGGTAATTCATAAATAATGAAAACCACTATGGTGAATTCAAGAAAAATAACAAAGTAATAAACTGAAACAGAAAATACACAGACAAAAGAGAAGCTAGAACAGAATTTCTGTTGAAAGCTGTCACTTCAGGCTGAGCCACATTAGATTTATTTACCATTCAAACACAAAAGCAGTTGCCATAATAGCTATTGGAAAAACAGTTAATGTTTTAATAACTGCAGGACTAAACCATTAAATGATAAAGTCAATATCCCCACAGAGAGCAAATATGCATCAACAGTACATTTACCNCCTGTTCTAGAGGAAGATGTCCCTGCTCATGGCAGAGGCACTGGAACTAGATGAACTTTAAGGTCTCTTCTATCTCCAACAGTTCTATGATTCTATGATCCAACAAAGCAAAATGAATGCTGAGCAATCCAGGTGGCTGGACAAGGATGAGAAGAACTAGGTAGGCTTGGAATCAGTTGCTTTTAGATTCCAGAAGAGAAAAATGTTGTCTTTTCATGTCTACGGGTAATTCATAAATAATGAAAACCACTATGGTGAATTCAAGAAAAATAACAAAGTAATAAACTGAAACAGAAAATACACAGACAAAAGAGAAGCTAGAACAGAATTTCTGTTGAAAGCTGTCACTTCAGGCTGAGCCACATTAGATTTATTTACCATTCAAACACAAAAGCAGTTGCCATAATGGCTATTGGAAAAACAGTTAATGTTTTAA
Organism: Turnix velox; assembly: GCA_013400935.1. Lineage (NCBI taxonomy): Eukaryota > Metazoa > Chordata > Aves > Charadriiformes > Turnicidae > Turnix > Turnix velox. The sequence continues at coordinate 143,468 of VZTY01022891.1, forward strand.
TAACTGCAGGACTAAACCATTAAATGATAAAGTCAATATCCCCACAGAGAGCAAATATGCATCAACAGTACATTTACCTCATCTGCTTAACAGTTCTAAGTTCTGTAATTGTAGATATTTAAATTTGTTCTTTCTTTAAATCCAATTGAAGAAGGAAACAGTTCAATACTAACTCTAAGTAAAGCAAGGCATTCTTAGAAAAATAAAATAAATTAATTTGATGTGATTTCAAGAAGAAAGAGAAGTGGAAAAAAATCACTGCACAAATGAAGCAAACACAGATTATGTGCTTAGTGAGGTATTCAGAATAATGAATTGTATGAGAGGCCTGCATACTTCAACTTGAATCTACTTCACTATAGCTAATGCAAATTAAGAAAAACTATCATATTTAGGAATAAAGGAGAAAAAAAAAACAAACCAACACTATAATTCTAATATGCTAAGTAAACAAAAGAGAACTGATTTCCCCTCACAGCAGTGTCACCTTTCAGATTCCAGTTAGGATAATATTAATACTAGTCAGAGATGAGAATCGGCCCTGGCTAGTCCTTACAAAAGAAGATAGTACCATCCTCTTTGCTAAACAAACATTATCTGAAATAAGGATTTTTCTGCTTCTTAGGCAACTCCTAAGTCCAGTCAGAAGCAACTGCTAGGTGAGTGAACCTCAGTTTCTGTGATACTTTTTCTCTGCTGATGCTCCTTAAAAATGGTAGCATAAAGGTGGTGAAGAGGCTTTACATGCTACGTATTTCCTGACATAATAATGTTGATGTCTATCTGGTTTCTGTTTAAAGCTGCTCTTTTGTGGTGTTTTTAATAATCTTCCTCCATAGCTTGTAGCTTTTTTTATTTTCTCTTTTTTGCTTGCTCCTTGTTCTCACTGAAGATACCTGCATCCCTGGCCGCCTCATGCTTTATATGTTCCAACTTTTAAAGACATTAGACTACTCAAATATTGCTATAATATTGCTATTATAAGATTTAGCTGCATAAAAGGTAGACATTTTGATGTTCCTATTAAAATCCTTCTGTTTTGGCAGACTTCCATCATACACACAAAGCAGATCAATCTAGACAGGAGAGTTAAGAGAACACTGGTGCCAATTAAACCAGGTAGCTGAAAATGAACCCTTTTCAGAGATCTTCAGTACTCACTAGTGCTTCATCTCTTCCAGAGTAGAGTCTCACTGAGAGTAATGGTCTTGCAAAGCATCCCAAGGAAGTGCAAATTTCAATTGTGCTTACTGCTTTACCATAGGGTTCCCTGACGGCGATATCCATGCAACTAAGTATTTAACATGATGGTCTTTGGAGATTACCTCAGACATCTATTATTCTTAGACTTCTGTTTGAAATAGAGGTTCATAGGCTTAATTTGAAATAATAAAGAATGAAAACAGCATAGTAATCTTGAAATATTTTTAACCTCTGGGATCTTATAACCAAGAACAAAAGAGTTTTTCCATGTTTCCACAGCATGTTTTTTTATAGCTAATGTGCCTGATAAGAGGAGATTTTAAAAATTACATTGATTCCTTTCTTTACCAGCATCTTTTTGAAATTCAGTCCTTCAAAGTAATGTGAGTACAAAAAAAGTGTCAGACATTAACTCCAAATTACCTTGTAAGTGTCACAGAAGTAGAAAGGAAAACAAGACATTTCTAAAAGCTGCATGTTGAAGACAGTAACAACAAATCAATCACAGTTAAAATCATCAACCAAAATCTTTGTATTTTGATTTACTCAATGGTTTTCAGTCTGATGTCTGAAAATGCTCTAAGATACATACCATATCATGAGAGGAAAGGCAGAGCTTTGTAGCAGAAAAGCTTCTCAGGATGTTTAAAATAAAATAAAAATAAAATTTGAAAAATCTTACAATTCTGAATTTACACTTGAGGTCATAGAAACCTGTCATTTGAGCCAGCTCTAGAATCTTGAACGTAATGACTAGAATCTTGAATGTAATGTTAGAAATACATGATTTTAAAATTCTCAGCCTTATTCTAAGTTATAAATTAAATATGGAACATTAATCCATTTTCTATCCAGTATCTTCACCTTGCAGACATCCCTGATTACTGACCAGGCAGTTACTACTTTTATAAAACCATCTGAATTAGATAATTATCACCACTTCTCCAGCCACATTTATCTAGTGAAGATAAGCTTTCTTCTTTAGATTGAGCTGGGCCCTAACGCTCCTGAACAAACATTGCTTTGTTCCCATCCAACAAAGTTGGTGCTTAATTTCCTTAAGTAACTCAGATTCAACTACTTACTTACTGTTAAGGCCTTGGGCTGTCACATACCTGCTAAGGATTTTGACCCTATTTGAAGCAGTGGATGCTCAGGGTGACCGGATTCTTAAAATAGACCTCTTTCCACTACCCTGTCTCACTCAGGTGAAAAACATTGCATAAGCATGTTTTTTTCCATATGTAGAATACCTAATGCAATAGGCATTTGTTTGCTACAGCTGACAAGCCAGTGGTTAGAGATTCAATCAGGTTATGAGAGCTGCTGGTCCACATCACTCTTT